>CM070689.1:21246013-21758100 GCA_036346265.1 Melocanna baccifera
ATCATCAATTACTAAAAGGGGGGAGATTGAAATATCTAAGCCCCTAAAAATGATTTTGGTAACTAATGATAGTTTATAAATATGGGACTAATGTGTTTGTTGAGTGTTTAGAAGGTTTAGTCCCTAACGATGGATGTGACAAGTTGAAAATGCATGCTAAAAATCGACATGCAGATCAATGTGACTCAAGACAAATGTATAACTAGTCTAGGACCCCTCTTTGATTTTACTGGTATTGAGAGAAAGGTTGGAAGACTGGATTACATGATAAATGCCACACTATTAAGAAGGATCATAGCAAGTAACCTGACAGCATATTCTTATGCCATTTAGATCAATTTATGATCATGCATGCACTTAGAATTAAAATTAAAAGCCAACTGTGCTCTGTCATGAAAATCAGAAGTACCGTAGTGTAAACGACGGTACTTTCGCTCCTCGGAAGTACCGGAGTGTAAACGGTAGTACTTCCTCTCCTCAGAAGTTTCGGTCAAAACTAGCAAAACATTTTTTCTAGAGAGCAACCTCTGATATACTTAGTCTCTCTAGAAAACAAAAGTACCTTAAGTTTCAACATCCAAACTACCGCATAGTGGTAGTACCACAACCCTTAAGTGGTACTACTGGAACTTGGAAGCACTGAAAAACTGGGCTATATGATTTCTCCAGAAAGTACCAAGCTTTGGCCTTCGAGACAAATGGAAGTACTACACCAGAATTTGGAAATGTCGTATTTATAACAGTGGTAGTACCGCTGACTTTCAACGACTAGTTCAGTAGTTCTGAAATAACGTTACTGTTGTGTCAGAGCAGAAGCGGTAGTACCGGTCATTAAACTATGGTACTTCCGCTTGCCCTGATGTTTTCAAGAATTGCCTTGTAACAGCTATATTTAGTTGGTGGGGACATAAATACTTCCCCTACTAGCTCAAGGACACTAAGAGACACTTTATTGCAAGATCCTTGAGCATAGAACATTCATTCTACACCTCATTTGCTTTTATTCCATTCGGTTGAGGTAGTTGAGCTAAAATTAAGTGCACTCATTCTAGATTGATCCTTGGCACTTGATAGCCATCAAGCGAAACGTGATTTTTTACTCTTGGTGCTTCCCGGCACCTATATGGCTTGGAGGGAGTCGTGGGGTGACTTCTTCAAGTAGTGCCTTACTACTTGAATTGTGTAGGATTATATTGTATTGTAATCTTGCATAGTATTATTTTATGGTATTAGTTTAGAAGGTAGGAAATTTATAGAACCTTCTATTCACCCCTTCAAGTTAGTTTTCCTTTATCCTACACCCTCTCCACCTCATTAATCATTGCCTCCCCACTTTATCTGCTGCCGTTACCTCCCCACCGCATCCGACCATCTTCTCCTCTCCCATCTGCCTATCGCCCCTCCCCACCTCATTTACCGACGCCTCTCCACCTCATCAGCCGCCACCGCCTCCCCTTGCCTCCTCTCCCATCTGCCTGCTTCCCCCTCCCAACCTCATCTACCGCCGCCTCCATACCCATCTGCCACCGCCCCCTCCCTATCTCGTCTCCCATCTGCCCGCTTCTCCCTCCCTTCCTCTTCTCATCTTCTGCTCCCCTCTCCCCTCCTTGAGTAGCCCCTTGTGTTCATGTCCCTACCCAACGCAGGGGAGGCCACTACGGCGGCATTGCAGTCGCTCCATTTAGATGGTGCAAGGGAGCACATCATGCTTACACGACCCTCGAAGCACTCCCACCAAAAGATACTCTCAATGGAGTTGGAGCAGAGATGAGTGCACTGACTGTCAGGGATCATCTCTAGACTCGACCTATGGCACCTCAACTCTTCCGGCTCTGGATCACTCGAGGAAGCCCATGTCTTCTCTAAACTACCAGCAATGGGAAGCGCACAGGAGCGCCTCCAGATTGGTGAGTACCTCACCCCCTATTCCTAACCCTATCCAGCCTTTCGTGCTTTGGATCCGAACAAGTAAAAAAGTACTAGTTTCTTGTTGTGCTTTGATTTACTCAAGATGGTGATCGACTTCTCAGCATCACGGTGCGGGCCATGCTGATTCATCGAGCCAACTTTCAAGGAGATGGCCTCCTTCTTCACCAATGCATCGCTGTCACTCGACCACCATCTTGCTTGCTCTCTTGCTGCTAAGGGGGTGCCTCTACCTGTATAGCCGCCGGTCATGACCAACCAAGTTTGTGTACCACTGTGCCAAGAATGCAGCCTACGATGACTACAATTCCTAGACCCTACCCCCGAGTTCACCGAGTAGGTCAAGCCCTTCCCCCTGCTTCTTGTCTTGTTGGATCTTCTGCTTCTACCTCTGCTTCCTTCCTTCTGCTATGGCACTTGTGTAGCTAATCCTTGTGGCTTTTGGTGTCTGTCAGGAGACGAGCAAGTTCAAGAAGCACATGACGTGGTGGCTGGAGCAAAAGAAGGAGTACTTCAGGGAGCATGTAGAGGAAATCATCGATATCTGCACTAAGGCATGTATCTAGTGCACACAATTTACTTATCCTTATAGTAGCATTTTAGCAATGAGGCATTTTTTTTGTGTAATTGCTAGAGTTGTGTTGTTGGTGATGATTCTTGAATAGTAGTTGTAATTCAAGTTGGGAATTGATATTGCATCAACATTGGTGAGTAAAAATGATTGTGCTAGCAATATTGTGGAGAGAGTATGGATGGATCGAAATTGACATTGTCATTACTGGGAAAAGGAGATGCCCTAACTTAGCTAGGGAAATGAAGATTGGAAAATTATCATCTCGTCTCTTAGGAATCCAAACATTTTCATGATGGTTCAAATGCACACCTTGTATTTTGGGTTAGAGATTGGTACAACAACCAAAATAGTCGAAGTTTATGCGAATCATGAAGCATCTTTATAGGCTCCATTAGAATTGGTTGGAACAACCAAAAGGAATTTGTGCAGATGCAGAACACTATGCAAGGTATGCATGCAAACTTGAGGACGAGTTGGCCCTTACGATATTCTTGCATGAATAATTAGGATTGCCATCAGTTACAACCCAGGTTAGCTTGAATTTTGCTACTGTGTGTTCACATGTTATTAGTTTTGCCAATCATCAATTCAGTCCATGTTAGGCTTAACCTTGAAGCTTGTCATTGTGATGCAGTTAAGGCATGCACAAGCAATATATTTTGGATTATTTATGTAGGCCACATGTGGTGTTAGATGTGATGACGATAACATTGCACTTCTCTTTCAGCAAGCGCCTCTACAAGAGTTGAAATCTAGCAAAGCATTAACATATGATTGTCATTTCCAAATCTTAGGGACCTTCTTGGAATAAGATCATTGCGGACCTGGCACATTCCTGGCACCCGTTCTTGGACATGAAAGGCGGGATCAAAGAGAGGGGGTTTCCTGGTGCACCTCAAGCTGCACATGCAACAATTGCGTGTGATTAGTGCAGTACCATTATGTTTCCTATTTGTTATTCACATGTGTTGTCCATTGATTGCATTATGATTATTTCCCTAAGGCCAACCACTTGGTTATGGCATCATATATTATCTATGTGATAAAATGCAGGGACTGTCAAAACTTAATGTAAGGATAAAATGGCCCAATGATCTCTATCTGAAAGGGCTAAAAATTGGTGGTATTCTTTGTACCTCATCATATTAACCAAAAGTCTACAATATTTGTACTAGTAAGTATGCATTTTGAATGTATTTGACACTAAACATTGAGGATAAAATAATATCAGGTAAGGCAATTTTGAAGACATTCAGTATGATAAACTTGAATTCCTTTTGTTCTTTTCAAGTATTGGTTTAAAATCAATAATGCGAAGCCTACAACATGTTTGAATGTTGCACTTCAAGAAGTAAAAGCTAATTCACTTAGACTAAAACAAGAAGACATATTGACATCCTTCTTCAACAAATTTGAAGTTCTTTTTTGAGATTTTCTCAAATCAAGGTATCTTTGGTGTCATTATTTCCCCTCCTTTACTTTAGTATTGGAGCATATGTTCACTAGCACAGTGGTACTTGATGTGTGTGCATAGAGAATTTTTTTTGCTGCTCATAATTTTACCTTATGATAAATTTCCTTTGTCTTAGTGAGTGATGAATTCATGAATATTTCTTGTATGTACAATGACTATAT
Organism: Melocanna baccifera; assembly: GCA_036346265.1. NCBI lineage: Eukaryota > Viridiplantae > Streptophyta > Magnoliopsida > Poales > Poaceae > Melocanna > Melocanna baccifera. The sequence goes on from CM070689.1 coordinate 21,250,149, forward strand.
TTGCAATTTAAGCTAAACTTCCCAACTTTTGGTGGTAAAATTGGATACCACAATATTCTTGATTTTCCATTGCAGGATTTCAGGCTCTTGGGGAGCAATACTACAACCCATGGCTTCATAGGTATTGTCGGGACCCGGAACAACAACTCCAAGTCCCTCTGTGTAAATCGCACTATCCCAGGAAAAGTTAGTGCACACAGGGTCAACAGTGATGTATATAATGCAAAATCACCACAAATATTATTAATCAAAGGTACGGCCTTATGGCCAAGTCTTATAATAAAATGCTCAAAGCCAACTGAAAATAAAAGCAGCGGAAACATAAAATAGCAGCACATCCCATCTAGCCTCCCACAGGCGAATGACTGTAAGACGCGTCCTATTCGCTGAAGTAGTCCTCACCGTCGTAGTCGCCGTCGAAGTCTGGCAACAGATTTAAGCAAGGTGAGTACTTTAAAGTACTCCACAAGTTACACCGGAATATAACAGAGTGATGCATGCATAATGGGTTTCAAAGGAAGGCTTAATAGGGTACAAGTGCGGAAAAGCAATATTGAATTTTAAATACAATAATGTAAGTATCAAAAGCTGAATTTTAATACATCATAAGAAACAATATTTTAACAAGTAATTATCATTAGTGTAGGCTCCGACTTACACTAACCTAACACGAGTATCCCACCTGGACCATTTTGCAAACCAACATTTGTTTATAAAACCAGTTTCATAAAATTCAAGTCTAATCTATGAATACTCTACTCAGCATGTCTATAACCGTGGACACGGTTATCCAAGATAAATTTTTAACTCTGCAGGGGCGTACAATTTTACCCACAAGACATTCCCTCTCACTTGAGCCATGCAATAAACACACTACCTTAGGTGTGCGGCGGAGAGTTCATGATAAGGCTGTTCTAATAATCCATAGCCAAAATAGTTACGCTGCCACTAAGGTTTCACCACAACTCAAATCCACGAGTTGGAGCCCCCTCTGGTGCCATGTGAGACTTCTGGTGGCCTACGCCACGCTCACACTCAGCCTATAGCGAAACTATATTTGGAATTTCATAAATTACTTAGCCAGGTCTATCTCATACCAGACTTGTGGTAGTACGAAGTGACTTTGTAAAATAAATCACAGAAACGATTCTTAATTTGACTTAGGCTCAACCACATACCCTCATGCACGACAATCCACCAGGTGTCACCAAACACAAGGCATGCCGGCACCCCACCATCTCACCAGTAGCCTAAGTCCAAACCAGTTTTCTATTTTCATTTTTAAATCATTTCATAAACTTTCTTGACTCACTGAAGTCAAGAATTTATTTAAAAAGACTGTCATTCCATGTGAAAGAGTTGATCCCACCTAAAATCATATTAAGCCAGGATAAGTAATTTGAAAAATTTTCTAGTCAATACTATGGTACCAACTAGTTTTCAGCTAGGGTGACAAGGTATATGAATTCGAGATTCAAATTGGCTATAATCAAAGGATCACGGGCATAACTAAAATTTAAAATAAATTTAAATTACGTTTGAATAAAGTACGCATGTATATACAGTAAAATAATATAAATAAATTTGAAATAATAGGGTCAACATGGTCAAAGGTGTAACTTGCCTTGCTCGAAGTCCTGCTGCGAATTGTCGAAGTCAAATTCTCCCGAATCGACAAAATCTAACGTGAAGAACCAATTCAAAATAAATTAAAAACAAAATTCAAAATAAAACTCAAAAATTCAAAAGGAGTGCATAAATGGAAAGTTCATGATTTTAGAAAAAATTAGAAATTTGAATGAGTCAATTTGAAGTTAAAATGAAGAAGTTCTGGTCTTCCAAAGTTTAAATACAATTAAAAGAAAAAGATTCATTTTCTGAAATTATTTCTATACTGAAAATGAATTATGATGTGAGCAGGCATTATTTTTCTAAAGGAAAACTGAGATTATGACGTCAGCACCTTAATTAATTTTGGCCAAATTATTTTAAACAAAAAATCGGTTCTATTGTGTCAGCATGACGTCAGCCCTAGTATTTTTAAATTTGAAACTGAGGCTGACGTGTGGGCCCAGTGCACGGTGGACGAGTCCACAAACTAGGCGCAGCTGACGTGGCAGGGGCTGGTCGGAATGCGCGTTGGCGCTGAGGTGGCGAGGCCGAGGCATGCGTGACGTGCACGTGGCTGCCACGTGGATGCCACGTACGCACGGACGTTGACGTGGCGGGGGCCGGTCGGCGATGGCGCACGGGAGCCGATGGTTGCCGGCGTTCCGGCAGGCGGCGGCGTCGACCGATGTGCGGGAAAGTGAGAGGGAGGGAAGGGAAATCGAATGGTTCCCTTGGTGAAGCTCGGGGTGGTGGCGGCATGGCTCGAGGATGCCCGAAGCTCATCCAATTGCTCGCCGGAGCTTTGTCAGCGCAGGAAGGGGGAGGCGCACGGTGCGACGGCTTCTCGGGCGGAGGGAGAGGAAATTAAAGGAGGTGAAGTGGGCGGTGAGGTGAGGGAAACCTCGGGGAGGGGTTAAATAGGTGAAGGGGGTAGTAACGGCCGCGCGATTACTCGCTGGAGTTGTAACGGCTCTACAAGCAATTGAGTAAATTGGTGGGGTAACGTAGGTGAAATATCTAGACCATCATTATGAGTTAATGATAGATTTTGGTAATTAATGACAATCGAATTTTGCGACTAATAGTTTCATTGAGATGAATGAATAGGATATGTCACGATGATGGATGACTTGGAATGGTTTATACGATTGAGCATTTCTCAAGTAAAGCAAAATCTTCATGTGTTGATGAATAAAGTCAAAAGATCCAAGCTTGAAGTTGAGATATATGTTATCAAGCTTCAAGTAATTGTGCAAGGCAAAGGTATGGCTAGCTAGAGTTAAGGATATGTTTCTAGTATTTTACCGGTCTTGGTGTTTGGTTGGAAGACTGGATTGCTAGCGTAGGATGTCGTACTATTAAGAGGGGTCGTGATTAGTAGCTTGAGAGTATCATGTGTTGATGGGTCACTCTAAATTGCTCTAGCTCTCTCTGTGGCATGACGCTAATATTTTCGAATGTGTTTTGAAAATGATTGTAGCTCATGTACAAGTCCTTGGCAACATGTGACTAGATGTTTGCGAATGTGTTTTGCAACATGATTGAAGTCCATGTTTTTCTCTCCTTGAGGCATGATGCTAATATTTGGGATGTGTCTCTCAAATGATTGTAGCTCATGCTAAAACCATTGCAACATGAGATTTAAAATTTGAAAAGGAAATATTTTAGTTGAGTTCATATCATCAACCCTTGAGATGTCATTCTAAAATTCTATGGATATGTTCCATAACCAGTTAAAGAATTACATGATGATTTTGAATGCTTAAAATTATCCTTTGCAAACCAGTTTTACAGGTGGCAGTCTGACCGGCTCTGTATGAGCGGTCAGACCGGCCTAAATGTTTTTCCTCGGGTCAAGTGGTCTGACCGGTGGAGAGGTCAGACCGGCCTTTTTGTGGCGGTCTGACTGGCCAGACCGGTCTGACCGGAGTGTATCAAGCGGTCTGACCGGCCTGATTGTGGCGGTCAGACCGCTCGGCGGTTAGACCGGCGTGTGGCAGCGGTCCGACCGCTCCGCGGTAGTTCCGTTTTATCCCCGGTATGATTTTTCCAGAGAGCGACTTTTTCAATAGCGGTCTGACCGGTACCTTTGCGGTCTGACCGAACCTGGTGGTCAGACCGGTCCCTGTGTGGGCGGTCTGACCGGTAGCTTGCTCTAACGGCTAGTTTTTCAGCCGTTAGAGGGACCGCGGTAGTACCGCATTTTGCACTGCGGTAGTACCGGCCTCCGGGCTGATTGTTGGTCTCCACTTGTTCCAACGGCTAGTTTTTTGGGTTGAGTGTATAAATACCTCCCCAAGGGCTGTTGGGACAAGTTTTGCTGGTGCTATTCTTTCTCCCTTTAAGCTAGAGCAAGTCTCTTCCTCTATATGTGCATGTGTTGCACTTAGGGTGTGTTGGAGAGACAACCTTGTGCATGTGTTGCGCTTGGTGGTGGACTTTGTGTCCATTGAGCTAAGATACTTGATTCGTTCAAGTGAGGGTCCTCGACTTGTTACTCTTGGAGTTTGCCGACTCCTAGACGGTTTCGGAGTTGTGGTGATCTGGTGATCTTCTCAAGAAGTTTGTGAGAAGGCTCGGTGGATTGTGAGTGGTGTGATGCTCGTCATCTCCGGAGTGGAGGAAGAGCAACCATAGTGATTTGAGGTGGAAGGCTTAATTCGTGGAGCCGGTCCAAGTTGTTTGGGCTTACCTCAACGTGGATTAGGGGAGACCGGCAAGTCTCCGAACACCACGGTAAAAAGCAACATTATCAATTGTGGTTTGTTTATTTGTGTTTAATTTACATTCAAGCAATTTACTTTCATAGATTTCTATTTACTTGCTTGTCTTTCTAGAATAGCAATTCTTAACATAGCCTTAGAGTATTGGCGCACTTAGAATTACATAATTGCTTTAGGCCTTATTTGTGCTAAACCGAATTGATTTACTCTTCTGCATTATATACTTGGTTTAGCCAAATAGAAATTGTTTTAATTAGAAGAAAATTTTTTTAAGACCGCCTATTCACCCCCTCTCTAGTCGGCCTCCTCGATCCGACAAGTGGTATCAGAGCTTGGTCGCTCATGAGAGCGCTCATGATATGTGGACACATCTTCAAGATAATTATGAAATATCCACATCAACTGATGGTGATTGCATACAAGAGTGGATGTCGGGAGATGATTGCTCAACCTCTAGCTCCGACAATGAAGAATCCACTATTCCCTCCACATCAACTTGATGCTTCATGGCAAAAGGTAACAAGAAGGTAAATAATGATAATGACTATGATGAACCTTCTTATGATGAGTTGATGGATATGTTAGAAGAGCTAAATGAATATCTTGGAAAGGAGAAAACTAAATATAAGATTTTGAAGAATGAGCACATCTCTCTTCAAAATGATTATAATAAGCTAAAGAGAGAACACGAAATTCTCTATTTACTTGCTTGTCTTTCTAGAATAGCAATTCTTAACATAGCCTTAGAGTATTGGCGCACTTAGAATTACATAATTGCATTAGGCCTTATTTGTGCTAAACCGAATTGATTTACTCTTCTGCATTATATACTTAGTTTAGCCAAATAGAAATTATTTTAATTAGAAGAGAATTTTTTTAAGACCGCCTATTCACCCCCCCCTCTAGTCGGCCTCCTCGATCCTACAGCAGGAGAAAATAGCGGGTTTGATGGCAGCGGGGAATGAGGGTTTAAATACGCGAACGCACGGGAGGGGAGGCAGTCAGTAATCCGAAGTTTAAAAACTTCGGTTACTACGTTAATGGCAGCGACAATGGCGCGGGAGAGAAGGAGGCGGGGAGGAAGACGGACCCAACATGTGGGCCCCACCTGTCGGCGAGAGAGAGAAGGGGAAAGAAGGGGGTGGTGGTTCGGATTTGTGACGTGTGGCAAAGGGGAACGAGTGGGCCGTTGGATGTTAAGCGAAGGGGTAAGTGAAGAGGTGCGGCCAAGATTCCATCCGGCAAATGAGATTCAATCTGTGTCGTTCGAACGAGGGCCAAAGAGGTAAGTGACTGTGGGCGGCGGGGATGTAATCTGGCAACAGCGGATGGCTCCGATTTAAGCCACGCGTCGGCTAGAGGGGAGGGGAAGGCGGGCGAACGGTAAGTGGGGACGGGTGGACGAGATTAGCTCGGGAGGGTGGAGGGTGGTCCGATGTTTGACACTTGTCGGCTAGAGAGGAGAGGAAGGCGGGGGAGACGGTCAAGTAAGATCGGACGGTTGGGATGAGGCTCGGCGGCGGGAAAAGCTCCGATGGACGACCCTTGTCAGCCCGGGGAGGGTTTTGGGTTTAATTTATTTTTTTTTTGATTTTACAGAAATGATTAGGAGGCTTTAAAAACACAAAAAAAACCAAATAAATCTTAAAAATTTCAGAAAAATTCAGATAATCATCTGGAATGATTTTAGACTTAATAAAAATATTTCTAACTTATAAAAGTATTTAATTTCATGAAAAAGCACAAATAAATTCATTTAGGTGAGTTTTTAATTCTTATAAATTCCTAAAAATTAATTTAAATACATATTTGACTTAGGAAAAATGAAATGCACTTAATTTGACTTTTATAAATTGAAATAAATTTTATTTTTTCACAACCAGGCTTTTAAATAGAATTCAGAAGAAACCAACTAAATTCCAGAAAAACACTTAAAAGGGGGAAAAATAAGTAAATAAAATTTTGGGATGTTACAGGTATGCAGTAGTATATCAATATTGGTTCATTAGATCTCCATTACCAAATTTTTTGATTGAATTGTACTCTGTATCCACTACCACTTGACTTTAATTGTTAATCATATGGTACTTTCGTGCATGAATAACGAAAGCAAGTGGTTGGAAGTAACTATGCTTTATCTTCTAGGAATCATGTTTCTTTTCATATGTTTTGGTATTCATCATTTCATATGAAAGCGCTTTGCAATCTTCACTATTATGTATGGCCAAAGAGTCGCCGCAAAAGATATACATGAAGGCTAGTACAATGTGGTCAGTATTCAGGTTACTACAGAACTTAAGTACCATAATTGAGTAGATATTTCCACTTTTCTAACCTGGCTAAACTTTTTCAGGGACTGACACCGACTGGTTATTTGTATGCTATTGGCGACAACGGCAAAAGCTATGAGCTGCACCCTGATGGCAATAGGTGCTACCAGTTTGTTATCCATCACTAAGATTTTTCTCGTATATCACCCTGATGCTTCTTTCCTGACATGTGTTTGTCAAGAATGTAATGGTCTATCACATACCATTTTGGTCAAGAAATCTGACACAATTTCCTGCACTACAACTTTGATTTCTTCAAAGGATTGGTGAGGAGGAGGATGGAAGCATATTACGTCAATACAGAGATATGTAGTGAAATAGTAGAACACATTGTACAAGGGGCTGGAAGATAGTTAAGAATTCCAAAACAAATTATGAAAGGGATGAAAAGATGCTTAAAACATTCGTGTTCTGTATGAGGGTGGTGGTAACTTGGAAGATATTTCTGAGGTTGAAGGTGGATCAGAGAGGTTTTAGTCAGGTCACAAAGATAAGGGCTTGTCAGAGATCAGGACGTAACTTCTTAATTTTGAAAATAAGCAGACCAGTTTATTAGATCATCTCCAGGTAAAAATGACATTATATATGTATTTTATATAAACAGGAAATATATAGTACTATTGTGATCTTATTAGTTTTTTCTTAGACTTTGAGATTTCATAGCAACACACAGGCATTAAAATATTAGTCCTTTAAAAAATATATAGTGATTTTCTATTACTTAAAAAAACTGAGTTAGTAGTTGTCCATTCTCTTGTCTAACTTCCTACTTCTTTTCCCACCGCTCCCTAAAAGTTTCAAAACAAATCAACGAATAGAAAAACCCACGGAAACCAACTTCCTCAACCAATTCCTAACAACCTCAAACCCATCTCTTCGAACAAATTCATACGTACTAATCTATTCAAACAAATCCATCCAAAAAACTTACACATCGTTGTCTCCTTTCCTGGATTAGCTTCACATTGGAAGGCAATATATAAGAGTTTCATGCCTTCATTCCATGCAAACTGATTCATGAAGGAAACATGCAAGCCCGGTGATGCATTGTCCAAGCCCTACTATGTCGCGGGTCTCATCTACTAAGATCATCCGAGTCACCGAGGACATCCAGCCAGCCCATGCATCTGTGTCTTAAAACCTTTCACGAAATTAACCTGCATATTCAATCTTGGTTTTGATTTTAGACTTGAGCATGAGTAATAGTTGCATGTTCAGAGGGATCAACCTGATATTGAGATGCTTTTTATAGCATTAGTACCATTTTATAAATATTGGATGCATTATAGCATGTAATATAATTTTTAGAAAACAGTCTACATTACAACATTCAACTATGACCTGGATTCATTTTCAACCTCTAACTCTTTAATCATCTAAAACACAACCCTCAACTTTCAAAATCAGTGCAAAATATACCCTTTACCTAAAACTACCCCCAGTTTTGGCCGAGTTGGCACATACGTGTCAACATTTTGTCAACAGGACATCAACATGTATCACTATTTTGCCAACATGACATCAACATGTACCACTGAGTCAAAAAACTAAATTGAAAAAAGAATGTGGCCCACGATCATACTCTCATCCCCCTTTTCCTTATCTTTCTCTCTCTCTTTCCTTCCCTCCCCATTAATTTCTCTTATCAAGCCCGAGTGGGAGGCGCTCGGTTTGCCGGTAACCATCACTCCATCCCCTTCTGCTCCGTCCCTTGTTGGCCACCTCCTACTCCTTCCCCTTCTCCGATCACGTTGGAGGTGGTGATTCGGTCAGAGGTGCACCAAGGATGCGCTAGCGATGCTCGAGGCGGCATTAGTGCTTCGGGCACATGAGGTGATGGTGATGAGGCGGCTGGGGAAGAGAGATGACCACGTCAAAATGTAGAATGTGAATGTGGGAAGCTCTCATGGCGAGAAATTGGGCTGTGTACAATAGTGGCAAATCTCATCGGGGCTAAAGAAGAACGCCTATTGCCGTTGGCTAAGAGCAAATGATTGAAATTAATTTGGTGATATGAATGAGGGAGATTTGGAACACGATTTGACGTGAGTGGTTTCAAGAGAGACTCATCAGCGAGGGAGATCGAGCGTTGTGGGTACGTCGGAGCTCAAACAAGAGCAATGGTGCGTTTCGGGTAGGGAGAAGAGGATAGAGGACAAGAGATGTGTAGGGAGGAGAGGGGGCCCCTAGTGCTTCTCGGTGCCATTGGGTTCTAGCAGCAAAGTGTGGCATGGGAGATCAAGGAGAGGGAATGGCCATGGTAGGAAGAGGGAGGAGGAAGAAGATATATTAGAGTATGACAAGTGGGACCCGGCTTTCAAATATACAATTTATGTGCGACAAGATGCCACTTGGATGCCATCTTATCATAATCTTGCCTACTAGGATGCCACACCTACCAAAACCACTGTGATTTTGGGGTAAGGGTGTGTTTTGCACCGGTTTTGAGAGTTGAGGGTTATGCTTTAGACGGTTTTAGAGTTGGAGATTGAAAATGTACTCGAGTCATAGTTGAAGGTTGCAATGTGGACTTTTTACTAATTTTTATCCATTGCAAAATCACCTCCATGGCGGTGGAGGGGTCACATGGTTGCAACGGAGTTCGATCGAGCATGGCGACAGAGCTAAGGACGTGGTGCAGGCCTAGCACAGAGGATATGTGATGTGAGCTACAACAGAATTAGGCTAGACATGGTAGAGGAGCCAAGGATGTGGCGCAGGCTAAGCCTTACGATTGTGACTTAACGTGCTAGGTTAATATGATTTTTCTTTGTTTGTAGCAAAGCACAAGCATTCAACTAGTTACAACTGAAGTGTCATGTGGATAGCTAGTGAAAAACGTGGAATTTAGAAGACTTTCTTATCTTTTTCTAAGAAATTATCAGAAGACTTCCATGCCACTGCAAATTCTAGTCCTAAAACCATTGATAAATCTCTATTATTGTAGACTCCATTCACCAAAACAATCACTATATATTTTGTTTTTCTTTTCTTCACTAATAAATTTATTTATACCTAAATTATCTTATTAATTAAAAAATGTTTTTACTGCACTTAAAAACCATGTTTTCTCTTTTTAACTAATAAGAGAATTTCTAACTAAAAAAATGTGATGCTGTCAATCTTTACCAATGGGTTATTTTAGACTGCGGCTTATACTTTTTGACTTATGACTTATGAATTTTGACTATTCATAAAAAAGATTACGGAGAAAGATACTCGTATGTGATTTTAGCCGGTACAAATAAAGTCAACACAATGTATACTATAATTGATCTTTAGACTCCACATCGAAAAAACACACGGTTTTTGAAAAGTTGTTGTAACAAAAAGTATAAGTCCATAAGCCGAAGTGGTTTCAAACTGAGCCTAGATTTTGTTGTGCGCTCAGTCTTTCGACAATTTCCACCTCCAAAGAAGGAAAAGCATTTTCAACGGATACAAAAACTATTACGGATATTAAATAGGGAAATTGTTGGGAGGAAAGAAAGAACAAAGAAATATGGAAGACAAACTATAAACCCTTTATTTTTCTTCCCTGAAGCACAGTTGGGTGGATTAGTATTTTTTTTTGCCTGGCTATCGAATTAACTAACCTGTCAATATTACTGTCACTGTTGTGAGTTAATTTGCGGACCAGAGTCAGTATCAGTCATTTTCACGCCCATTTTATTAATTTGGAGCCATACGACAATCCATATTTCACATCAGAAGATAATTCCAAGGTATTTATTGTTTTGCCTCAGCTTCATGCCATATGGCAGCCCATGTGTAGCATAAAGAGGGCAGAAGCAATAAGTAGAAGAGAAACATTTACATCAAGATAGTAGAGCACTGGCATAGCTGATTACCAACTCAAATGGGCGTATCTGGAAGACTAACTGTCGCCGATGTTTGTCTGACAAGCCCTCGAGGTGAGACGATCAGCTTGAAGATGAACATCTCTCATCCATTATGTGGATCTATTGTTCAGTTATCTTGGGGGTGCAATGATGGGCACATAAGGACATGAACTTACCTAAATTTACAGTCTCACCTCTATCTTAAATTTAAAGTGTGGAGCAATAATTTTCATTCTGTCGCATCTAAAAAGTGTACGAACTCACTCACCTAAACATAAATTTAAAGTATCACTTCTATCTTAAATTTAAAGTGTGAAGAAACAAGTTTTACATGTCGCATCTAAAAAGTGTACGTACGTCCTCTGTCGTCCCAACGACGCCATGGATATGGACATTTGAGATCAAAGAGAAACCCCAGCATTCGGTTTCTCCTTGGCTAGCTTTGATTTCGCGGGGATTTCAAATATTTCACGCCCGCTTTGATCTAAACCGACCGACGCTCAATCTAACGGCAAGGAGAAACCAAAACTTATGAATATGGGTATGTTCTTTTCAGTTTTTCAAACTAGTTTTTGGTTTTTTTGTTATAGTACCTAATTTTTAAACGGAGTATTTTTTCGAGATGGAGTTTACAAGTTAATTATAGTATACATTAAAAACCTAACATCTGTGCTATTTAAAATCACAAGTGAGTATCTCTCTGTAATCTCTGTCACAAACAGCTAAAATTCAAAAAATTTTAACTAAAAGTTATAAGTCACAATCATATCAAACATGATCTCTCTTCCGTCTCTGTTTAAGCATCAAAAATCTTGATCCGACGGTTCGAAGACACCCGATTTCCCTTTTCGAGTGGGAGGAGCTCGGAAAGCAACGTCCTACGTAAATGGCCCGTGGGAGGCCCCCGGTTGGGCCCAAGTTCGTCTTTCCTAACATGGGCTGAAGGTCTTCCAATACCGGCCCCACCTTCTGTGGGCCCACCGCTGAAAATAACAGACCAGTCGCTTCGCTTCTGGCGTGCCCACCTGTCTCTTCCTTTCCCACCGCGCGTCCAGCCCCGCCGCGTGCTCTCTCTCTCTCTCTCTCTCTCGACGGTAAGAAATTCGCCACCTGTAGCAGTAGGCCACCTTCTGTGGGCCCACCGCTGAAAATAACAGACCAGACGCTTCTCTTCTGGCGTGCCCACCTGTCTCTTCCTTTCCCACCGCGCGTCCAGCCCCGCCGCGTCTCTCTCCCTCTCTCTTACGGCAAGAAATTCACCACCTATAGCAGTAGTAGTTCGATCCACCCGCCCGATTCCTCCATTCGTGCAGCTGCCAATCGTAATCGAGTGATCACCAACTCCGAATTTGTTTGTTCTTGCTTCTTCTTTTTTCTTCCAGTTCTAATCGTTTCTTGAATTGTTGCTTGTTTTGATGGGATAATCCGTGGGCGCAGTTCTTGACCCCGTGGCCATGGCGTCGAAGCGGATCCTGAAGGAGCTCAAGGACCTGCAGAAGGATCCGCCGACCTCCTGCAGCGCAGGTGAGGGTTTCGCTCTCTCCTCTCCATTTCTTGGAAGGGGGTTGGTTACTCTAAGAGCTCTTGAATCGTTCTTGCTTCCTGGGTGATCCTTCGGTTGGGTTGGACAGAAGGTGTTCTTACGTGCAATTTATAACAGGGTAGACTAGATGAGGGCATTTTTTTCCCGAGTTTACAGGGAGGGTGTGACGACTCTTGACCGCTGGTGAGTACCGAGTGATGTGAGTGGGTAATTGAAATCAAGAGCCTCCCGATCAGTGAGAAATTGGGATAGAAGAATAAGAACGAGGTCAAGAATAGAGAGTGGAATGGGAAAATTTCAAAGGTCCTGCTTTAGTTCTTAATTTCATCTTTTTTTGGTTTTTTATAGTCTTTTTAGTTTTTCTCCCTTATTCTTTTGCATTATTGAGCTATAAACTACCTTGAGCACTAGTGTTCTATATCTTTCTTGCCTCAAAAGTTGACACAAAAGAGCACTTGGTACTCTCACTACTGTTGCATTAGGGTCTCACCACCACACACCTACCACACACCCACACACCTACCACACACCGCTCACACCTACTCTAGCGGTGAAAACGGATGGATTTCGGTCGGATATTACATATTCTATATCCTATCCTATACTTTTTTCTTGGATTCGACTTTTTTCTTGGATTCGAAGTCAAATACAAATAGTACCGGATAGAAATACGAATCCGGTTAGTGTCGGCCATAGATATGGAACGAATACGGAGCGGTTGTGAATACGATAACGAATATCTAGTCGGATATTACGCACGAATACAAGGGCATATATAGTGTATACATAGTGTATACGACACCTATCATATATTTCTAAATAAATTTTTTGGCAGGGTTCTGGTAGGAAATATTTCAAATGTGGCTTCACCAGATTTCTTGCACTTTCAGAAAACTTATTTGGATTTTATTGGATTTGTTGAAATTTATTTAGATTTTTCTGGATTTTATTTGAAAGCATAGAGCAAAAAACACTTATTTTAACTATTTTTTAAAAGCTAAAAATAGTTTATATTATTTTCCCATATCCCTTCTAGATTTATAGTATTTTGTGAATTTTCTAGAATGTTTTGGAGTTATTTGCATTTTATTGGATTTGTTGGAATTTATTTAGATTTTTCTAGGTTTTATTTGAAAGTCTAGAGAAAAAAACTTATTTTAACTATTTTCTAAAAGCTAAAAAATAGTTTATATTATTTTTCCAAGTTCTCCTAGATTTATAGTATTTTTTGTGAATTTTCTAGAATTTTTCGAAGTTATTTGCATTTATTGAATTTGTTGGAATTTATTTAGATTTGGTAATGTGCTGAAGGATAACTTGGGCTGAAAATGATGATTTGGCTGATGGGCCAGATATCTGGTAAATACATCCGGATATTGTTTGATAAAATCTCGGATAGTATCTGTATCCGTATTCGTCGGATAGTCCTCTCTCGATTCCGTATTCAAAAATAATTATCTGAAATCGACTCCGAATTCGACAATTATCTGACATGACTACCCGAATTCGACCAGACTCAGATTTGGCGGTCAATCGAGAGGTATCCGATCCATTTTCACCCCTAACCTACTCTGCACCTTGACCCTGCTTGACAATGGATTGCCATTTTGACTCATTCTACCATGTACTGCAATGCCTACTATCTTCTCTGCTTCTTTGGTGCAGCTCATTTGGGCTTATAATATTTGGCTTATGGCTTATTTTGTACTGTAGCAGATGATAATGCACTGTAGTTACTGGTAGCTTTTCAGCATAATTAAATTTTAAAAAATAAAAAAAGTTATATTATCACAGACAGTGCAAAGAAATAGGAGGAAAAAATAAAAGCCAAAAAAACCCCAAAAAGCTAAAAAACAAAAAAAAAAAGACAAAATTAATAAATTAGAAACCAGAAGCTAGAAGCATAAGTTCTAATGAGTGGCACTTCCATTGCCCTCTGGTGAATAGGTGATGTCTTCTTGAAATGTTATTTGGTTTGTTGCAGTCTGCAGATTAGATATCTTCTGAACTTGCATCAGGGGGGTGCTGTGACTACCTCAGTACCACAACCAAATTGGGAGATTGCAGTTCACAGTTTACACCATACATAAACCGACTATGAGTGGATTACATTCTGTGGAATCAGCTCGGAAATTTTACGCCTGCATCTGGGAAGATTATGGATCATTGGTTCAATCATCCCCAACAAGAAAAATGTAGTGGCTGTCGATTATATTTCTGGTTGTCATCTTCCTTTGCAAATAGTTCTGGCTGTACATGCAATGTTTTGTCTCACAATTATAATTGGTAATCTTGGAACACCATGCTAATGCACATCCTCCTGAAAGAAAGAATGCTATAGAATATAGTGCGTGAGGTTCTCTTGCAAGCAAGGCTTTAACCTTCTTCCTGGACACATCAAGTGCCTACGACAAACATTGCATTGTGTTGCCATGGTGTCCTTGATAATCTCGATAACGTCACTGCTCGCTCGTACCCTCACAATTCTTTGCCAACCTTGTTGTATGCAGAATGCTAAAATGAGGAATAATATTAGGTAGATCCTACATGTTACTAAAAGAGAGAGTTCAGTAGCTCAATGCATTGGCCACTTGATTCTGTTCTATAGCCTTTTTATACAATACTAAATTGATCCTCATGAGTACTGACTATACCAAAATCATCATCCTTGTCACTGGATGAGGATATCCTGCTTAAATTCGGAGGAGCTGTAAAAGCCTCGTAATCACTGTGCACTATGAACTCTTCGTGCTAAACATGGCAATATGAAACTATAACATACAATTATCTCAAGTTGAATACTGCAACAGCACAACCTTGGCCCTTGATTTAATAATTCTAGATAATTTGGATGTTTTACACCCTGCTTTGATGGTAGAGTTGTAGAAAGACCATGATTATCCTACAACGGTACTTTACATATAAATTAATATGAATACATATATTATTTCTTGAATTTATAAGATATAAAAGATTGAAACCTGATTCAGTGTAGTGAAATTAGTTCAGTAATGCTGGGCTTAGAAATTCTATAACCCTAGCTCAGTTTGGTCCATGCTTGAGCTGGTAGTGGTGGGATGAGTTCCACATGGTTAGTTCTAGTTGCATACCAACCTTAGGAAACACCCATACCAACTAGGTTAACCTTTATACACAAATAGAGAATGAAAGCCTAAATAATGGTGTTGATGTTTTAATATCGATTTTACATATGATTTCTTGGATTCGAAGGAAAACTCTCAAAACTCTCGTATAATCATATAGAGTAAAGACATATGAATTTTTATACAGGTTCGAACCTTCTTATAAGAGAATAATAACCCTACGTCTTGTGTGGCTATTACTGAGGAAAAGCTTACAAGGTGAATAATGCGAAAAGTCTAGCACTAATTCCAGAACTCATTGCCTATTCCCCCATCTTCCTATTCTCCTCTAAAATCAACCCTTATATCGGCGATGAAGTGGCGACAGTTGTCTTTTGCCAGAAGATGCCTTGACACTTCGGGAGTTAACCGTTGGATGGTGGTTATTGTCAGAGAGACTGGGTAGCTATTCACCGTAGAACGGTTGTTGTCATAGAGCGAGATCGTGTGCGGTTATTGAGCATAAACACACGTTCTAACTACCTTGTCAGACAGACCCGCTGTGAGGGTATGTTAGTCGAACAAAGAAGAATAATTAGGAGGTCGTAGCATAACTTACAACTAGGTAGTCGTAGCAGATCTTATGACTAGATAGTCGTAGAAGAAATTACGACTACGGAGTAGTCACAGTAAGACTTATAACTATACGAAATTTCTTCCTTATAGTAAAGAGGTATATTTGAAGAATATGATGACGTAATAAATAGAGAATTATTATATCCTCGTCATCTAACCCCCAACTTTAAATAAAAATAACTTACTTGAGCAAGTGGAGTCGTAGATGATCGAAAGCATTGTCTTCAATTCTCGACCAAGAGTGCGCTTGGACAGAAACGTAATTTCATTTGAGTTGTGAAAGACGGACTTCAAAGAGAATTTTAATTACTTATGATAACTCTATCTGCCCATTCGTTTCCCGAGAAATTTGCTCAGCTCCCAAGACGAGTAACCGATGCTTCGATAAAAAGGTTACTTTTGGGTTACCTTTCGGCTCCACTTTCCCCAATCGCTTCCATTCCTCCTTGTGTTTTCCGATGAACAAGTCGTCTTCCTCCTTCAACCTAGTCGGGAACATGGCAAAGTCCTCATCCAACTAGGTGGTGTTGGAGATGGATAGATCCAAGTTAAAGGCTTTGGAGGAGGCTGAGAAGATCCCTTCGTGGAAGTTCATGAAGTGGATTGAAGCCGCTGGACAAAGCTAGCCATCGGGGGAGATTGGACAAATCCCAGTGTTCTAAGCCTTTTTGAGTGTGGCCTTCGTCTCCGTGCTCATCCCTTTCTCACAGTGGTGCTCAAGTACTTTAGGGTTTAATTGGTGAACCTGGTTACCAACTCAATTACAATGATGAGTGTATTCGTGTACCTCTACGAAGCATATTTGGGAATCCCTCCAGATCTAGAGTCCTTCTGGTATTATCATGAGATGAGCCAACAAACTAGAGTCGTTGGGAGCTGTGGATTGAAGCTCCATGTCGGACAGTCGGAGGTGTATATCCCGATGTTCACCCGGTCGTCGTGGCCAAGGTGAAAAAAGAGGTGGTTCTACTGGGAGGCCACCAATGAAGACAGTCTTTCCTTTACGGGGAAGGTTGTCGAGAAGAATCCATCCTGGAATTCAGCCCCAAAGGACATTACCATGATTGCTCCCTACATCTCAACTATCAAGGAACTAAGGGATAAGAGACTTACGAGATAGTATGTAGTGAAGGACAACACCATCCGTCGCATCAGCCCCTTGAAGAGACAAGTTAATCCCATGTGGATGTACTCGGGAGCAGCTGGTGCTACCAGAGATTATGAAACTGGTATGTATAGTCGTACTGGTAGTGGTAGATTTAAATTCTGAGTATTGTACCTCTTGGTTTGAATGAACAGATCTTGATTTGGAGGAGATTGACTCCCGTGTCAAGAATATCTGCGAGAAGGTATAATGAATAGCTATAAGAAAGCGTGCCAGAGTTGGCCAAACAAGTATGGCGTTATATGTCGTATCAAAATCAACCACATCAAAGGAGATTTTTTCTGTCCTGAAGTTGCTCGGGGAACCGAATGTTACAGGTAGAGAAACTTGGCCAATAGGCTTAGCCGAAGACCCCGGAACGATTCTATGAAAGGAATTCCGCATCGGCTTTATTCTGGTTTGAGAAACTTGCATCTCAACCAGAACTCTAACAAATAAGATATTTAAAGAACTACCACCATTAATCAACACGTGATTAACTCGGTAGTTGATGGTGGGCTCGACCATGATCAGAAACCGACTGGGTCTAGTCAGAGGGATCGAGCAGTCACCCTTCTCGAAAGAGACGGCAACTTTCAACCACTTAGGAAAATTATTGACAAGGGATGAGTCGACAGAGTTTACCTCTCACTTGATAGCCTTATATTGTCGCTTTGACTCATATGTGGACGAACCCACATAGATGTGTTCAATTGTATGTTTCGGATCCTAGAAAGGCATATTTTTGTCCTCATCCGAGTGCTTTTGACTACTTGACTGCCCCACCTTGAGCATGGGAAGCGGTCCCTTGTCAGAATAATAATCCTCGAGTTTTCATTGGAAAACTCGGTAATTACGGAGGTCATGGTCCTCCTTGTGAAGCGGGCACCACCTAGGCTTGTTGTTTCTCTAAGCAGATGCCTTGCCTTTGCCCTGATCGGAGTATTGTTTGGGGTTATGAGGTTTTTCATTGCCTATAGCCAAGACTTCCTTCGAGGGATTGACCTGATGCTTTTGGCCATTGGTCTTGTTCTTAGACTTCTTGGCTTTCTCCTTCCTCTTTAACACCCCGGTTGACTTGATCGACATTTGTCGTCCATTCAACTGTGTCAGCAGCAGTCACGTAACGATCAACCATATCAAAGAGCTCAGCGACGGTAGTCAGAGGATGCAAGGCGATGTCCTTAGTGAATCTTCTATTGCGGACATCCTGCTTGAATGCCCTGATGATAGAAGCATCAGAGACCTCTGGAATCGAGTTACGAACTTGGCTAAAGTGCCTGATGAATTGTCGCAGGGTCTCATTGCTGTTCTGTCGCATCCAATGCAAGTCGTCTTCTTTTCCATGACGGTTGTACGTCCCTTGGAAGTTGGCCAGCAGCAAATTACAAAGGTGCTGCCAAGAATAGAGCGACTCGAATGGTTGGTTGAGCAACCAAGACCGAGCGGACCCCTTGAGCACTCTTGGAAGATAATTCGCGATAACGTGCTTATCACCTCCTACCGTCCATACCGCGGTTGTGTAAATTTGAAGTAACTCGATGTGATTCTGAGATCCATCGAACCGCTCCATGTTTACTGGACGGAAACGTGGTGGCCAGCATACTGCTCAGTGTTCGGGAACAAATGATTGGCACCCGGTAACCACTTCTTGATGCCTCCTTTGCGGGAAAGGATAATTGGAGTCGGGCGACCGTAGTCGATGATGCCTGACAATAGATGGACCTAACCCATAATAGGCCTGATTCATATGAGGGTAGTACTCCTCGTAGTCCATCTGCTGCTGCAAATTCCTTGGCCGAAGAAGTGATCGATTGCCTCTTTGCTCGATCCGCAGATCCGGAGTCACTCAAAGAACTCTCCTTCGGCTGGAATTGTGATCAGGCGACCGTCGCAACCTATCAACATGTCGAACCCCATGTGGTGAGTTCTGTGAACGACTAAACGCGGTCATGCTTGTCTGACTCCTGGATTTATGCCGGCGAGTCTGCTCGAATTTGTCCATCATACCACGAAGTCTTCGTGCGATTCACTCGGCGAGCTCTGGAGTCGGATTCTCGAGGAGGTCGTTGATGCGTTGGAGCTCTCGTGCCTCTTTGGACTGATGTTGGGTGCGCCCGGGTAAAGACATCTGGGCTGATATTGGGCGCGCCCGGGTAAAGACATTTGGGCAGCTAGTCATCGCCTCCGAGCGGTATCGGAATCTTCAATTTTTGAGTTACCTTAAAGGAGAATGATTATTTCTAAGATTTCTCCCACGCTCATCAGAGAATTGATCTTATCGTCGAAGGTCTCCACACCATCCTTAGAAGAGGAGGAAGAGTGTGCTCGGTGGGAAGTCTCATGAGGGCCTCCATTGAGAAGGTGATGAGGATATGAGGGGAAGGCCATAACCTCCTGTCTAGAACCTCGACTTCCGGTGGAGGTCCACTCATCTGAAGAATCCTCGAGCGATAGCGCATTGCGATCAGTAGTAAACCCTGCCAGGTATGGGAATTTCGGGTTATAACCGCCTCTGGCTGGATGAGCACTCTGCAACGGGATGGACAAACCCTCAGAATGCAAATCCTCTGGAGGTTCCAGCGGAGTGTTACAACCAATAGGTGATGTCGATTTCCCAGGATCTAGGACTCCAGGATCGGCTGAAACCGGGCAGGTTGTCGCCGCCACTGGACTTGGACTCCTTAGGGTGGAGTCGCAGTCGCGTCGTGAGTCCTGTTCGCCATCAGATTGACTCTTGCCATCTGGGGGAAATGAGTTCTCCTGTGGGCGTACTGCTGTGGGGGATTTGGATCCCTTCTCAGCCTTTCCCATGCAGAGTTCCAGGATCCCCTGATGGATCTCCAGTGACAGTCGCACCGTCGGAAGCAAGTAGGATCTGCTCGTAGTTGTAGCAAGCCTCCATGTCGATATCTAGGTAGTCGTCAAGTCGAACCAGTTCTCATTCCATTCTCCTGGCATGATGACATCAGAAGAAAGAGAAACCGCCGACAAGGAATTTATCGGAGCCTTGGAAGAACCCTTCCCCACGGACGGTGCCAACTGTCGATGTTTTAATATCGATCTTACGTATGATTTCTTGGATTCGAGGAAAAGTTCTCAAAACTCATATGATCATGCAGAGTAAAGACATAGAAATTTTTATACAAATTCGGGCCTTCTCTTAGGAGAATAATAACCCCATGTCTTGTGTGGCTATTACTGAGGAAAAGCTTATAAGTGTGAATAGCGCGAAAAGTCTAGAACTGATTCCAAAACTCATTGCTTATTCCCCCCTCCCCATTCTTCTCCAACATCAACCCTTATATCGGCGACGAAGTGGTGGCAGTTGTCTCTTGCCAAAAGATGCCTTAATACTTCAGGAGTTAACCGCTAGATGGTGGTTATTGTCAGAGAGACGTGGGTAACTATTCATCGTAGGACGGTTGTTGTCATACACAGAGAGAGATCGTGTGTGGTTATTAAGCATAAATGCATGTTCTAACTACCTAGTCAGACAGAGCCGCGGTGAGGGTAGGTTAATCGAATATAGAAGAATAATTAGGAAGTCGTAGCATAACTTATGACTAGATAGTCATAGCAGAACTAACGATTAGATAGTCGTAATAAAACTTACAATTACGGAGTAGTCGTAGTAAGACTTATGACTATATGAAATTTTTTCCTTTTCGTTAAGAAGTATATTCGGAGAATATGATCACGTAATAATAGAGGATCAGATGGTATGGGTTGAATGGACGTGTCTAGGGTGTTACATATAGTTTGCTGAGTTGGCCTGGCTGAGACCTAGAATATATGATACCCAGCTCTTGTTAGATTCATATAGGGCTCAATTAAGGGGGTGATCAGAATAGCGATGGCTTTTGGCTTTTGGCTGAAAAACCACTGTAGTTGGCTGAAAAAACACTGTAGCTGAGTTAGTGGATAGTGTAGTGAATAGTGAAAAAAAAGCTGAAGCTAGAAGCTGAAGCCGAAAAAAGCCGAAACGATCACCCCCTAAGTCATATCTAGTCTTGTCTGGCCCAGCCTGGTGCTGAACATATCGATTCACATGCAGGTTGACTATGACACTATCCATTATCTTGATTGAATGTTTGAAACTCCTCAACTAGCTGAAAATTCCTTATTCCAACTCTGACTCCATAGTCCATATTTACTTGATTGGTTGGTTCCATATATTTAATTCATTTCCCTGAGGGTTCACCATTCTTCAATTTATGTGTGATATTCTTCATGTTTAATTAATCTGCCCCATAAAATATTATCTTCAATTGTCACTTATGTTGGATAATATTTAATTATTTATGGAAATAATATGACCTTATTTGAATTATGCAATTACTGAATTCAGCAAGATGCAGATTTGAGTAATATTTTCTCATCCAAACATTTCTTCTATGTAATCAATGTGTTGAGCCGATGCTTCATATCCACACCATAATACTATATTACTATGGATCAAGGATCATATATGTATGCGAATCTAAATTTAATTTGTGTAGAAAATGCTTCGTAGATCTACATCATGTTTAATTTAGGGAAAAGTACTCTCTTTTTATCAGATTTCTCCGAAGACACCGGGAAAAGTATTGTCTGATCCTCCAAACCATTTTAGAATCAAAACTTTTCAAAGGAGCTATTTTGGTTTATTTTGGTCCTTATGATTAGAAGTCATTAAATCTATGGAGCCTTTTGGTCAGTGACATATTGGGCCTGAAAGGCTGAAACCACCTCTCTGACATCACTTATTTTATATCATGGGGCAAAGTTGTGGGACCAAAATGGTTCGAAAAGTTTGGGTCCTAAAATGGACCAGAGCCCAACATTTGAGGACCAAGACAATTATTATGAAGTTCTTTATTCTTCGTTGGACAACTAAAAATTCTGCACTACTATAGTTGAATTTTGTCCCATATTGATCTCAATTTTTACATTTTAATATTTAAGTAAATAGCATATGGAAAATTTAGGGCTGTACAATTTGTACCTTAAGTTAGGACTACAAATTTTGCACCTGCACATCTCTCTGACTTGTCCGGACAACCATTCTTCTTACACGTTTAGTAGCTTGGCTGCACTGGTTTTAGCAACAACCCAAACTTACCCTGTTCTGTAAACTAATATTGCTCTGCCGTTGAATATGCGAAGGTAATACATAGGATAGTTTCACACTTAAGTAACTTACCCTGTTCTGTAAACTAATATTGCTCTGCTGATGAATATCCGAAGGTAATACATAGTATAGTTTCACACTGAAGTACTTGACCATGCATCTGCTGTGATTATATATGCCACTTCTTTAATTGGGATGTATCAATGTGATTATATATGCCACTTCTTTAATTGGGATGTATCAATCTTTTCATTTGGCAGGACCGGTAGAACAAGATATGTTCCATTGGCAAGCAACCATCATGGGTCCTTCTGATAGTCCTTATGCAGGTGGTGTTTTTCTAGTTTCAATCCACTTTCCTCCGGATTATCCATTCAAGCCACCTAAGGTATTACAAAGTTATTATTAGTTTGAACAAGCACAAATTTTATTCAAGATGCAAAGGATGCTACACATCATGTTATTTACTTGTGCCATGTTACAAGTCTGTCTTCCCCCTTCCTATTGAGCTTTCTTACTTTCCACTTTTATCTATTTTTGTTCTCATTGTTCTTGTTCCTCAAACACAGGGTTACTGAATTTCCATGTAGGTGCTGTAAAATGTGTTCTTATGTTGTGCATCCTTGTTATCTGTTTGCCTGCCAGATCATTTTTGTAGTTAGCCATAACTTTGACTTGTATGCATAACAAACTAATATTGCACTTAAAAATGCCTTCTTTGAGATTCAGTTTTCTACCAAGCAACATTGCACTTGGTCAAATGTTTTGAGTCACCATTCCTTAGAGATATAGGTTCTAATCCCATTATCCAAAACAAGTAGGGTAAATTTGATCTTTGATTATTACAAGCTTGTTTGGGTCATTATAAATACAAAGCCTATTTCAAATCGAAGTCGATTAGGAAAAGTGGCCGTGAACAATGAGACCAAACATTAGCAAACCTCAGCAAGCCACACCATAAAAAATGTTATGTTGTTTGCATTATGAGCAAGGCTCTCTTGTTTCTTATATTATCGGATTGGCTTTACATGGAGCACTAGTGTTACAACTTGCAAACCAAACATGAGTTAGTGTAACATATAAGTAGATGTTATTAGAATTCTGCTACCCTAGTGGCAACATCCTAATAGTTTTATGGATCATACCTTTTCTTTTTCTTTATGCTGTGATATTGTTTTATACCATGTGAGTCATGTACTCATGCGTCACTTTTTTCTTTGTTCTTGTCTGATTCTCTGCTATACTGAAATTTCATGGTAGTGATTCAGTTGTCACATTGAAAGATATGTAGAGATAAGTGAAGCATCAATGACAGTAACACAAGCTGAATGTTGCACTATGCAATTATGGTGGCTTTGTTAGTCTTTTTCCTTCTGTTTCTGGGCCAAAGGCTGGTCAGCTAGTACAAATGGCTCTTTGTAATCTGGCTGCTACTTTATGGTTACCAATAATGTGGAATTATGGACGGAAACTGAATTTCCTTTATCCAGTAAATAATTGATATGATTGACTGCATATGATTTCTTTTCAATTAGATTAATGGGTACTCAGGTACATTTTAAATTAAACACCTTCTCGAGATATAGAAATGAAAATGTCCAGTTTTTTATTCCTGAAAGTACATCTGATGTGCAGGTTGCTTTCAAGACGAAGGTTTTCCATCCAAATATTAATAGCAATGGGAGCATTTGCCTTGATATCCTGAAGGAGCAATGGAGCCCAGCTTTAACTATTTCCAAGGTTATTGAGTCCAGCTTACTCTCAGCATCATGCGAAACTCATAATGAATACTCAAACGAAGATTGTCATAAATTTGCATTCACACACTTATGTTGCCCATTTGATTTTGTTATGTTATAAACATAGCAATATCGTTCAAAGCTAATTAGTTCACAAAAATTGTCCCAAAGTCCAAACCTGGTTCCTGAAGGGTATTACCGAACTAGTAAACCTGGTTCCTGAAGGGTATTACCGAACTAGTACCAGTTTCTGGTGGATTTTCAGTTGTTTTAGCTAGGTAGGTTTTACCCTGAATTGGTCTAGAGCCTACAGAGAACCAGTACATTTCCATTGAAGCCCGAGGGCGTGAGTTATATTTTTATCAACTTATACACAAAACAATGTGTCTATGCGATGAAATAATGTGGGAACTACATTGCATTCTTGATAATTTTACTTCATCCATTTATAAAAATGTTGTTTTAGACACTGCGTGCTCTCCAAGATAGAACTTTGGCCATTGAAAATTATGTTTATGGTTATTAAGGTGGTGCGGGAAGGCGTGGCAACACACCACCTTTACACAAAAATATCACTTATGGCGCGCTGTGTGGCGACGATATACAGACGTCTTAACCTAGTTTGGTAGCAAATTAAATTGACAATGTAGTAGAACATGCATATTGTGATTGTCTATTCTTGAGCCACCTTCTCCTATATAGCATCTATCCTCTTGTAACTTACAAGTTGCAACATGTAGCTTGTTACAATACATTATAGTAATACATATTTGATATTACATTTAATTGAGTAAATGTGGATTGAATGACATATATTCATATAAACAAAATATGGAACATTGATGTATGGACCATTGAAGTATGTAAGTATGCAACAAATTAAACATTGATGTATGGAACATTGAAGTATGCAATAGATTATCAACACCACACGTACATTGAAGTATGGAACAAGTATGCAACAGATTAAACATTAACATTGAATTGAAACATGCAGTATCATAACTCAGCATTGATATCATAACAAGTATGCAACAAATTAAATATTAACATTGAAGTATACAGTATCTACACCAGCATATCATCATAACTCATAAGCATCAGTAATCATTCACTGCCGTGCACTCAGCCAACCATCAACACACTACATAAAAGCACATAGGCACGCACATACCGGAGGCGGCGGGGCGGATCTTCCGCGTGGAGGACCGGAGACGGCGCGGAGGAGGCTCGGCAGAGGACCAACGGAGGAGAGAGGCTCGGCAGAGGAAAAGGACCGGCGGAGGAGGAGCTCGGCGGAGCCGCAGGCCCGAGGCGGAGGAGGCAGAGCCACAGGGGAGGAGCTCGACGGAGGAGGAGGACCGGCGGAGGAGGAGCTTGGCAGAGGAGGAGGCCCAGCGGAGGAGGAGGCTCAGCGGAGGAGCTCGGCGGAGCCGTAGGCCCGAGGTGGAGGAGGCGGAGCCGCGGGGGAGGAGGCTTGAGGCTAGATCCGCCGGATCCGCGCCGGAGGAGGCCGGCCGGTGGAGGAGACCGGAGCCGGCGGCTGGAGCCCTTCCTCCTCTTGGTATGGCGGCTGCCCTCTCTCTTGCCCACTGGTCTAGCCTTCGGGCTTTCAATTCTTAAACCCCCCAGCCCCCAATCCTATGACGTCCACTGCACGCCGCCACAGCGTCGCACACTGCCGTGGTGTCACCATGGCGGATGGCATACCGATTTGGCGGACGCCATACGCCCAGTGGACATGTCCATATGCCGAGCAGTGCTCAACCGCCATACCGATATAGCTACGCTATGGCGACGCCATAATAATCATGATTATGTTAGCAAAATTTTATAAAATTATGATATTATAGAAGTACTTTGGTAATGAATTTATGACATCATTTTTGTGTGGCTAATCTAGACTTTTCTGAATATATTAGCGGTCACAGTTGGAAAGCTTGATTGCAGCTTTGCAAGTGTAGCCAGTCACTATTTTTGAGGTAGTACATAACTGAACTTAGCATTTCAGACTGTTTCAGTAAACAATGCCTCTGTAATTTTTTATGGATTTGCACAACCAACTTGATTAATGCCAGTTTTTCCTGATCCTGAGACCATGCACCTATATTCTCTTACAGGACCTTATCTCAAATTAATGTTATTTGCAGTGTAGCTATAGCTTAACTAAGTATAATTGGTGGAATGCCTGACTGCAATATATGGTTCTGTGATGAATGAACCTATTTGAACACTTCTCTTTATTGTCATCTTATCTGAACATTGTACAGAAAGTATTATTTGTTGTAACCAAAACTACATCCAGATGAACCATATGTCTGCAGTTATGTTTAAATCATGCAAACTATTATCATCAGAACCAATCTCAACATTTAAGGTTTATCTAGATTCAGGTGTGCTAATTGGTGTTCGTATAATCGCACGTAATTTACTCCTATCAAAATCCACTGCTGATTTAAAGACACCAATATGCACCTTTTTTATTACCTTTTTAACAGCAATTCTTTCCTGTATGACTTCATGCCATACTGGGTTCGTCAGTTGTGTGGCCATAGCACAAAATATCCGGATAATAATGTTTTGTGATGCTCATGTACATTGCACTACACAAGAATGTAGCCTTATCACCTTGCCAGCTAATTTTGAGTCTTCTGGTTGTTTTCAGATACTCCTATCAATCTGTTCACTGCTGACAGACCCAAACCCAGACGATCCACTTGTACCAGAGATCGCCCACATGTTCAAGACGGACCGAACCAAGTACGAGACCACTGCAAGGAGCTGGGCCCAGAAGTACGCCATGGGTTAGGCCTAAATCAACAAGCAGGGGAAGCCAGCTGAAACCATACTAGTGTACTCTATTATTTCTCGAGCTATGGTTGATCGTCGCATGCATGCACATCCACCTTCAGTTACTAATATAGTGAATATGTTGGATTGTAATAGCAGCTAAAGGTTTAGGTGGCCTTCAACTGTTGCACATCTTTAGAACCTATGCATTTATACATTAGTGTGTTTTCAAGCGGTGAATAGAGGTTGACAAATTCACACTGGTGCTGCATTGGTACTTGATGTTTTGGCTTGTTCTTTCATCAGTCTGCCGCTGCTGCACACAACGCCCTGTGATTCAGTGGAGGAATATAGCAGCCTGCATGCGAATTCGCCGCACTGCAGCAGCTTGTGCTTTCGTCGCTGAATGGCCTTCAGGGCTCAGTGTGGATGTGCTGCTGTTGGGTGGTGGAGCCTGTCAGGATATGATATGCATCACGGCGAAGAAGATACAACGTACCCTCCCCTTTGTCTAGTAATTTTTAAAAACCTCCGAGTTAAATGAAAATGGAATTTGCACTCTGGTAACCAGTCGCGTTACAACAGTGATCAGGGCACAGCCAGAGAAGCCAAGGGACAAGAAAAGACGAAGGGCTCATTGCGAGCACAGGATAGCAAAAACGTAGGAATAGGAAAAACATATGAATGTAATGCCATGCACAGTGAATTCCTACAGGAATTAGGAATTGAGAATACAGATTTGAGTAGAAAGAGGTGTTTAGATGCAAACATGAAAAATACAGGAATTTTGAAAGAAAGCTTCACTTAATGAGAGGTTGGGGGGGGGGGGGATCGCTTCAAATTCTCGTTGGAAAATTTTCACGAGGTTTGAGCAAATGTTTGATTTTCTCCGACATTTTTCCATGGAACATGAATCCTACAAAATTGCTTCAATTTTCTTTTGTTTCGGATGGGGCGGAAAAGAAATTCACCCCACCCCCCGCACGGCCCCCATCCGAAGATGGCCTGCTGACAAAAGTGACACGGTAACAACCCGTTCTCCTTCCGTTGCTGGGTATTGAGTTGCATGCACCAATCAATTCATCCAAAAGTTTAAGCTGATGAGGAAAGATGGGCAATTTACTTATACTTCAACACTCCCCCTCACGTGTAGGCTCTCTCAGGCCTAAAACGTGGAATAAAAGTGGACTGCAATTATATATTTTTTTAATTGCGTCAACCGGGTCTCGAACTCAAGACCTCTTAGCTCTGATACCATATTGAGTTGTATGCACCAACCAATTCACCCAAAAGCTTAAGCTGATGAGGAAAGATGGGCAATTTACTTATACTTCAACACTGGACAGCAGTTGCTGGTTACCATGCTGCTGCTGCTTATGCCCTCCGCAGCTAGTTGCTGTAATTCTTTTGTGCTCAACCTCTGCCTCTGCACGTTAAGCAGAAGCCTGTAGATACATCGGCGATTTTTTTTAGTGAGGAGGAGCATTTGTTTTTCTTTACTCGGTAATTTTTGGGGTCGAGTAAAATGAACGAAAACTTGATCATATGCCTCAAAGCTAAGAGTTTATTGTCAAAATGCCCTTTATTACAAGGTAACAGATAAAATATTTCAAAATTAAGAGGTCAATTGATCATTTATCTTTTTTACTTTTTTATTCATATTTACTGTTTAACCTCACGTGAAATAACCAAAATGCCCTCAGCTTCTTCCTACTCTCCTCTCCTCTTTCTTCTCCAAATCCGGTCGACCGGCTCCAAATCCATCCGCCTACAATCGCGCCACCTCTCACCCTAGCGTTGACACCGTCGGGCTCTACCGCCACCACTGAAGCCACTGGCTTCGCCAGTGCCTCTAGGACAGCCCTTTGGGAGGAAGAGAGGAGAGGATGGGAAGAGAAGAGGCATTTCGGTCATTTATGAAGAAAACGATTTAGAAATTGATTTAAAATAGAAAAAGGACAAATCGTCAATTGATCTCTCAACTTTAGGGTATTTTATCCGTTATCATATAGGGGGTATTCGTATTGGTTTTTATTGATGGTTTTTTGCTATGGCTGAAAGCTTTTAACTGAAAGTAAATTGTAGCGACTGAAAGAAATAGTTTTTAGAAGAAGACAAGTGGTATGAAATGTGAGAGAGATGTATACACAAGACAAGGACAAGAGAAATAGGGTATGTGATGCGCCCATGGTCCCCTGATTTATCATCAAAACGAGACGGGAGTAAGACAAATGGAGAAACTGTTTTGAAAAGTCATGTGTTCATATTAGTTTCTGTCGTCTCTAAGCAGAAGTCAGAAGCAGAAGATAATGCAAACATGACCATAATGAAGGGTATTTGGATAATGATCTCTTAACTTTAAGGTATATAATTAATTTTCCCTAAAATAAATGAATGATTTTATATGGGCTTTGGTGCGCACTGCTGGTGTCCACATGCATATGGATCATCCTATAACTGTTTCAGCGCGGCTCACTGCACCACGAGCGGCCGACGCTCGAGTCTGTCCGGCACGCTTCGCACAACAGCTTCTTCTTGCGCCGTGTCCGCTTCGCTCTCGCTTCTTCGTTGTCGTAGATGCCTTGATACCGTGGTCGACCTTTCAGCTGTCGAGTGTGCAGCGGCCGTGTCGGTTTAAGTATGTGTTTTGTGCTATTCGAATCCGAGCTTAATCAAGCGATGTCTACTATATAAAATTTAGTGTAGAGATCTGTATTTCCACTATATATATCTTTTTTAATGTTGAAAAGTGGATGAGTAGATGTAATATATCATTTAATAGAAATATGTATAGTCTAATGACATCAATTTTTTCTTAAATTGAGTGTTTTTTATGGTCTATGCATATTGTAGATTTGGACTTAGGCCACGCTCAGAATGGAGATGAGCGACGGCTTCTAGCGATATAAACACTATTGCTGGCGTTCTAATTACTATAGCATTTTGTCTCTTTTTGTTTGTTTTGTTTTTCAGTTTTTTTGAGTTTTGTTTTTTTTCTCGTATTCCTTTGCATTGTCCACTCTAGATTAACGTGTCACTTTTATTTTTATATTTTTTTAGATTTAATTATGCCTAATAAGCCAACTCAGCTACAGTAAAAAATAAGCCAGATACAGTAAAATTTCAGCAAAAGGCTAAAGCCATCGCTATTCCGAACGCCCTCTTAGGGCACTCTCAATGATCATATGTCAGTAATATATAGCTATCCATATAAGATGAGAGATGATGTGACAAGAAAGAAAATGAGAAGCAATATCTTACATGAGTATAAAAACCAACAAAGAAGACAAGGCTAAAACATACATTAGGAGTGAGTGTAGTGTCCATAGTAATAAACAAACCCAATAGATATGTGTGATGGAGAGAAGATTGACAAAATTGACCTATAGATATGACGCATTGATGAGGCTATGTCTAATATTATTTCTTAGCTTGCTTCATTGCTTGGTTCTTCCTCGAGCCTGACGTCATCTCCGAATGGAGGCATCTCATCAAATTGATTGTACTCTTTCTCATCCACGATATTCTCAACTCTGATAATCCTTCTTTTTTCATGAAGAACTATATATCACTTCTTATTTGCCGGATCGGTTACATAAAAAACTTGAACAACTTGTCTCGTGAGTATGAATGATTCATCTTTGTAGTGACGCCGTACTTGTAGGCCTTTACACCCTGTGGGAGTTGGACCTAACGGTACCGAAATAATGAGATCTTGAAAATTACGTAGTCGAACTCCCAGATCTCCTCTACAAGCCTGTAGTAGGAGCTTGGGCTAGCGGTACTAAAGTACACATGAAATACATCTATATGAACACCTAAGTTCTAGACTATACTCTTTCTATTATGATCTGTTGTATAAAATATGTACCTATTAATGTCGTATCCTTGACATGTCACAATAGTAAATTTTAGCCATTTTGCTAACCATTGTAGCATTTCACTTGATGACCTCCTAGTAAATCACGCCTTCAACATTCGTTGAACCGACGGTTGTACTATCTTATGATCCAAACCTTTGACTGGGCTAGATTCTCTTGACGTAGTATATCCTTGTGCTCTTCAATATATGGATACACTTTAGTCATGTGTTGCAAGACCGTGAAATAAGCCTGAGCGTACGTATCTAGATTGGGAGTTATTGCTTTCCTTTCAATAGTCCAGACACCCTCTAGCATCCTATCATGCCGAAATAGAGGCACACCTATCGGTTCAACTTGAGCCATGTAATCAATGCAGAACTCAATGACCTCTTTAGTTGCATAACCTTCGATGATACTGCTCTCCAGTTAAGATCGATTGTGTACATAGGACTTAATAATTTCTATGTATCTTTCGAATGGATACATATGATGTAGAAATATGGAGCCACATATCTTTATCTCTTTCACAAGGTGGACAATGAAGTGGAGGAAAATGCATCTTAAGATGACATAGAGTCATCACCACGTCGGTCTACAGAGCATCTAGTCCATCGGGATTGATGACCTTCTTAGCAATCACGTTAAACAGATAACACAGCCTCATGATTGTCATTCGAAACTTGTTTGGCAAAATACTTCTAATTGCAATAGGAAGCAATTGTATCAGTAGCATATGACAGTCATGAGACTTTATACCAATTAATTTTAAATATTCTATGGAAACAAGTTTTTTCATACTGGTGGAGTGACTGGACGGAATATTCACGCCATGTAAGCATTGGCACAATTCAATTTTCTCAGACTTAGACAGAGCGTAGCCTAGGGAAAGGTACGTCCAGCCTTTATTAGTCTCCATCGATGCTAACTCGATCATGATATTCATAGCGACTATGTCACATCGTGTGTTAACTCCATCCTTTGTTTTGTTGAATGTTTAGGAAGAAACCAATCAAGCTATCATATACATTCTTCTCCACATGCATAACATCGATGCAATTATGAAATTCTATGTGCTCCTGATAAGACAAGTCCTAAAATGGTGACATCTTCTTCCACATGTTCTTCTAACGGGTCTACAACTTACGTACTTTTTCAAGCACACCATCGATATCTTTGACCATATCATAGACCTCTTTCCTGCTAAAAGGTCTTGGTGCTGAGTCATTCTCTTTTTTTTCATCAGATTGTTTCTTCATCTTGAGGTATGAGTGATACCTTGAAAGAACCCACGGTGATGCATATATATAGTTTTACACGAGTTGTTCAACCACACACTCTCGGTATAATCTAAGTAGTGCGGATAAGCTTTATCTCCTTTTGTGTTCAATCCCAACAAGTTACCAAGAGTAGAAAAATCATTGATGGTGCAGAACAACATGGTACGTAGAGTGAAGTTCTCTCGTTTGTCCACATTCCATACCTGTACCCCTTCATTCCACAGGGTTATAATATCATCCAGTAATGGTGCTAGGTACATATCAATATCATTTCTAGGTTACTTCAGCCCTTGAATAAGTAGTGACATCAAAATGTACCTCTACTTCATAAACAACTAAGGAAGAAAGTTGTACATGCACATATTCACGGGCTAGGTGCTATGTCGACTGCTCATGTTACTGAAAGAAAATGATTTATTCCATATGTACTCAACCCAAATCTTATATTCCTTAGTTCCGCACCAAAGTCTACAAATATTCCATCGATGTTCCTCCACCGGGCAAGTCAGCAGCGTGTCTTATCATTCCATCTTTACGATCCTTCGAGTGCCAATGCAGTAATCTTGCATCCTTCGGTTCACAAATAAATGCTTCAAATGGGGAATTACCAGCAGATACCACAACATCTTAGCAGGAGGTTCTTACTTTACCTTTATGCCATTTCCGTCATCGGAGTCATTTTACATTTATACCAAGATGCTTTGCACACCGTACACATGTAAATTTCCATACTCTTTACAGTAGAGAATACAATCATTCGGACATACATGTATTCTTTCTACTTCCATTTATAATGGATAAAGAATCTTCTTGACTTGGTAAGTGGTTCTCGACAACACATTTTCCTCTAAAAGAATATTCACTAGGAGACCTAACAATACCATGAAACTCTTGTCGGACCAACCATTGCTTGCATTCAATTTAATAGTTTAAGAACGGATGATAACCTTGTGTACTGTGGCTTGCTGCTGGGAACAAAGGTTTCTCTAAATCGTCCATCAAACCCTCCAATTTACCAAACTCTCTTACTATAGTTACCTTCTGCATCGCGTAGCATTTGATCTAGATTGTCATCCTATGACCTATCCTCATCGAAGGTACAATCTACAACCAGCATATCATTTGCTCCCTCGACAATGTTATAACTACCTTTCTGTATAATCTTCTCTTTACCGTGACTGGTCCAACATGTATACCCCTTTTAAAACCCCTTTGAGTCAAGTGAGCTTCGATCTGCGTTGAGTTGATAAACATCTTCAGATTATTGCAATCAATGTATTGACAGTACATATATTCCATCCCCCTCTTCAACATATCCTGCTTGATGCTCTTCTAAAAGCAGACATACCATTAATGTACTCTTCACTCATACAGTTTTCAATGTACATCCAGCTTTGGTCCATCTACACTACACATGTAACAAATTAGTGTCAAGTTGGATTATTAATGCTACTATAGCTAACCAATCTAATACTTACATATAATTGTCATTCACCTCATAATAAATTATTTATATTCAAATTAAGTAGCTAGCTACATATTCATGAAGTAATATATATATCAAGCAAGAATATATTAAAGTAAACTAGGAGTACTGACCCATTTTTAAATTGGAGCAAACTAACATCTATCTCCAAACCTAGCTAGATTTAAAAACCAAGCTATCATCTCTCCCTATTACAAGGCAGATAATTAGAAGCAAATGCTAACCTCTAATCACTAAGAACAAATCGATCTACAAGCGGTATGCTTTCACCAAACTCTCCAAAGCCGGTCGCCTCCTACAATGCAGCACAGTGAAGACAGATCTGTTGGGACCCCACAGGCTAGACATTTAATAACGCGGTGTATCCCAGACACATCCAATCACGAACTGTCTGTGATATATAATTGTTACACATGGTTCTCATTAATAACCATATGTTATAATTAGTTATCACAGACGGTTCTACTTAATAACTGTCTGTGAAAACACATCATAGACAGTTCTAAAGTAGCACCGTCTATGATAATGGTTCTAAATTCATTCTTAGATACATAAATGCAAGTTCAGTAATGCCTCGGGAGTAAATATGTACTACTTAGTCTTCTTACATATAGAAGACAATAAATACTAATTCAATTGCTTTATTTTACATATAGCCAAACAGCATGGCTAGTCACTTCTTATAAAAGATAAAAAAAGCAGAAACCTGGCTATCTGCTTTGAAGTTTTTTCTAGTGGCAAAGATAGCATGCTATCTTCGTCTTCAAAGCTTCATAGGCGATGTGGTGGCATCGGACGGTTCGGGATCATCAGCGAACAAAGCCTGAAATGCATCCACCCACTAACGTGCTCATTTGAGTGTCTCCCGAAAACCCTCCGACTAAACAATCAACTCAACTTGAGCCCATAGGCTGTCTTCTCTTTCTTGAGGGGTCTTGGCAAGGTTGACTCGGTCGCTCGTTGCCTTAAGTAAGCACTTCAAGCAACGACAAGGCTCCTGGAGACATGCAACGTCGTTGTAGAAGACCACGTTTATGGCGAGGTTAGCTCGCTAGAAGTGGGAGACAAACCAGAAGACACGACGGAGGAGCATATCAAGACAGCAGAAGCTGGCCTTCAACTTGTTTGGTAAATCCTCAGATATAGGAGGGAGGACATTGTTGGCACAATGTCCTTCCACAGCATCCGCCATTGTACAACCGACATGGTGCTTGTCCAGCATGGCTAGGTTGGCCATTAATGCCAGCGACAAGGAAGAGTAGGGAGCCATTTATTCATGCTTGAGAGACAAGGAATTAAGACAAGGAGGATAGACGGCTGGCGAGGTGCTCAAATAGGATCAGTGATGTGGGGATTAATCACTGGTGGCGGACGATCATTTTTATACAACAAGGAATATATTGCGTGTGAGGCGAAGATCAAGATACATCGGGGAGCCAAAATGATTGAAGAGGCGCACACGCATCAGGGTGACGAAGCGCCAATATTCATGCTACAAACACATATCACAAACGGTTTTAACATGATACACAACTATCACAGATAGTTCATATTAATAACCGTCTATGAACTATCACATACGGTTCTAATTAAAAATTGACTATGATGTTTGCCATTATCAAAGACAATTCGTATCAATAATTGTTTGTGAACTATTATAGATGGTTATTCATAAGAACTGTCTATGATAGTTGCATATCACAGACAGTACACGGTCACGCTTGTAAAACCGTCTATAATAATCATAAACTGTCTATGATGAGGCATCTAGTATAGCTTATTTTGTAGTAGCGCACACAAGAATGCTATAATCTAAGGTGAGAGGTAGGCAATAAATATTTAATGCTCACATAAGCATAAGAAATCGATTTTGAACATGAAAATGAATGAAAAAAACATGACAACGTGCAAAACAGAAACACTACATGCTAAAGATGTAAATCAAGCTCTATGTATTCAATGGTAGACATCAAAGAAAATGAGCAACAACACACATAGCATAGCAAGTACATAATCAAGAATAAAACATGCAAGAAATGCTATGACAAAGCTTATCTATCTATAGTTAGCAATATCACTTGTATTATCAATACTATGTAAAGCATACACCATGTTAAGTAACAAAGCATGCCTAAATTATGCTATCAAATATCAAGAAAAAGATATGCTAACATGGATCTAATAGATACATGGATAACTAGAGTAAAATATCATAAAAGTATGATAATAAATATATCAAGATAACATATACTCATGATGAAAATACCAAGCTCAAGCATATATGACAATCACGTTCAAAATTATAGCTTATGCACATATTAGCATGATCAAGCATAACATGTCAAATGGTGAAACTATGATAGCATATGCTAATGGCAATATGATAAGGCTCATGCATCCACAATTGATATATCACAATACCAAATATATAAAAAACATGACATGGAATAATTCATGCAAATACATGGTACAATGACATCAAGCAAGTACATGAATACATGAAACACAAGCATGAACATGATATATAATATTACAAGAATAATACATGCTCATGAAGATAAAACTTATATATCCACAAAAGATGAAGAATCAGCTAGCACATAGCTATATAAGCCAAATACATATAAAGGCATGACAACAATGTAACATGACTAACACATGCCAATATGGTACAAGTGAACACATATATGACCACAACGTGCCAATTATGATAGCACATGAATATAAGGGTATGAAGATATATGATAGTTCACAAAGTAGGTAGAAACACTGAATGTGAGAGCTCATGCCTCTTGGAGGCCATCAAAGGGGGTGGAGAATCATCAAGTATTTCAATTGCGTGATGAAATAAAAGACCAGAACCTAATTAAGTATATATTATCCATCTTGCGTCTCGGTACCTACACATGAGAAGAGCAAAGTGCGCGAGTCTTGAATCCCAAAGGGTTAATAAGCAACACTACTATAGAAACCATCATCACAGATGATTTTTGAACTATTTGAATTTATGTGTCAGTGATAACAGGTGATTATCACATACGACTCTCAAACTGTCTGTGATAAGATACAACACATATGGTTTTTAAATACAACCATCTATGATATGTGTGATATGGTTTTTCGTATTAACCATCTGTGATAACTCACATATCGCAGACAATTTTATTTAAAAACTGTCTGTGATAGCGGACATATCATAGACATTTGCATTTAAAAACCATCTGTAATAGCGGACATATCATAAATGGTTGTATTTAAAAACCGTTTGTAATAGCAACATATCACAGACGATTGTATTTTCAAATCGTCTGTGATAGCTATCTAAAAACCTACATTATTTTTTGTTTTTCGGCTAGCCTCAGGAAATGCTAATCATACCCTTTAAAAATAAACAAGCAGATTACATACATATAGCGCAGGACACAAATCTCATAAATGAATTGATCACATATATATAGCACAAGACATAGATCTCACAAACAAATTAAACAACGCAAGCAGATCACGCATGATAATCGTTATATGTATAGATCTTACAAATGAATTAAACAATTAAATGAAATACAATTGAATTAATTATTCAATTAAGCACAACTAAGTGAATTAGAATTGAATCAAATGTTTGAACAACTAATTATCATCTCCGCTGGGGTAGAACTCTCTATTATGGTGAATGACCTCCAACTTCGATGTAGTTGGCACAATTATATGTACTTGAGTCAAATTATGCCTTGTGACTAGGAGCTTTAAAATCATTACCTTATATATACATATATAGAAATTGATAATCATGAAATAAATATTAGCAAGTTGATAAACTTTTAGATCTTTCATCTTAGTGTCCATGATTTCTAACATATGTCTGCAAATGTAGAATCCACATACGTTACCCTGTTGTTGCTGGTGGCACTGCAAAAATAGAATAACATACATAGATATGGTCAGTTCTAGAGGTATTATTATAAAGTGTGATATATGATTGTGTTATAGTGGGTACTGAAAATCGTGTTCTGTGTCACAATGCGGCACAGAATTCCCTATATCTCCCTCCCTAGACAATGTAAGTACTAAATGATCTACGTGATTTTAAAAAGTTAGCCTCGGCCATTGCAAATGAAGGGAGGAGTACAATAGAGTTATGTATAGAGGAATTGAGTTTAATTACCTATCAAATATTTGTTGCACAAGGATGAAATCGTGGTTACCACTAAGGAATAAGATATATCATCTTGCTCCACTTTGATGCAATCATGAGTAGAATCTAATGACCCCCTAGTTATGTATATCGTCATAGTGATTAATCCTAAGTTCATGTTGCATATAAAGCATAAATAAAATTTGTATGGCAATTAGTGAAGCACTTACCCTTGGTTGATGGGTATCATAATGTAGTCCTTATCACTCTGAGCAAGCAGTCTCTTCGTTATGTAATCTTGGATGAAGGATGCATTGTCCTTGATGCATTGCTTAGAGACCAAATGTGGGTCAAGGAAACCTATGGGTTGTCACCGTCGTCAGACTTTTTGGATCATGAATCTATACATAAGTAATAAGTTATGATATTTATCAATATTATGTGAATGCTGAACTTGACTGTACAATACATTTACTGTCTCCCAGCACCGTAGAAGTGAGACGTTAAGTTCGTTGAGGTTAAATGGTAAGAATAAGTCCTCAAAGGTCACGACGAAGTATCCTGAGTCATGGAGGAAATGCTCTTCCGTGAATTGCACAGTGAATCCACTTTGGTGGTTTGACTTCCTATTGGACCTCTACATATACCAGGAATGCAAAGGCATGCAAACCAGTCTATGGCTAGATAGTTGTGACTCTAGGACTAACGACATTGTGAGCTTGAACTTCTAGGTCCCAGAAGGCACCTTTAGCTCACTCTTGTTCGATTTGGTCTTAACTTGGACCTTACCGACTCGCTTGCAATATATCTGAAGCGGAGCTGATGCAATGGGCTTCTGAAGCAGAGCTTGAGGTGGAGCCACGGGAGTCGATGTGATGGGCTTTTAAAGTGGAGCTTGAGGTGTAGTCATAGAGGGTTCTGTTTGACAGGGATAGTCAAGTGGAGGTCGCGACACAGAAGGGTTCAGGGTGATGTCCCTATTGGGCTACTGGATGTATGTGTGGATGGCATCTTCTAGTGTCATAATCACTTCATTTGGGGCTTTTCAAGAGGGATAGCCCTAAAAACGCCATTCCCCTCATAGCATCAATGGAAATGAAGCCAACAAGCCTGACTCTGAGTATGCACGGTGTGGGCTCCTACATAAAGATACACGATGAGCTAAGCCATCCACTAGGTCAATCTATGTAGTATTCTAGATAGGTATATTACTTAGATGTCATCGATAGGTAAATGGACGTCGCTATGTTCAAAAATTGGTATGGACACATAACTACTCCGACGTTGAGAGGGACTAGGTATGTAACACCCCAAGACCCACATTACCCTAGGATGCCACTAAACCACTACACAAGCTAGCCAATTTACAAAATAACATAATCTGACAATAATTCCTAAATCATGATAAGCTAAGCGGAAGCATAATTAAAGAACGACTGCTAATAATTTTAACTAATTAAAGCGAACCACAGCCTAACATTAATAACCATAAATGAACAACAATGAGAGAAAAGATAAATAACTAGTGACTCTACTTAATTATTACAATATGAAACATGACATGATGTGTGACAGTGAAGTGCCACTCCACCCTTCCCATGCATACTCGAGAATCACCTGGAAGGGGGGAAAACAAGAGTAAGATAAAATCTCAGCAAGCAAACTGTTTAACAAGTTAATTAAACTACAATAGTTTAATCATCAATATTTATTTCCCACAATGACCACATTTATATCCTCTACCCCAAATCACCACCAACGACGGTAAACCTTAACAAATAAACCTTGTTTGACTACCTCATCCTCAACCACTACCACTACCAATGACAGTAAAACATTAACATATTTTATCACACTAACTTTATTAATTTTTACATCCACAACTGCTATCAATAATTACCACAAGAGAAAAGAATCTCATGTCACAATCACAACCTCTACTATACCACAAGGGATGAACCCCATTCCACGACCATAGCCACATTCCTCACACCACAAGTGACTCTCATGAGCCAATTTCACATTACAACTATGAAGTTGTAGTTGTTTGTAAAATAACTTCACCATAATATATTGCATAAGTATGCAAATAATCTTTCCACAATGCAATGCATATGAATACATGTGATCCAATGCACCCTTACCCAACAAGGTAAGAGTGTATATCGTACTACGGCAATATACGATGTTGTATATATGATCCACTGCACTCTTACCCAACAAGGTAAAAGTGTGCATCGTGCTACGGCAATGCACGATGCTGTACTGGTATGGTCTCGGCTATAAGCGGCGACATCCACAATGCAAATGTCATGATATGTTATGAATGATATGATAATCATAAACCACAAGAATTTAACCACGAAGATCAATAACATAATCATCATGAATACTTCCTCATAATTCACATGTGTCTCATTAAGCACAATACCAATGTTTCATAAGACCATTACCACATAGCCCACATTCGGTTCACCAAGATCATAATCAATCGATCTAGAGAGAATTATACCACATAGACCACAATATATTCATAAAGAATGCTACCACCACAATCACAAATATTCACTAAGAATACTACAACTTAAACCACAATATGTTTATAAAGAATACTACCCCACAACTATATTTGTTTCATCAAGAATAATTCCACATACCCACAAATAAACCATCAAGACCATAAATAATTGAATTCTTAAAATACTACCACATGGATCACATTAAGGTAGCATGTAACAATGACATAGCATGTCAAATTAAAAAATTAATTAATGTGTAAGTAGAATGATTAACGAGTTAAACAGTAGCACAACTGCTACGTTTACTTGCTTTTACCGTTGAAGCAAAGCAATCACGTGCATTTAGGAGCAAAACTACATGTCTAAAAGTACCTCTCAGCACAATACAACAGCAATAAAAGTGCGACTTAAGAAGTAAAGATGTTGCTAAACCCCAAACATCACAACTACCCTCTCCGCTTAACGGTTCTACACTCTGCCCGCTGCAGTAGCGCTGCTTGATATTTTTGTATCTTTAAAATTATTAAGCCGTTTATAGAGAAAGATATATTTATGGATTCTTCACTTAAATACCTTCACTTTTCATGTAGATCACTTATTTTTATTTTGTTCCTAACAAGGTGTAACTTAATGCTCAAAACAGAGGACATGCTCTGTTTTGTCATTCTGGACAGCCAGCTTCTAACGCTTTCCAACCACAGTACAAGGCTCTAAAAAATATAATTTTTATACAACAGTTAGATTACTGAATTCTATACATTTTTCAAAATTGTGACCAAAAATATAAAAATCATCTACTACTCCTAAATCACACCTGAACAGCAATCTGCCCCAGTCTGCACCCTTGACGGACAATGAGGTTACCGACCCTGTTACACCAAAATCCTGTGGCCAAAAATTCTGAAAAAAATATAAAAGATGTACCTACTCGTCCTCTATGATTTTCCTTTTGGGCAGACCTATAGGAAAAATCGTTTTATGGGTCTAAACTGCGCAAACAGTAATGCTGTGTGAATTGATCTGCAGACAGTAGGGATTCTCTAATCGGAGATTCTAATTGCTAATCCCCACCAATTATTAGACTAAGAACCCTAATTACAGCAAAATTAGAGGGATTTGGGATGAGAGAGAGTTACCTAGGGGATTCCCTTGGAGTCACCCCTCTTCTTCCTCCTCTTCCTCTTCCTCCCTTCCTTCTCTTCTCCTTCCTCTTCCTTGTTTTCTCCTTTGCATCCATGGGCAGCAGCAATGGGGGAGAGGTGGAGGCGCAGGGAGGAGATCGGGGTGGTGGCCAGGTGGGGAAAAAGGGGAGAGGGGCCAAGGGAGGGGGTTTATAAAGAGGGTGCTAGGTTTGGGAGGGGG
Organism: Melocanna baccifera; assembly: GCA_036346265.1. NCBI lineage: Eukaryota > Viridiplantae > Streptophyta > Magnoliopsida > Poales > Poaceae > Melocanna > Melocanna baccifera. The sequence goes on from CM070689.1 coordinate 21,291,345, forward strand.
TACGGGCCCTCCTTTGGGCTGGCTGGCCCAAAGTGGCTGACCCACCCCTCCGGACCACCCAAAATATCTAAATTAATTATTTTAATTTTTTTTAAATTTTGGATAATTCTGCAATTTAATTTTCACCTCCCACGATTCACCGAAAAATCGGAAAACTCCGCGATTCCGCTAATCATTCCCAGGGACGTCGTGAAGACGTTCAGGGTATTACAAGGTACCGTTGTGAGTTGTGATTGGTTGTAAACTTGTCTCAGTTCTTTCCTCAATGCATCTCTCTCCTCGAAGTGAGGCAGTTACCTGCTCTCGAAGTGAGGCAGATAGTTATTCCTTAAGTTGTGCATAAAGCTCATGTTTCATTTGTTTCTCGCGATGGGTCTTGTATCTCTTCCTACTACTGTACACCTAAGAGTCTTTTGGGAATCCGTGGCTCTAAGGTACGTAAATACCTAGGCCTCATGTGTGACCTTGGTACTCCTTATTTCCCAAGGCCTGTGATAGTATATGCATCTCCCTGTCTTCTTCAAAGCAGCATTGGGAAGATTCGGTAGTCAATATTTTCTACAAGAGGAAATCATGTTATTTTAGCCCCCACAAAGTTGTGGAGCTATTAACTAGGTAGTTTACTAGACGTTGGGACATTTCCTCATTTGTGGGGTTTTTGAAAGAGGAGACACCCGAAGACTGATTAATGACCTTGCTCTTAACCAGTTTTCAATACGCTCATTTGTGATCCTAGCAAATGGCAAGGAGGCCTTCAATCGGATTATGACGTCGGCCTGCATTACCCGCGTACCCAGCGGTGCCAAGTCTATGGGGGTGAGTGTTTTGTACCCGAGAGCCTTGTGCGCCGTACTTTGCCATTGAAATTCGGTCATCATCTTCATATACACAAAGTCCTCCCAAGTTTTCGACGATACGAAAGGATACCGCATGAAGGGCGTGTGATCTTTGGTCACGTACTACATGACAAGTATGTTCTTGAAGTTCTTCCACACTTTTCCCATCGTGAGGAGCGTTTGCCATCGCATGAGTCTCTGACTTCTGTTGGGATCTCAAATAACCCTGTTATTTCCACCCACAACTAACCTTTTTGTTCCTTTGTCAAATCTTTCCATCTTGCTATGGTGATGGGGACCTGCTACCTTGCAATTATCCCTAGGCTGTCTAGAATGCTATCACAGCTTTCTTCGATTGCAGAGGAAACCCATCCGAAGAGACCACCATGATAGTCATCTGGCCCTCTAGCCTTTTCAATACTCCTCTGCCATGCCTAGTTACCTCGGTCTTTAGAGCATCAGACCCATTCAGTGATGTTGATGGCGATGATGGTGACTATCTGGACGTCATCTCTCTTACAATAAAAAACTAATTATAGTGAGCTATGAGCATAAACATTGGCACATGGTTGATCTTACAAGAAATAAGAACATTCGGTGACGTATATTATTGCTACAAGGTCTCTTTGCAATACTAACACCCCAAATCACACAGTCCAGTGTATCAGGTTTTATAAAGTTAGTTATGACTACAGTCACTTCCTCCTCATCATTCTGTGTGTTGGGCTTGGTTGTTGTCTTAAACGTAAAAAAAAACTTTTAAGCTACCACACCCTTCATTTACAAATGAATGACGTAGCAGTCCAAAGGTTCTTTTATGCCTAAGACAACAACCAAATCTAACACACAACATGATGAGGAGGAAGAAACAACAGATATAAGTTACTTTATAGAACTTGACACACTTGAATGTGTGATTTGGAATATATTATTGCTATAAGGTCTCTTTGGCATATATTATTACTACAAGGTCTCTTTGGAATAGTAACATGCCATTCTAAATAGATCTTGTAGTAATAACACTACCATCCATTAATGTTGTCTCTAAGAACTCTAACTCACTTAAGAACAATAGCTCCAACAATTTATCTCAAAATTCATTCCCTAGCTATTTTTTTAATGTTCTTACCACAACATGTATTTCTCAACAACTACAAGACAAACATTAAAGCACCATACACTTAAGCTTCGAAAAGATTGAAGCTAATTAGTTTCAATCCTTTTGAAGCCTAAATATTCAGTCTTGTAATGTTCCTCTTGTAGCGAGTATACAGTAATTGGCCTTATACTCGGCCAATATAGGAAATAGTATACTCAAGATATAAAGCAAATAAATAATTAAAATCAGCAAAAAAAAAAGCTCATGTTGCAATGATTATTATTGCTCTCAGAGGTAGAGTTGCTCAAAATTAATTCTTGGCCTTCTCGATACTTTGTCTATACTCTTCACAAATTATAAAATGACAGCTAAAGTTTTGAATTTGTGCTCTTAAAATTATGCTTTAGTGAAAATTCATAGAAATCTATCAACACTCAAGGAATTAATTTACTGTGAATTAATAGGACAATACCAAAAGACCGATTCTCAAATTAATAGTACTTATACCAACTATGGAAACTTGATCAACATATAATAAACAAGATCACAGGACCTTAAAGACAATAGGATCTTCTACAAATATGTTGAGAACAAGCTAGATAGTACTGAATCTATTCCAAACCATAGGATTGAAAGGAAGATAGTGCTGAATCTATTCCAAACCATAGGACTGAAAGGAACCAATACAACTGACAATATTGCTAGCAAATGACAGCAATAAGAACCACTTGAAAGAGCCCAAATCTAAACTAGTTTATCATCTCAATTTCAGTAATAGACAACTATCATCATTGAGCATTAAACCATGCCCACAAACATTTATAGTAAAGTGTAATGCACATCATTTGAAGTAGTAGTAGCAGGTAGGGAGGAGAGAATGTTCAGACTCACCAGAATCTACCTCCTAAAAGAAGCTGGATTTGTGATCCATACCTTAGGGAGGAGAGGCGATAGGGAGGAGAGGCGGTACCAGGAGGGAGAGGTGGTGTCGGGAGGGAGAGATGACGACGTCTAGAGAGGCAGCATCGAGAGGAGAGGTGGCTGCGTCGAGAGGAGAGGCGGCATTGGGTGCATGAGTAAGGAGTGAGATTAAAACCTAGCTAGCAAGGGGAGGTGGAGACAGAGGAGTACGTGAGTGAGGGGTGAGAGCACAAAACCTAGTAGGGCCTATTTATAGAGGAAGTATTACAGAAGGTTCAATTACAGTTCCATAATGGAACCGTCTGTGGTATTAATATCACAGACGGTTACCTAATGAAACTATCTATGATATGCCATATATCACAGATGGTTCTATTATGCAACCATCTATAATATTCCATATATCACAGACGGTTCCTTTATGTAACCGTCTTCGATATACCACATATCATAGATGGTTCCATTATGCAACCATCTGTGATATGCCAATATCACAGATGGTTTTATTATGCAACCATCTGTGATACGTATATCATAGATAGTTTGTTCTACTGAACCGCTTGTGATAGTTCCTTCCTCTTTCTACAACAAATGCTATTTTTTAGCTAACTAGCCTCAGGAAATGCTAATATGCCCTATGAGAAAAGCAAGCATAACCATAGATGTAATTATTTCTTAATTACTAAATCAATTACAATGGAATAGTTTTATAATTACATGCGAGTTTCTTATGATTACATTGCAATAATTTTCAAACAGGTGTTCGTCATGTGGGATAATTAATTACACTTGGCTATTTCCTTTTAAATAAAGCCCTTTACGATGATTAGCACACATATAACTTGCTTCATCACCTTGTTCTTCCTCGAGCCTGATGCCGTCTTCGAATGGAGGCAACTCATCAAATTGATTGTACTCTTTTTCATCCACAATATTTTCAACTCTGATAATCCTTCTTTTTCCATAAAGAATTACATGGCGCTTCTTATTTGCTGGGTCAAGTACGTAAAAAAGTTGAACAACTTGTCTTGCGAGTACGAATGATTCATCTTTGTATCCTACACGTTCAAGGTCTACAGTAGTGACGACGTACTTGTTGACTTTTACCACATGTAAGAGTTGAACCTAACGACACCGAAATAGAGGGATCTTAAAAATTACGTAGTCAAGCTCTCAAATCTCCGCTACAACCCATAGTACGAGCTTGGGCTAGCGGCACTGAAGTGCTCATGAAATGCATCTATGCGGACACCTGAGTTCTGTATTTTGCTCTTTCTATCCTGATCTGTTATATAAAATATGTACCCATTAATGTCGTATTCTTGCCATGTCACAATTGTAAATTTTGGCTCTTTTGCTAACCATTGCAGCATTTCACTTTACAACCTCCCAGTGAATCACCCCTTCAACCATTCATTGAACCGAGGTTGTGTTGTCCCATGATCCAAGCCTGCATGATTCTCTTGGCGTAGCATGTCATTTTGCTCTTCAATATACATGGACACTTCAATCATGTGTTACAAGACCGTGAAATGGGTTTGGACATACATATTTAAATTCAGAGATATTGTTTTCCTTCCAATGATCCCGTACCCTCTAGCCTTCCCTCGTGATGCGGTAAAGATACACCTATCGGTTCGATCTAAGTCATGTAATTGATGCAGAACTCAGTGACCTCTTCGGTTGCGTAACCTTCGATGATACTACCCTCTGGCTGAGATCGATTGCGTACATAGGGCTTAAGAATTCATATGTACCTCTCAAATGGGTACATATGACGTAAAAATACGGGGCCGTATATCTTTATCTCTTTCACAAGGTGGACGATAAGAAGGACCATTATATCAAAAAATGATGGAGGAAAATACATCTCAAAATGACATAGAGTCGTCACCACCTCAGTCTGCAAAGCATCTAGTCCATTGAGATCGATGACCTTCTGAGCAATTACATTAAAGAAATAACACAGCCTCATGATTGTTACTCAAACATTGTTCAGCAAAATAATTTTAATTGCAACAGGAAGCAATTGTGTTATTAGCACATGACATTCATGAGACTACATGCCAATTAATTTCAAATCTTTCATAGAAATAAGTTTCTTCATGCTGACGGAGTGACCTCATAGAACTTTTACACCATATAAGTACTAGCACAGTACAGTTCTATCGGACTGAGACGAGTATAGTAAACTAGAGGAAGGCACATCCGACCTTTATCGGTCTCTATCGGTACTAACTTGGTCCTAATGTTCATAGTGACCAAGTCACAATGTGCGTTGACACCATCCTTTGTTTTATCACGAATGTTCAGTAATAGACCAATCAAGCTATCACATACATTCTTTTCTACGTGCATAATATTGATGCAAGTGTGAACTTTTATGTGCTCCCAATAAGACAAGTCCCAAAATATTGACCTCTTCTTCTACTTGTTTTTTCTGACAGGTGCTCAACTTACATCCCATTCTAAGCACAACATCGATATCCTTGACTAGATCGTACACCTCTTTCGTGCTAAAAGGCCTTGGTGTTGAGTCATCCTTTTTTTCGTCAAATTGTTTCTTCATCTTGCGGTATGAGTGATACCTTGAAAAGAACCTACAGTGACATATGTACACAGTTTTGTATGAGTTGTCAACCACACACTCTCGATATAATCTAAGTAGTGCGAATATGCTTTGGCTCCTTTTGTACACTACCCTGACAGGTTACCAATGGTAGAAATATCACTGATGGTGCAGAACAACATAGCATGCAGAGTGAAGTTTTCTCGTTTGCCCACATCCCATACATGTACCCCTTCATTCCATAGTATCGCAAAATCTTCCACCAATAGTGCTAGATACACATCAATATTGTTCCCAGGTTGCTTCGGCTCTTAGATAAGTTGTGACATTAAAATGTATTTCCATCATATACAGTCAAGGAGGAAAGTTGTACATGCATACATTCATGGGCTAGGTGCTATGTCGGCTGCTCATGTTACCAAAAAGAGTCATTCCATTTGTAATTAATCCAAATCTTATATTTCTCGGTTCCACAACGAACTTTACAAACATCCTATCGATATTCCTCCACTGGGAAGAATCAGTAGAGTGTCTTATCATTTCATCTCTCTTATGCAGCTCTAAGTGCCAACGCAGTAATCTCACATTCTTTCGGTTTGCAAATAAACGCTTCAAATAGGTAATTGTAAATAGATACCATAACATCTTAGCAGGATGTCTTTGCTCCACATCGATGTCCTCCCCGTCATTGGAGTCATTTTTATATTTTTATCGAGATGCTTTGCACACTGGACAAACATGTAAGTTTGCATATCCTTTACGGTAGACATTACAATCATTCTTTCTACTACCATTTCCAATGGACAAATAACCTTCTTAGCTTGGTAGGTAGTTCTCAGCAACTTGTTTTTCTTTAGAAGGATGTTCGCTAGGAGACCTAACAATGCCATGAAACTCTTGTCGAACTAACCATTACTTGCCTTCAATTTTAGTAGTTCAAGAACGGTTGACAATCCTGTGTGTTGTGGCTTGCAACCCAGGAATAAAAGTTTTTTCGAGTCCTCCACCAAACCCTCAAATTTGCCAAACTCTTTCTCACTATAATTCCCTTCTACATCGCGTAGCATCTGATCCAGATTGTCATCCTGCGATCTATTCTTATCGAAAGCATAGTCCACAACCGGCATATCATTGTCTCTCTCGACAATGTTATAACTAATCATAGTCCACAACCGGTATATCATTGTCTCTCTCGACAATGTTATAACTATCTTCCTGTATTATCTTCTCTTCACCATGACTGGTCTAACATGTATACCCTTTTTTGAAACCCATTCGAATCAAGTGAGCTTTGATCTGCGCTGAGTTGGTAAACATCTTCATATTATTACAATTAATGCATGGACAGTACATATATTTCATCCCCTTCTTCAACATATCCTGCTCGGTTGTTCTTCTAAAAGCAGACACGTTATTAATATACTCTTCACTCACACGGTTCTCAATGTACATCTAGCTCCAGTCCATCTACGCCACACATATAACAAATTAGTATCAAATTGGATTATTAATGCTACTATAGCTAGCCAACCTAGCTACTTACACACATAATTGTCGACGTTCACCTTATAATAAATTGTTTATATCTAAATTAAGTAGCTAGCCACATATTCATGAAGTAATATATATATGAAGCAAGCATATATTGAAATAAACTACGAGTACTGACCCATTCTTAAATTTGAGCATGCTACCATCTCTCTCTAAATCTAGCTAGCTAGATCTCAAAATCTAGCTAGCTGTTATCTCTCTCTATTACAAGTCATATAATTAGAAGCAAATACTAACCTGTAATCACCACGAACAAATCAATCTACAATCTAGATCTACAAGCGGTATGTTTTTACCAAACTCCCCAAAGTCGGCCGCCTAGCCCCTTCAATGCAGCTTATCCCAGACACATCTAACCGTAAACTGTCTGTGATATATGCGTATCACAGATGGTTTATATCAATAACCGTCTATGATATCTAATTATCACAGATAGTTCTCATTAAAAACTGTCTGTAATAATTAATTATTATAGACGATTCTACTTAATAACCATCTATGAAATACATCACAGAGGGTTTTAAAGTACAACCGTCTATGATAATGGTTCTAAATTCATTCTCATATATATAAATACAAATTCAGTAATGCCTAAGGAATAAATATGTATTACTTAGTTGTTTTTTACCGGTAAATAATGCCGTCATTTTGTTATACTGAGACTATTTACATATATAGAAGACAGTTAATACAAATTCAACTAATTTATTTTACATATGGCCAAACAACATGGCCAGTCGCTTCTTACTAAAGATAACAACAAAAATTAGAAAATAAGTTTTTTCTTGTGGCAGAGGTAGCATGTTATCTCCACCTTTAAAGCTTCGTAAGTGTTGTGGTTGGCATTAGATGGTTCGGGATCATTAGTGAACGAAGCCCGAAATGTGTCCACCTATTGACGCACTCGTTTGAGTGTCTATCGAACATCTTATGACTGAACAATCAAGTTGAATTGAGCCCATAGGCTATCTTCCCATTCTTGAGGGATCTTGGCAAGGTTGACTCGGTCGCTCACCACCTCAAGTAAGCACTCCAAGCGACGACAAGCCTCCTGGAGATATGCAACATCGTGGTGGAGGACCACGTCAATGGCGAGGTTAGCTCACCGGAAGTGGGAGATAAACTGGAAGATGCGATGGAGGAGGATATCAAGACAGTAGAAGATGGCCTTCAACTTCTTTGGCAAATCCTCGGATATAGGAGGGAGGACACTCTTGGCATAGTGTCCTTCAGCAGCATCCGCCAACGTACTACCGATGAGCACAAGATGGCCAAGCTGGCCACCAATGTTGGTGATAAGGAAGAGTAGGAAGCCATATATTTATTTGTGTGCTTGAAAGACAAGGAATTAAGGCAAGGAAAATAGCCAGTCGGCGAGGTGCTCGAATAGGATCAGCGATGTGGGAATTAATCTCCAGTGACGGATGGTCATTTTTATACAACAAGGAATACATGCACGTGAGATGAAATTGAAACGATCGAAGAGGCGTGCACGCATAGGGAAGATGAAGCGCTAAATATTCATTCTACAAACACATATAATAGACGATTCCAACCACAAGCCATTTGTGATATGCAATTATCACAGACGGTTCATATTAATAACCGTCTGTGAAATATCATAGATGGTTAATCATAAGAACCGTCTGTGATGACTGCCATTATCACAGATGGTTTGTGGCAATAACCACATACGGTTATTCACAAGAACCATCTATGATGTCTAGTGTTATCAGAAATGGTTGGTATAAATAACTATTTGTGAATATATCACAGACGGTTTTTTGTAATAACCGTTTGTACTAGTTGCGTGTCAAAGACGGTACACGGTCATGCTAATAAAACCGTCTGTGATATTTTCAGCACAGACGGTTCCCCATGAACCGTCTATTATATAAGCGTCCAATATAACCTCTTTTGTAGTAGTGCAAACACATGGAAACCCAAAACTTTGACACACCAACACTAGAAGTATGTGAGTTAGCATGATGTAAAGGATGGCTCATGCAAGAAAATTTGCTGTTGGTGTCAAAAACCTAATATGTTAGAGGGAGCGGATGTCGATCGTGTTACAGGTCGGCATCCATGAAAGCTAGAGTGATATGGAGATTTATACAGATTCGAGAGTTTGAGAAGACCGCTCTACTCCCGTCAGCAACCTTCGACGGTTTCGAGGGTTCCTCCCGGAGGGCACCAATTTTAATATCTCTTTGTATTCCTTGCAAGTTTGCGTTACAAATGAGAGATACATGGGGTATTTATAAACTCTAGTTTAGTACAAATGACTAAAATACCTCTTAGTGAAAATACTAGTATATGAGAACAAGCAAGGGGTACAATCATCCATTGTGAGTGTAATTGCATTTTTTTGTCTTTAGACAAGTGTTTTTTGTAGAGTGGGGGGATTATTTCCCCCAGCAAAATTCAATCTTGGAGGTATGCTGTAAGTGGACAACTTGATGAGAAAAATGAGTGCCATCTCTGAGAAAGCAGTGAATGCCTTACTTGAAAGCACCAAGAGCACCAAAACAACTCACAACTCACCGTGGGTGTGCACCTTGATAGGGAGAATGAGGTCTACCACTTGAGAAACAGCAAATATCGTTCCTCAGGACAGCACGTGGATCAAAACTAAAATCATGAGAACCAAGTCCACGACGCTGTCCAATACCACTAGAAAAGGTGTGAAAGAAGCCATCAACAAAGCAAGCCTTCATGCTAGGCTCACGAGTATTCATACCATAAAAAAGGTTATGCACACTTGGATACTCAGAAGTATAGGCTCAACGCATGCGTTTAGCATGCCAAAAGCAAAAGTGTACATGATATCCATCTTTTCCACAAAATGAGCAATGGTGCAAAGGTCTACTAAGAGACACGGTCTGGGAGGACAAAGCACCATTCTTGCTCAAAAAAGAAGTCTCTTAGAACAAGCATGAAGACCCCTGTGTTGGAGCTAGGTCCACACATGCCATAAGATCAGCGTTGTGTATTCCTGAAAGCTCGATGATGAACTCGATGCTCGTGCTTGACACGACAAAAGCAAAACTCAACAATGTGTTCATTCTTCTTATAAAAGGTACAATGATAGTCTTTGAGAGATCTAGTATCATGTGAGCACAAGTGCTAACATCAAGTGACTCAAGAGAAGCATGAGAAGAATCCAAATCCAATTGCAAAGAAGCAAGATCTATATTTGAAACATCAATCTCAAATTGCAAAGCAATACGAGTAACAACACTTGGTGCTCATATCATCACACACTCTCTTCAAAGAATCAAACTCATTCTTCAAAGTAATTCAAGATGTGCAAGATATTGAAGATGCATTGTTAATGTGCATAGAATGCAAAGCATCAATATCATTTAATAAGTTAGCACAATTCTAACAAGAGAGTAAATTACTATCAAGTAGTTTCTTAGTTTCTAAGTACCGCTAGGAAGACTAGACTTAAACCCATCAATTTCAGCTCTAGCATTATCTAATTACTCAAGACAATTTGAACAGCTTAAATTCAATTTTCTATTTTTAGCTCTAACAAGTTCAAATTATTCTACACATGTGGAATAAGCCAATTTTATCTTCTCAATTTCAGCAAGCATGCAAGTACAAGAGTCTTGTACATTTCTAGCAAAGGATATAAAATTGCCTATTTCTAACATAGCATTATCAAGATCATGATGTAAGGCAACACAAGGATCACAAGGTATATAAATTTTTAATCTAAGCAATTCATTTTTAGATTTCAAGCATGCAAGAGAAGTTATTAATTTATCATTATCCATATGTAAGGACTCACATGGCAAAGGAGATCTCAATATAGCAATTTTATTAAGCAATTCACTATTCTTCATCTTTAGACTGTTGATAAGAATGTCAAGAGTATCAATTCTTGAATTTAGAGAGACAACATCATCAATGGGTTTCTCCTTACTCAACTTGCTTAGCTTGAGTTGAAGGTTATCCTCGGCAAGGATCCGATTGACGAACTTGCAGTAGTTGGGCTTCTTATGCTTCGTGTCACGGGCTTGAGGACGCCTTCGAGAGTCCGTCTCCTCCTTGGATAACAAAGACGTCTTACCCTTGAGACTAGGACAACTCAAAAAAGAGTGACAAATGACACCACAAAGGTCACCGGCCTCATCAAGGTTATCGGCCAAAAAGTCATAAGAAGTTGAATCAAAAGACTCAAAAGATCTCACACTAGTTGTCATGCTCATGATCGGTTAAAATCACTCAAAGTGCAAACTTTGCTCTAATAGCATTTGTAGGACTGAAAATGGCAACAGAGGGGGGGGGGGTGAATAACACATTAAATTTTTTTTCTCAAATATTCACTAATCCTTCACTTCAATAGCTATAGAGCTATTAAGATTATGATAGAAAGCTACAACAAAAGCTAGTGATTCGAGACACTAAAAACCCAAGAAAAATTAGCAAAAATGGAACTACCGCCACTGTAATTATGGTACTACCACTAATACAGTAAAATCAGGGTGAATAGTATTTTCAATATGATTTCAAAAACCAAAATCGATAGAACTTTTGATCTGTAGATCCAAATGATATGAAGTTTTATGAAGTTTTGTAGAGATATTTTCTAGGGTATTATGAACCTATTCCAATAAATAATTATGAAAATTATGGCCAAAGTTGAGACCTCTTTCAGTTTGAAGGAAGATTGTACCAAAACTGATCAAAAATCTAAAACGGTGAATACAACTTGCTCGTGAGTAGATGATGACCAAGATGGATCTAGATGTATTCTCACATGTCACAGAAAGTTAGAATACCGAAGAAATCAAATAAAAAACCCTCGAATCACAAAATCGCTCGAAGAGGCCAAAATCAAGCAAAACTGGGTCTCTTGATAAACTTGCTATCGAAGTGCCTAGATGATTGGAGATTGATTTCAAGAGGTTATATCCATTTCATTTACGCCTTTGGTATAGCAAGATGAAGAAGAGAGAAGATGAGAGATCAAAACCAATCAAAACTAGAGAACATTAATCAGGACATGAAAGATCTATGAAGGTGTACAAAGATTGATGTATTGCTTACTTGAGGAAGTAAGTTTTATAGTCACTTCATCTTGGAGGACAGAGAGCATACAAGACACTCAACTCTCAAACCTTAACCCTAGACATGAAGACACAAGAGAGATATGTTAGATAGATAATCACATGTCTCCATTCCAACCCCTTAAATAAGTGGGCAACCAGCCACACCTAGCTCTTAGTGGATTCTATCCACTAACACAATGGGGGAATCTCTTAACCCTACACACATGAATTTTACTCACACATATTCACTTATGCATTCTTTTCAAAGCGCGTAAACCCACAACCTAAATCCTTAGCCTTGATTTGTCTTGATCAAAGCATCTCTACCTTAACCTAAACCACTCTCCAACACGTCACCCACGTGCCGTGGTTTTGATCCAATATGGTTTCTAGTATTTTGGTTAAACTACTAAAATACCCTTCGTTGACCCAGTCATCTCTATTTTTTACAAGTAATCACTATACTTACCACGTGTAGGTGTACCACTAGCTTACCACGTGTCGCCAATCTCTCTCATCCTGGTTCCACAAACCATGACTCACTTGGACCATCAAAGCCATATGGTGCAATCTCGCCGTTCGAATTCTTCTTCAACATTTTTTTTACTTTTCTCATGCTATGCTAGAGCTCACCATCTCACCCGGTATTCTTGATTGTTCTGGGCCTCAGCTACTCCATGAGTCTAGCTCCGATCCTTGCCGTTGACTATAGTTGACTCCAAGCGATCCTGCATATTTAAAGACAAAGAAATTATTTTTGGATGCAAATTCTTCACAACTTAATCCACGTTAGCGAAAATATACTTCATGCAACATATATCCACTGACCTTGGTCAAGTGAAACTCAATCCATGACTCGATTTTCCAAAAGCCTGTTTTTCTACGAAATTCGGTAATACCACACGCAACGTACCAGTACTACACACTGCGGTTCTACCGCGTCCCAAACCGTACTCCCGCATCTTGCAATCCCGAAATAGACCTATCTGGAAATAACATACCACCGTGTAAAATTTGGTATTACCGCATTGCGGTATGACCGCACACGCCCAGCGGTACTATTACCCTGCGGTATGACTGCACCAACACTTACGGTACTACCACCCTGCGGTATAACCTCACTAACAATTGCGGTACTACCATTTTTTCTGAAGATTCCGGGAAACAGTCCGAATAAGATGCGACCTTTGTAAAATCAATTAACAACTCTACGAAACTTGCAATAGTTCATCATAATATCTAGATCTTCTCACATGATCCTTCACTAACAAATTGCGCTGTATTCAGAATAGAATATTCCCTACGCAAGCAGTGCATGGCTGCATGCCTCCGTTCATGGATAACGGCTGGAGGAGAAATAAAGGGATCTGCGGACTGTCCCATGACCATTCGATCGTGACTCACGAACTTCGAGGCAGGATAGGGCGTTGACAAAGACAGCCCCACGTGCGGAATATCCTCTTGAAAGTTTTCTCGGATGGGGACGTGAAAAGCGGATCCATGCATGCACACGCGGCAGGGATGACAAGCATGCCACTCTCAATCGAATGCATGCATTCGAAACCATTGTGCGAGTATATGTTGGATCAGGTTCTCTCAAGACCCAAACTACCTGGATCAGATACTGGGATACTTCCGTGGTCTTCCTCTCCCCCGAATTGTTAGGCATTCGTCTTCCTCACTCCCGTTCTGTTAGGCATTCTAAATTTAGGTGACATATTCCCTACCTTGTTCTTGGATAACATGTACGCACGCACCACGTACTAATCCACTCATCTTCCACACCAATCGACCAAGACCACACAGAGCCATATGGATTGCTTCCGCGAGTGCGAGGGGAAGAAGGTGCAGGACCCATCACTCGCCCGCGCCGCCGCTGATGCTGGTGGTGAGCGATGCGTCACGGTGGAGGGCCCGCTGATCGTCGGCGGCGGGCCGTCGGGGCTGGCGGTGGCGGCGTGCTTGACGATGTTGAACATCACGTATACGATGCTGGAGCGGTCCAACTGCCTGGTGCCGCTGTGGCAGAACTGGACGTACGACCGCTTGAAGCTACACCTGCCCAAGCAGTTCTGCGAGCTCCCGTTCATGCCGTTCCCGCGGAGCTACCCGACGTACCCCAACAAGAAGCAGTTCCTCCACTACATCGCGAGCTACAGCAAGAAGTTCGGCATCCATCCGGTGTTCGGCACCACCGTGGTGAGCGCCGAGCACGACGGAGAGTTTTGGGTGGTGCAGACCTGCAGGAAGGACGGGTTGCCGGGGGTGACGTACCGGTCCCAGTGGCTGGTGGTGGCGACCGGGGAGAATGCTGAGCCGTTCATGCCCGAGATTGAGGGCATGCGCAAGTTCCACGGCGACGTGTTTCACACGAGCGCTTACCGCAACGCCAACCAATACGTCGGTAAAAAGGTGCTAGTCGTCGGCAGCGGTAACTCCGGTATGGAGGTGGCCCTTGACCTCGCCAACCATAACGCGCGGCCGTATATGGTTGTGCGTGACAAGGTGAATACGTAACACCGCCATTCTCTCTCATGCACGAAGGTGATTTGGCTAGATTGGATCTACAACATGCATGGCCATGAATCACGTACACACGTGACTAGAAACGACGTTGCGAAGCGCAGCATGACGAGAGCACGTAAGACACAAGGTGTGGCTCGGTTTAGAAAAAAAAGTGGAGAGTAGATTTTTTTTTAAAACTCCAAAAATATTACGGTATTAGGCATACAACGGTTTATAAAATTACAGTGGTATTTGTTGTATCCAATCACCTCAAAGTTTTTGATACCATATTTTTTTTATTTAGAAACGTGGTTTGAAGATATAATATAGCAAATTGACTTCCTTTTGTAAAACTAATTAACACTAATCATTTAAAAGAGCAATTAACGATATAATTCTTAATCTTTTGTTTAACTTTTTTTGTCACGCACACATGCAGGTGCATGTCATGCCCAGAGAGATGATGGGGTTTTCCACCTTTGGTTTGTCAATGTGGCTCCTCCGCTGGCTTCCGATCCAAGCCGTTGACCGACTTCTACTGTTGCTTTGTCGCCTTGTGATCGGCGATACAGCCAGCCTGGGCATCATTCGTCCGGCCATCGGCCCACTCCAGCTCAAGGCCATCAATGGCAAGACCCCGGTGCTCGACGTCGGCACCTTGGACAAGATCAGGTCTGGTGACATTAAGGTACGAATATTGATTAAATGTTATATATGTCCGGCTAATACATATCGTATAGTATACTATGTAAAGATGCCATTAATTCATGTGTATGTATGCCATGTCATTTGTTGGGTTTGCATGCGCAGGTGCTACCAGCGATGAACCGCCTCCTAGAATACGGTGCGGAGTTCATCGACGGTAGGTCAATGGACTTTGACGCTATCATACTTGCCACTGGTTACCGCAGCAATGTACCTTTGTGGCTAAAGGTATATACATACATTTGATTTAAACCTATACCATTTCTTTTTTTAGATTAGTTTGCACTATTTATACCTACATTAAAGGAGTTCGTACGTATTTGTCTTATGAATATATAGGAGAAAGAGTTTTTCTCAGAGGAAGACGGCTTCCCCAGAAAGCCATCTTCGAATGGTTGGAAGGGGAAGCATGGGCTATATGCTGTTGGATTTGCACGGAAGGGTCTCCTCGGCTCATCTATAGATGCCATGAAAGTTGCCGATGACATCGCACAGTGCTGGAAAAGCATGACCTCACTGCCATCAAATGACGGAAAGAAGTGCTTGTGATTCATTGCTAGCATTACCTTGCAAGTGTTGACATCGAATGCAGAGCTTGCAATCGGGGAAATTTCTATCTACTCAAAAATTTTATCTGAGGGTACAGATAGGATCGATTACCAAAAAATCTGGAATTTTTCGGTCAAAAATTTTGAATTGAATTTTGAAATTTTTTGATTTTTTATTATTCAATTTGATTCTTCTGGGCTCAAACATTAGTAATGTAAATGTAGGTGTTGAGAAGAGCAAGCAAATATTATTCTTTACTGACATTCTATTGATACTCAACAATTTGTAAGATTTGATTTTTTTTATTGTTTCTCTATCTAAAAATAGGTTCCACAATTCTTATTTGATTTATTGTATTGTTTCTCCATCTAAATATATGTTTCATAATTCCATCATATATGTATTGTTGATATGTGTAAAAGTTTTACTTTCCACAAAGTATACAACAACCTTGATGAAAACAGTGCGTTAATATAAGGAGTATCTCCTGTGTTGCAATGGGGTCTATAATACAAATATTTGGTAAATTTTAGTCGTTAAAATATGAAGGATAAAGTATAATTGAAGGTAAATCTTAACTAAAAGATTCGTTATGTACCAATTTGAAAAAATATGAAGAAGTCTAAAGATTGTTCATGATTAAAAAGAAAAATTAGGAGGTGATTCCATACTAAAAAAAATAGATGAGTAATATGTGTGTAACTGTGCCTATGTGAGTGAGAATGCATGGTTTTGGAAGATGGTTTTCCTCTCCAGTTTAGTATGCTTCTCAAGGACAAAGTCTGTACTTTATAATCAAAATTTACCTCCAGAAGTTTGTGGTAGAGCCTAAACTCTAAACTCTACGGCGGCACTCTCAACAAACTTGTGGCAAAGTTTAAACTCTATAGGATCGTTTTCTAGAAGTTTGTGGGAGGCTATACTCTACACTCTAAAGGAGCAACGTTGGATGCATATCAAACGACAGGAAATGAATAAGGTTATGTGGCACTCTCTATCATTTTCTTTGCCCTCGACTTTAGAATAGTGTACAAAACATACAAAACATAGCTGCGGTTTCCATGACTCTAGAAAAAAACTTGTGGATTCCATTTCCGTTGTATGTAAACACAGATTGGATATAGATTCAACTTGGAGCAAAATTACACAAATTGAGGCAGCACTTGGGCAGAGCACACGACGACGGAGGCGCCATGCATCGTGGAGGATGCGCACGACAGCCTAACCGGCGGCGATGTTACCTTCTGCGCATCAAGCCCCTACATGTTTAAACGCGCTCCCTCTGGAGATGAAGGGCCACCCAAACTCGTCGGGCGCAAGCGCCATGTCCACCGCCTATGCGAGCGAAGGGGTTTCTGGAGGACACACGACAGGGGCGAGGGGGAAGCCTGAATTTGGTGGCTGGGGACGGTATCAGTGTAGAAGGCATGGGAGAGTGAAATGGGGAAGACGATGGGGGAGGAAGGTGATAGGGAAACAGCGGGGGTGGGGGGGGGGGGTGTAATTGGGTCTTGTCGTGCTGCCCTGACTAAGCAAACTTACGGAAAATGGACATAAACAACAAGAAGTACACTGACGGATGATAGCAAAAATGCGAGGCTACAAAATTTAGTGGCGTAAGCGAGAAGTGGGCTTCAATTAATGGTAATAGCAAAATTTTCCTTTTTTACATTTATCCTCAACATTCTAGAACATATCCATAGACTACACCACAACTGTGGAATCAATGCATGACTGCCTCGGCATAGGCAACCAGGAGCCGCACGAGTCACTGTGTAATATACATCCTACATAGGTATACAATTGGTCCCCACTAGCTGAATTTCCTGCCCTCTGGTGAAGCCACATCATCTCAATTATTTCTAGACTTTGGATAAGTGTTCAAAGGTATAGATTGACTGTTTAAGTTTGCATTGTTGCCTTCATGTCAGGCCCAATCTGCGCAGTCTGGCCAAGGAAATAAAAACCTTATCCCCGACATCCTCATGCCAACCCTCCTTCCTACAGCGCGCTACGGCGCAACCCTGTCCAACGAAGAAAAAACCTTCGACTCGACACACTCCGGGCGCAGCGCGCTACGCCTCTAATATGAATGAGAAAACGATCTTTACACGGATGATTCCATGCACTGAAACTTTGTAGTCGAAAACAGTCAGCGGTCGATACAGTGGTATATATCGATATAAATAGGCTCATATGAGTGTAAGCCCTATTTTTTATATTCCAAAATATATATGATTTTTATTGTATTATTAAGACAAAATGGATAAGATCAATTTAATTATAAGGTGTGATTCTTGTCATTCGCTAAAAACTTGAGATACATAGCATAAGAGGGCTTTGCCTAAATATAAGCAGGCATGCATTCACGTATTTTTGCATAAAAAATTGTGTGACTTGTGACGTGTCTATTTTACTTTTGCTAAACCATGCACATCTCTCTATATTTGAATGAGATTCAAATGTTTAAATATTGACGTGACGCGCCACTTGGTAAACTAAATCCACTTTATTTTCGCTGAATCGTGCATATCTATCTTTGTTTGAATGAGATTCAAATATTTGAATTTGAGACTTTATTGAGTGTTAACGACGAGCAGTTACTAGTAGATAAATGGTTGATTAAATATTTTAGTTATCAGTGGGTAAATGGCTGATTAATCATGTTAGCTCATAGTTTGCATATATATATATATATATATATACCTGGAGACGTCTAGAGCACAGTGCCTAGAATCACTATCTCATCCATTTCTTTTCTTTCCTCCTGCAAACCTGTGCTATTATGTTGCACCATCTGAACCTTGTCGGCTTTTATTTCTGGTGTGCATTGTGAAGGAGAGTGGTATCTCTAAGCCGTTACTACCCTGAAGACCAGCATGGGGAGGTGACAATAAGATTTCTAGGCAGTGCACATCTGTTGGAAATATAGATAATATTGTAATTTCAAACATTACTAGGAGACAGATACAATAAACTAGTGATGCAAAATACATAACTAATAGCAGACTACTCATTGTAATTCAGAAAATATACAAAGAAAATACAGTATTAAAGTCGATCAAACGTGCGAACGACTTACTATTGGGCTTGATGAAGAATAGGAAGCAGCACAAGCTCAATGCAGTGTAGAACGTAGATGATACAGCGAAGTGAGCGGTCATGCAGATGTGCGCTGCCCAGAAACCTTATTGCCGCCCCCGTGCAGGTCTTCACAACAGCAACAGCTCGGAGATACCGCTCTCCTTCTTCATAATGCATGCCGAGAAGAAGAGTTGACGAGGCTCAGGTAGTACATCACAATAGCACAAGTTCGCAGGAGGAAGAAAATGGAGGAATTGAGATTCTTTGTTATATTTTAGATGTCTCTAGGCATATATATATATATATATATATATATATATATATATATATATATATATATATATATATACAGACTAATAATTGACCTGATTAAAAATAGTCATTTACCCATTGATAACTGATAAATTTAACCAGTCAT
Source organism: Melocanna baccifera (assembly GCA_036346265.1). Classification (NCBI taxonomy): domain Eukaryota; kingdom Viridiplantae; phylum Streptophyta; class Magnoliopsida; order Poales; family Poaceae; genus Melocanna; species Melocanna baccifera. Next base: position 21,310,645 of record CM070689.1, read on the forward strand.
TTACCCACTGGTAACTGCCTATCATCAATAAAGCCCCCAAATTCATACGTTTGAATGATGCACGTTTCAGTAAAAATAAAGGTGGATTTGGTCTGCCAAGTGGCACGGCACGTCACGGCACAGTTGCACATCGTAAATCACAAGTCACGTGATTTTCATACAAAAATACACGAATACGTGCGCACATATGTAATTAGCAAAAGCCCTCCTCATGCCATTCTTTTCATAATTCAAGGAGTGGTATGAACTCCACCTTATAAATTAGTTTTCCCCACCTTACCTTAGCAATATGGTACTAAACCATGAATACTTTCGAATTAAGAAAATGGGCATCCTAGGGCTATTTCTAACAACCCCCACTAATTCCAAAGTAAGAACCAAAAAGATGTCAAAGATATTGTGCTGAAGTACTGTTTATATACCAAACTTTTAGTGTAAGTCCCATGCAGGTTGAACTTGCACCTAGAATGACAAGATTCATCTTCTCACAGTTGATAAATGGACTATGCATTCAATTCATAGCTTTTTGTGATTAGATTTCACTTGAAATCTAAACTAGTACTAGATTGTCAATGATCCACGCCTTAACGGAGCGTTATATGGTCATGCTCCCTTATCTGCTTATAAGCTTTTTACAGAATACCCCGTTCTCGTGTACTGCGACCATACAGTTAAACTTAAGTAGGTGTATTCTTTCTAGGTATCCTGTAGGCTACCTTTTTCTTATTTGGACAACAGAATACATTAAGATTTTATGCCAACTTTCTATACAGTCGAAGGTACTTTGTTTATTAGGACACAGATACAATAAATATATACTCTTTTGTTACAATATCAACTTGTTTTTTCTATTGCATAAGTTATGGGATTTTCGATTAAAAAGGTATAGGTTACCATTATGACGTAACTCACATGGGCCTCATTCCCATATCTATAGAAGCAACAGAAATCGCTTTCCGTTCTAACCCTTTTGTAAAAGGGTATGCCATATTTTTCTTAGTGTTAATATAATTTACAGCTATCACTCTAGAGTTTTTCAGCTTTCTGACAGATTTAAGCTTACACTTCACATGTCTAAAGGACTTTATGTTATCCTTTGTACTTGTGACTTTGGCCAACACAGTTTGATTATCATAGTACATCAGGATTACCGGTATTGGTTTCTCAACTAATGGCAAGTCTATTAAAAGCTCTCTCAGCCATTTAGCCTCAACAGTGGTTGTATCAAGTGCTATAAGTTCTTGTTCCATGGTTGACCTCATCAATCACCAGCTAAAGTAAACACATAACTACTTGTAACTTTGATCTCATCTGCATCAGTGATCTAATTAGAGTTACGGTATCCTTCTAATACAGAAGTGTATTCAATATAATAAATTCTAAAAGATGTTGTGCCCCTCTGTCGAGACCCGAATATAGAAATATGGACTCTCTGTGTATACTGAACTAATCTAGGATCATGCTAATACATACAATGTATCATAGATAAAATATCAACCATATACACGATAAAATAAAAGGAAAAAACTCAAATATAATTAATTATCAAAGTACAACCTTATGGCTAAACTCACAACTTATTAGCCTAAAGGGCTTAGAATCTAGCAGCGAAAAGCAAAAATAAGCATAGAAATCATTCAACGTGCCCACAGGCAATCGATTGGGAAGTGAACTCCTAATCCATGAAGTCGTCGAAGTATCCTTCCTCTGGTACCTCCTGTTGTTGGTATAACTCCTTCTCAATTGAGCAACAATGGGCATAAAGCCGTGAGTACATTGGTACTCAGCAAGTCATTTGTAATAAATAAGTGCAATATAATATGCAAGGCTTGCCAATGGATAGTTGAAAAGTTAATTTGCAGAAAGTAATATTTTAAAGTAAATACGGTAAATAGATTAAAATCGAACTTTAAGGAAAAATGATAATAAGTAATTAATCAATGGAATTGAATAAACCACTTGTGAACTACCCATTCACAAACAAACCACTAGTGAACTAACCATTCACTTTTCAAATATAACCGACCAAGTTGTTATAAAAACTCTACACCTCGTGTGAAATCACCGAGGGTTGTCCTAACCAGGTACACGGCTATTCGAATAGTTTTACAATCTCTAGAGGTTGCACAACTATACCCACACATGTGATTAACCTCGCGCTAAGGAAATCACAACAAGGCCTTTACAAAGTCCAACCTCAACTCAATCCCACCCACTAGGGTTTCGTATCACACCCCCTTGTGTCTTATGGAAATTAGCAATCATGTTCATCATAATAGTGAGATTGAAATTGAAATATCCTGAATTTATCAGTCAGGTCCTATCTCGTACTAGACATGTGGTTTGCACGGTAAAACTCAAATCAATGGCGCACAAAGTTAAGTGCTTAGTATTACTCAAGCGAGACTTCCACATCCTCCGAAATGAATCCACACTTCCCCATTTACTGCACAATCACTCACCCGAGTGAAAACCAATTTTTGTATAACCAACACCAATGACAGACCAATATCATGGCACACAAATTTTATGACTGTGGCAACAACCACGATTCCATATCTCATTAAGTCAAAATTAATCAACTGATCACGTGCTTGATGAACCCATCGAATTATAAGCATAGCTAAGCATATTAATCGTACCAACCATATGACAACTAGTATAATATCACTAAATAAATTTTCAACCTATGGTGACAATGACATCATGGTATTCAAAGTATCAAGGATGGATTATTCAATTGGGATGGTAACTATCAAGTACAAGGGTTTGTAATAAAATAACGATGCAAGATAATTTAAAATAAAGTAGTTAAATAATAGATTAAAAATTAGGTTCAACATGATCAAGGGACACAACTTGCCTTGGACTTTCTCAGCTAGGAACTCTTGTTCTTCTGGTGGTGCTCCCACTCCTTCAATGACGTGATCTAACGAGAGAGAAAACGACTGAGACACAAAAATAAAATTAAATAAAATTCAAATAAACTCCAAAAACTTCAAGACTAGAGCCAAAAGATAGAGCTCGATGCACAGAGAAAAGGCTCTTGGAAAATTATTCTAATGGAAAATATTGAGAAATCAAAAAAGTTACTGTGTTGTGGACTCAGTGCACAAAAGGCTAGTTTACGGTGGACTCGGCTCATGAAATAGTGCACAAGGTGACTGGGATACTGACATGACGGCTAGGGCTGATGTGGTAGCTAACTGGGCTGACACATAAAACTAGGGCTGACGTGGCTGGCTGACATGGTATGCTGATGTGGCACCTGGGATGGCTTGATGCTGATGTGGCGCTAACGTGTCACTAACATATGGCACCTAGAGTTAACGTGGTGGCTAAGCTACCAGTTGACTTAGCTGGATTTGGCTCACGAGTTCATGGAACAGTGCGGCTGACAGGTGGGACTCGGTTGGCAGTGGTTCGGCTCACGTCGGATTTGGTTCATAGAGAAGGCGAACCGACGTGGGGGTGCGGGGTGATGTCACAGCGATCCAACGACGGTGGGTGAGACACATGGATGAATCTGGACCATCGGTGCAGATTTGGTCGGACAACTATGATGGTGGATAAGATGATCCAACGACCGACGTGTGGCGTGACGCGCGGCGGACTGAGGTGGTGCTACAAGCGACGATGCGGGCAGCGATGCGAATGTGGTTACAGTGGGACAGCGCGAGGTTCACCGGTGACCTGGACAGGACTGCGGAGTTCACCGGTGACAAAGATCGGCAGATGGCAGCAAACAGCTACGCGAGGCGGCGATCATCCTGAACTCTTGGTGACTGCGGTGGCGACGGCATCATTCGGTGAGAACGGCGAGACAAGTGAGTGACTCGGGGTGCGGAAGAATGGAGGCAGGTCTTGGCTTTAAAGTGCGGACACCGAGGGAGTCCAAGACGAGCATGGGAGGCGGAGTCCGAGCGAATACGGTGCACGGTATGGTGTCCTGCTCAAGCACGCGAATCGAGGCTGGGACGGAGACGAACTCCATGCAGAGACAACGAATAATAGTAACTGGCCCGCTAGATGTGTGACACATGGCGCCGGAGGGGAACGGACGGTGGTCAGCAAACCGCACCGATGAACAGTGCTGGAGCCTCCCGATGGCTAACGCGTGGCCTCAGGTAGGATCCAGTTGACGGGAAGCAGCTCGGCTTGGATGGCTGACGAGTGGCAGAGGCGAGATCAGGCAGCTGAGGGGAATTGGGCTGGGGTGAATAGTGGTGGGCCAGCCCATCACTGTACATGGATTTTTGGGGGTTTAACTTTTTCAGAAATTTAAATAAAATAAAAGAAGCTCTAGAAAATAGCAAATAAACCCAAAAATTCACAAAAAATTCTTTAAGACACAAGAAACCCAAATACAATCTTTCCAGCACCTCTTAATATTTATTTTAATTATATTAAATCTTTTTAATGAATAAAAAATTTATTTTAACCTTTAATTAATTTCCAAAAATCCCAGTAATGAATTTTATTTTAAAATCTTCGAAAAGGCTCTGAAAAATCACGATGTTACACCCTCAAGTAGTGCAACACTGTTTCAAGTGTATCTCAGTGATCATCTCCTAGGTTGGAAGTAAACTGACTTAATTTGCTCACAGCAAATAAAATGTCAGGTATTGTGGCACTAGCTAAATGCATGAGTGACCTAATAATTTGTGAATATCTTAATTGATCTTTTCCTACCCCTGGTTCTTTCACAACTTAATGTTTGCGTCATAGGCCGTTGGAGAAACTTTACAATTTTCAAAGCCGAACCGACTTAATATTTTTTAGTATAATGGTATTGATTCAAAATAATCCCATCCTCACTTTTGATCAATTTAATATTCAGAATGACATCTGTCTCGCAAGTCTTTCATATCAAAACAGCGAGATAAAAAATATTTGATCTCGTCAATTATGGCAGTATTTGTTCCAAATATAAGTGTGTCATCTACATACAGACATAAGATCACTCTTTGACCTCCATTATGATGGTAATATACACATTTATCAGCTTCATTCACAACGAAGCCAACGGATGTCAAAGTTTTGTCAAACTTCTCGTGCCATTGTTTAAGTGTTTTTTTAGGTCATACAAGGATTTCAATGATTTACATACCTTATTTTTCTGTCTAGAAATCACAAAACCATCCGGTTGATCTATATAGATTTCTTCCTCCAGCTTTCCATTAAGGAAAGTTATTTTCATGTCCATTTGCTGAACATGTAAACCATAAGATGATTCTAACACAAGGAGCACTCTGATAGTGGTTAATCTGGTGACAGGAGAATAGATATCAAAGAAATATTTTCCCTGTTTCTGGGTGTAACCCTTGGCCAAATGTCTTGCCTTGTACTTCTCAATAGTACTATCAGGACTCAGTTTCTTTTTAAAGACCTATTTACATCCTACACGTTTGAAACCAATAGGACAATCAGTGATCTTCCAAGTTTCATTAGCCATGATAGAGTCCATCTCACTATGGACTGCCTCTTTCCAATACTCAGTATCAGAAGATGCATAAGCCTTCGAAGAATTTTTGGTACATTATCCACCAGGTATACAATAAAATCATTACCAAAGGTTTTATCAACCCTTTGTCTCTTGCTCCTGCGAGTAGCTTCTGCGACTAGATTGTTATCCTCCTCAGGAATATTACAAATTAGTTCAGAAATGATGGAAAGTTCAGAAGTTTGATTATTCTCATTTTCGATATTATCAATTTGAATATTTTCAATTTATGAAGTACCGCCTACTGTTCGCATAGGAAAAATATTCTCAAAAAATGAATCATTTCTAGACTCCATTATTGTGTTAGCAATAATCTCAGGATTTTCTAATTTAACTACTAAAAATCTATAGGCCATACTATTTTGAGCATATCCTAGAAAAATACAATCAACTCTTTTTGGTCTAAGTTTTCTCTTTTTTGCAATGGTATATTGACTTTTGTTAAACACCTCCAAGTTCACTGAAAATTGATATTAGGTTTTCTCCATTTCCATCCCTCATGTGGAGTAATCTCACTCTTTTTAGTAATTACTCTATTTAGGACAAAAGTTGCTGTCAATATAGCTTACCCTCACCATGCCTTAGGCATACTGAAACTCTCTAATATGACATTAACCAAGTCTGATAATGTTCGATTTTTCCTCTCAGCTACACCATTTGATTGGGGTGAATATGGTGCTATTAATTCATAGATTATTCTATGTTTAGAACAGAATTGGGAGAATTAGTGAGAGACGTACTTTCCTCCACGATCGGATCTCAATTTTTTTATTTTCTTTTCTAGTTGGTTCTCAACATCGGCCTTATAAGTCTTAAAGTAGGTTAAAGATTTATCTTTAGTTTTTAGCAAATACACATAGCAGTAGCGTATTGCATCATCAATAAAAGTTAGAAAATATCTTTTACCTCCTTTTGTCAATAATCCATTCATTTCACATAAATCTGAATGAACAAGATCTAATGGTGCCATGTTCTTTTCATCCTCTAATCCCTGAAACGGTTTTTGAGGCTGCTTTACTTGCATACATGACTGATACTTTGATCCTTCGACAATTTCATATTTTGGAATTAAATCTAATTTGGACATTCTAGCAATACTATCAAAATTAATATGACAGAAATGATAATGCCAAATGTTTGCCTCACATTTATTTAAACCTGTTGCAACACTTAGATTATAACAAAACTCTAAAGTACTTCGGTGGAATAAACCTCCGCTCTCATAGCCTTTACCAATAAATTTTCTGAACTTAAACACTACAATTTTATTTGACTCAAAACTATCTTATAACTATCCCTGTATAAGATATAACCACTAATAAAGTTCTTGTTTATTATAGGAGCATGTTGCATGTTTTCATGTGTACAATCTTCCCTGAAGTAAGCTCAGATCCACCGTGCTAACACTAAGAACAAAATCATGTGAGCTATTTTCCATTAGGACGGAGGAGGCCTCTGCTGCCTTGTAAGAAGAAAACAAAGAAATATCAGAACATACGTGAACATTAGCACCAGTATCAACCCACTAATCAGTAGATTGACATGCTGAAAAGACAACAGGAGAATTATCATACCCTCCTGAAGTCGAGGCCTTGTCTATGATCACATTAACAGCCTTCTTCTTTGGTTATTCATATTATCTGATTTTGCAAAAGAGACAGTCCTTCACCATATCATCGTCTTTTCTACATACAAAGTAGGTGACGTCTCTCAAATCCTTTTTCTCTATTTTCTTCTTCTTAAAGTTAGTTGTTTTTTTTGGTTTGTTGGATTTATACTTCTTTACTGCAGTCTTTTTCTCTATAAAATTTGTATTGTTCTGGTCATAGGTGTTTGGTGTATCCTTTGCTTTTGCTTTTTCTTCCACATCGATGGAAGCAATGAGATTTTCAACAAAAAATCTCTTTTCTCTTCAGTTTAAGGCTGGTGGCAAAATCCGACCAAAAAGTAGAGAGTTTAGCAACAATGCCCACAGCCACAAACTTAGGAGGCAACATACAACTCAGGTGCGCAATCGCACCGACTAGTAACTGGAGGTCATGAGCTTGCCTAACTATGGACTTAGTCTCATCCATACTAAAGTCAAAAAATTGCTCACACATGTAGAGCTAGCGACCTGCCTTTGCCTCTGTATATTTGTGCTCTAATGCATTCAACAACTCTATGACGGACTTGTATTCCATTTACACATTATAGAGCTGATTTGCCAGAATAGTCAGAATACAGCCAAGAGTAGTGTTGTTTGCATTATCAAATTACATGAACTACTCAATCGTAAATGGATACTACGGGTGGATAACCCACCATAGCCTTAAAGACATGAGCCAAAACTTAGCTCTAGTTAGCCATCTACGTAAGTTCTGACTAGAAGACCTCTTAGGTTTCATCACATCAGAAGCACTAACCATTTTTGTATTGCAACAAAGTTCACAATAAGATTTCTAAAATATTGAAAATATAGACAATATTTTAATTCCAAATATTACTAGGAGATAAATACAATAAACTAGTGATACAAAACATATAACTAACAACAGTCTATTTATTGTACTTAGAAAATATATAAAGAAAATATAGTATTAAAGTCGAACGAATGCGCAAACGACTTACTTTTAGGCTTGATGAAGAATAGAAAGCAGCGTATGCTCGATGTAGTGTAGAACGTAGATAACATAATGAAGTGAGCGGTCATGTAGATGTGCACTGGCTAGAAATCTTATTGCCGCCCCCGTGCAGGTCTTCCCTGCAACAACGGCTCGGAGATACCGCTTCCCTTCTTCACAGTGTACGTTGGGAAGAAGAGTCGACGAGACTCAAGCGGCGTAGCACAACAGCAGAAGTTCGCAGGAAGAAGATAATAAAGGCAGTAAGATTCTTGGATATACTCTAGATGTCTTCATGCATATACACACACACACACACACAGACTGATAACTGACATGATTTAAAATAGTCATTTACCCATTGGTAACTGACTTATTTAACCAGCCATTGACCCATGGGCAGCGGCGCGACGCGTGGATGGTCGGGATCGCCGACACGCGGAGGGGAGAGGATTGAGCGGCTGAGAGCAGCCCGGGATTTTTATTTTCTTTTCTTTTTCCCAGAAATCCAAATAAACTTCTAAAAGCTCTAGAAAATAGCAAATAAATTCCAAAAATTCACCAAAAATACCAAAAAATTCCTTGAGATACAAGGAACCCAAATAAAATATTTTCAGCAAATGTTGAAGTTTAATTTAATCATATTAAATCCTTTTAAATTCTAAAAAATTCAAATTAAGCTTTATTAATTCCAGAAAAATTCCAAATATTAATTTTTAAATTCACAGTTTTAAAAAGCTCTGAAAATCAGGATGTTACATGCGACCAAAGTACCTTGACATATATCAATGTCTTGTGCCTCAATGCTCACTCGCATTCCCTAGTATCCGCACTAGGCAAGACTTAAAGGTGAGATCTTGCTTGATGTTCAACGGTTCTAATGGTATCTTATGCTTTGGATTCCTCAAGTACTTCCTCAACATGGAGACATGGAACACATTGTGCACTCCACGCATGGACTCAGGGAGGTCCAAATGATAAGCCAATTTCCTAATTCATGCCACTGTCAGGAATGGTCCAATGTATCTCGGGCTAAGCTTCTCTTTAGTACCAAATCGCACAATACCCTTAGTGAAAGACACTCTCAAGAGTACCTGATCACCCACTGCAAACTCCAACTTCCACCTTCTCACATCAATATAACTCTTTTGCCTGCTTTGAGTGGTAAGTAGATTCTACCAAATCTGTGCCACTTAGTCAATAGTTTGCTGAATCAAATCGGGACCTAGAATTACCTTCTCACCTATGGCATCCTAACGAAGCAGCGACCTACACCTTTGCCCATATAGGACTTCAAATGGTGCTACTCGAATGTTGGCAAGGTAGTTGTTATTGTAGGCAAACTCTGCTAGTGCCAAATGATCTTTTGAGCTTTCCTTACATGCAAAATATAGGACCTAAGCATGTCCTCTAATGTTTGGATAGTGTGCTCAAACTACCCATCTACCTATGGGTGAAAAGCGGTACTGAGACGAAATTGTGTGCCCAACACACTCTGAAAGCTCTCCTAAAAGTTGGAGATAAACTTTGCATCTTAACCAGTAACAATAATCTTGGCCACACTATGCAACCTCACTATCTCCCACACATAAATAGGAGAGAAATCACTCGTCGTATTCATCATACGGATGGGAATAAAATGTGCAAACTTATTGAACCTGTCCACCACTACCCAAATGGCATCCTTTCCTCACTGTGTGAGAGGTGAACCAACCATAAAATCCATGGTTATATCATCCCACAGCCATACTGGAACCTTCAAAGGCCGCAACAACCCTTATGTTCTACCTTGATTTGCTGACAAACCCTACAAGAAGCCACGTACTGAGCAATATCCACCCTCATTCTTTTCCACAAAAAAACTCTTCTTTAAATAATGATACTTCTTAGTCTCACCAGGATAAATAGTGTACGGGGTACAGTGAGCTTCCTTTAGAATATCAGGATTAATTTGAGCCTTTTGTGGCACACAAAGGCAACCTTTAAACCACAATGCACCAGACTCATCAATGCTAAAATCCTCTTCATTATCCTCATCCAGACGTTTCCTCACTTGCCAGAGCAACCGATCATGTTGTTGTGTCTCCCGCACTCGCTCAAGGAGCAATTGATTTTTAGCCTATATGGTGCCTACAAAACAATAGGAGATTTCCACGTGCTTAAAATCAGTAACAAGGCAATTCATAGTATAGGTGTTGCCCTGCGACCAAGGGCATCAGCCACCACATTTGTTTTGCCTAGATGATACTGGATGGTGAGATCATAATGCTTGATTAATTTGGCCATCTCCTCTTGTAACATCCCAACTTTGGGAATTTTCAAAAATGAGAAAATTTTAAAGCTTTTGTTGTATTCTATTGACATTCGAATTTCGTTTGAGTATTTATTTGGAACTTCTCGAGTTTGTAATTTGCAAATTGACAACAAGAGATAATATGCAAATAAAACAATGACTGTATTAATAAAATAAAATCTGAAGGCAAATAAAATAACATCATATGCAAGGGAATATTGAATTTTGAGTCCCAATGATTAAACCAAGAACTCATTCTTTTTAAATTCAATTAGTATATCAATCTCATGGTTGGAAATTCAAAATTCAACCACAAACTTAAGTCTCAAAATAATAATAGAAGTGTAATTTAGAATTCAAATTTCTGAAATTTGCAAACACTACTCCTATTCTTTCTTGTCCTTTCTTTCTCTTCCAGTGGGCTCAGACCCAAAAATTAATTGGCCTTTCATCCTGGCCGAGCCAGCCTGGCCCCCTATCTATTTCTTCTATCGTGCGTTGCCACGGAAGAGTTTTTCTCTACCAGCCCAGTGGCGACAACTCGCCTCCCTGCCGCGTCTCATCGCTGTGACCACCGGTCATCAGTGTGCTGCCCTTCGCTCGTGCTTTTACTAACCACCTATGTTGCTACAGCTCTGCTCCCACATCACCACAGTGACTGTCGCGTCTAGCTTTTTCTTCTCCTTTTGACTCACCGCACGGCTGAAGAATGAGGAAGTGTCGCCCTATCGCTCGAGTCCACCATAGTGAGTGCCTACGCCATCGTGACTCGACATTTGCTCCCGTTGGCCACAATCCCGCTTGGCCCTGCCCCATCACATTACCATTACTCCTCTTGTGCCAACTGGACAATCGCCCAAGCTCCTTGGTGCGAGCGCCCCTCCATTAGTGTGACAAGCACAACCATGCCCTGCATCAGCCATCCCTGTGCCATGCCCTGCGGTGCATCGCCGTCACAAGGTGTGCTCGACTCACTAGTCCCTGTAGCCATGTCAGTGTTACATCCACCGTCATGACTGCCAACTACCCCCTTCAAGTGGCTAACCCTTTCCGCTGGCTATAAAGCCTTGCCTGAGCCTCCACCCTCGTCGCACCACTATTCTCTTCCTCCCATAGTGAATAATTGCACTATCACCACCCGTAGGACCATCGACGACTGAGCAATCTACCAATTGAAGCTTCGCCAAGCCAATTCCACTAAGCAGGAGCACCCTTAGAGGAGAGCAACACCATCCCCACCCTCGGCCAAACACATCCATGTTTGCACCTCACCGACGTTGTGAGCCTTCTCTGCCCACCATCGTCATACGCTGCCAGACCACTCCCAGCATCCCCGATCTCGTCCAAGCATCTAGGTGAAGTCAAGTCACACTATACATGCTCCCCTGTTCATGAATTGTGCTAGAACACTATAGATAATTTTCCCTCTATCTCCCTAATTCTGCCACTGCCATTGGTCGTCGTCGACCGCCAACACCATCAAACTGGTCGGCGGGACAAAACCCAGACATGTGCGCAGGCATGAGCATTCCATTTTTGTAATGCTCATGTCCGGCTGCGGCCTCTATCGCCGGCGGTGAGCCCTTTTGTTGCTGGCCAAAAAGGGGCGGGAACTCTGGGTTGAAGAAGATGACTATTCGGATAGTCCAAACGTTCTTCTTTGAACGATCAGATAGTCCGAACGACTCATCGGTTGATCAAAAGGTCCATCGCTGATCGAACGGCTCACATGACCCTGCTGTTCGAACGGTCCAAACCTTATCGATTGATTCGATGGTCTATCGTTTATCGAACGGCTCAAACGCCCCCGCTGTTGAGACGGTTCGAACCTTCGTCGATTGATCGGGTAGTTCAAAAGCTGTTCGGATGATCGAACGGTTGATCGGGTGGTCTGAATGTTCGCTCAACCGATCGGGCGGTCCGAACATTCGCCAAACCGATCAGATGACTCGAATACACTCCTTCAGTCAGATCAGTCCGAACCTTCCCGGTCAATCCGAGCGGTCCATAGCAAATCAGACGGCTTAAACGCCTCGTCCATTCGGAGAATCCGAACCTTCCCAGGCAATCAGACTGGTCCAAACTTGACTAGGTCCACCTGTCACTGAGAAATCTTTCCCTCCCTTTATAATTTTCGGATTTATTCAAAAAGAGAACTTTAAATAGACAAAACTTATTCATCTTAACCCCAAATTTGATGAAACAAATTTCTAAATTCATCTAAATTCAAGATCTATCCATTGGAACCAAAGCCATGACTTTTGGAGCTCATTTAAATTAATTAAAAATATTTGGATTGGGATGTCCACTCCAATTAAGGATTTTCTAAAAAATAGTTATATAAAGTCAGAGGATATACACAAAGCCCAAAAATATTTGTTTTGAAAAATTCATGGGTCAGTCCAAGGTCCTGTTAAAGTATAGTCCCTGTCATTACCATGCCACAAATAATTAAATCTTAACGGTAGATCTAAGTAATAATGGTATTGAAATGAAATAATATAAATAGCAAGCTAGACTCACATACATAGATTTTAATCAATTAAAAACCGAACTAAACCAACTAATGAAGTGAAGGTATGTAAATATCATCGGTATCTTCTTCCAAGAGCATCTTTAAATGAAAGAGCTTGTTGAAATATAACTATGTGCGCATATTAAAAATGAAATGACTCCTAGGCAATCAGATATTAAAAATAATAATAAATCCCAAGCCTTAGTAAATTATTGGACTAATCCTTTAATCAATCATTAGTTTATTTGACAACTAGAACTCAAATAATAAGACACCATGAATTCCCCAGAGATAAGAATTAAGAAGAGTGATATGAGTATACTGATGGTTTGTGAATCCATAAGTCCATAGATCTACCCTAACTCATAGAACTTCCTTAATAAGTACAATAATAACATAAGAAGCTATTAATAAAAAGATCGAGGCATTGTATTCTACCGTTGGCTATGCCTAGCCATCCTTAAACCTAGAGCAGAATATTCCTGTGAATTTTTCTCTCATCATGAACCTTTCCTTGACCATCGTCTCGGTGGATTTTCCCTCCATCATTGCTCACATTCCTCAAACCTCTTTTGACTCTGAAAATAACCCACGCTTAATAAACTTTATCCCAGCTCACCCGTATAACCATAATACAACCAAATTGAATTCATTTGGATTTATTTGAGCCTTTTGAGTTATTTGCATTTATTTAAATTTAGTTGTTTAGCGCGTAATTAGAAATAGAGCCTTGAAAAAACAATGGATCAAGCAAGTTCAAGATCCAGATGAGGATGAAGATCAAGAGCTCAAGACCATCAAATGAGAAAGCTTCAAGTGAGCTCAAGACCATTGTAAACCGCGCAATGTGAGTCAATACTTTGATCATGTTGAACCTATATTTCTAGTAATTTATTTCTATTTAAATTATCAAATTGCATGCCAATATTTTATATGTAAATCTATGATTGTTTTAAAGTACTAGCTACATGTCCACTATTGAACTTCTTAGTATTAAATTCTCTTGGGATATTCTGATCATGTGAGCCTTGTCACCCTAGAAAAATTATAATGGTAGCTTTTTGGAAAATAAGTCTATGTTTACTCGCCATGCTTAGTACTGCTTATATACTAGGGGCACCAAAATGCCCCAAGCATTACTTTTAATCATGAAAACAGATTTAGGGAAAATAGCTAGTTTTGACATGGTATTTTATATTTCCAAAATATCCAACATGCTTATTTATCTGGGCAAGTGATGAGAGGGCCGGTGCGGTGGAAGCACAAGAACATGTGAATTGTGGTAGAACCACCTAGATAACCCTAAGAACTGAATTGGGTCATGACCTCCTATTGTAAAATAGTACAACCACAAATCTACAAATTGCAACTTAGCTAAGTAAATCTATCAAACCCCTGGACTCATCTCACAGGTAGTGGAAAGAAGTGGATCTTGTAAGAGCAAGGGGAGGCTTAAAGGGACACCAAGGGTAGGGTAAAGTAGCCAGCTGTGCTAGACGCTGGGGAGAACGGAGTCCTGCTACACTAGTCGTTGTGGTAAACATCCCGAGCAAAATATATGGCCCATCGCAAGTGAGAGAAGCCCATAGGGTGAGATGACAAAAGGGGCTAGATATTTCGAAAAGTTACTGTAATGATCTACTCAACCACATAACTAAGGAATCGTGTAGTGCAATGAGCAAATTGTCTCTTATGGTGAAAGTGTAAAAACTCTACAGAGTCAAAACTGTTCAAACAATCGTGCCCACAATCATGGGCAGGCATGAGAACTTAACTTGAGATAGTTCTATTTCAGAAACTTTGTGAGTGGGATTGGAAAAGTGATGGGCTGTGAAAAGCCCTAATTTGTGTTGCCCTGAGTATCACCCCAGTGATAAAGTTAGCCGGATGTGACGCCGAAAGGTTAGCATGAGGTATAGAAACCATGTAATGGTGGATGGAAGATTGCTAGTATTATTGTATTCTTTCACACATTTACAAGTTTGTTTTAGGTAAATCGGCTAGGTCTCAGGGAATTTTTATGTATTGTATCCTTAAAAGCAATTTTTGGCTAATAAAACAACCCGAGCCTTCCCTTGACAAACCATACATGTTATTTATTTGCATACTGTGTATTGCCTTGCGGAACATGGTGGATTATGCTCACCCTCGCTCACTCAATCAATACAGAATTAGGAGTCAGTGCGCTACACTTCATGCAATACACTCGATCATGATGGTGAAGAAGATAAAGAGGCTAAGAACTAGGTCGTGAACCCCAGTTAGCTACCTGTGGGCATGTCCTGAGGGTCCCACCCATGTGAAGTTCCCAATTTTGCTGCTGTATTTTATTGATTACAGCCTAATTAGCCCATGAGTAAGTCTTCTAATATATTTACGCTTTCGTATGATATGTACTTTAATGTTCAGTAATGTATCTAGAGAATAGTACGGTAGAATCACAGAAGATTCTGGATTGCAAAATCTAGGTCCGATAAAGCTGGTATCACAGCATATCGACTGTAGATCATGATTTTAGTTAGCATGGCCGTTAGTTTCATTACTAGAGTTATTTCTTCAAAAACCTATTTGCAAAATATAGGTACTATTGCTTATTCTCATATCTCTTAGATGATTCCCTCTCATCTATATGCTACCTTAGCCATTTTTAGTTCTGAAGCTCTCTTATCCTGAATTCAAAATGACAAAAGTCTGAGACTCCTCTTCTAAACTCTTTTTGGAAAACCTACCTTGGACCTAAACCCCAAGACTTAAACTTGAAATTCACCTTCAAAAACTGTTTTAACCCTGAAGGCCTGATTTTTAATTGGTTTACAAAAATTTGTTTCAAACCCATTTCAATGAACTTGACCTTCCAGGGAATTATCAAAAATTTAACTTCCAACGCAATATACTCCATGATTCAATCTGGTTCCTCAAGTACATGTATAAAATGTCAAATGTGGGTGGATTCATGTCAATCATAGAGAGAAACAATGGTGTAATTTCTAGATGAGTAAAAAATATTGGTCGAATTGAAATGATTGGAATGGCTAAATAAGTGGATCAATTGAATTTTATATAAACAGGGAGTACAACAACAATTATTGATTTACAGCCTTAATAAATAGCATAATTCTTGGTGGATGTTTCCCATGATGGAATAATAAGAATATAGTTGATATTTGACGGATTAATAGAATTTTTGAGATATTGGAAGAAGTAGTCCTAACCATTGAATTATAGACTTGATTAATAACATTAATCCTGGTGGATGCTTATGATAATAAATTAGTTTGGGAGAAGACTATAGATAGTAAGGTCGATTACTAGTGGAGCAAATTATGACCTTGAACAATGTTGAGAGGATCGAAATATTGAGAAGTCGTGATACAAATGATATTAGTGGATTTAAAAGTAAGAATGTTGTATAATCATTAGAATTTAGAATTGAGCAAGTTGATAAATAGCAGATCTAAGATTGAATTCAGAAATTTATGGTGGAAATTGAGGTTCATATAAGAGTTAGGTAACCATAATTGGCTTAATGAAATTGTGGATAATACAATAGAAACTATATAATCAGTGGATCAGATAAATGATGACACTCACTGTTTGAAGTTTTAGGCGGCAGTAATGCTATGACTAAGTGATAAAGGAAAATATCATAGTTCTAAATGGCAAGAAGTGGAAGTCAAATTATCAAGGCCATTGGATTCTAAGCTCATGTGTAAAATAATGTAGATGTGAATTTAGTCCGTCAATTGATAATCGGATATTGAGAGATGTTAGAATACCTTAGAAAGTATTTAGATAAAAAATAAATTCCTTTTCAAATATGGATATTTAAAAGTTTAGTGTTTCAAAACAACTATTGGAAAAATCCATTTTTGCCACAAAGTCTAATTTGCAAAAAAAATGTTACTACGAGAGTGAGTATTGACATTGGTCAAGTCCCAGCTGAATACTCTCCTCTCTTTCTTGGATTTCAAAAGGAAATTAATTACCTCATTCTTATCCCTACTCCAAAGTTTAATGTTAAGAATGTTGAAGAGGTTCATGAAGATAAGATGGTCTTGTTCTAAATGGACTATGCATATTGAGCCTTGCACCCTTTTATGTGTGTCCTCTCGCATAGACGTTGTATTGTCGCAAGATTTTACTTGGACGCTGTGCATTGCCTTCTTGCCCTCGGACATTACATTAAGCAGTCATAGGAAAAGCTTGCTTTCAAAAAAACCATATGTGATTTGAGTGCCACCCTAGCTTCCTGGGTGTGTTTTTTTAAATTTAGATCGGTTTAATTTACCTTATTCCCACGAATCTTTCTCGTATCTTATGCTATTTTCTCTCGCATTTTTGGTGAAAACCCCATTAGATCTATAGAAGTGAAGTGATGGATAGCCAAACCAAGGCAATCAATAATAATTGAAGACCTCTCAACCCTCTGATATTCGAAGATAACAACGTCACTAAGAGGACGATGACAAGAAGCCTTAACCCGCACCAAGACTCAAGATTTGAATCATTGTTTTCTCATTATTTTCTCTATACTTGCTCAAAGGACTCATAGATCAAATCCTTGCCAATCAGATTTGATAGCTGAAAACAAAATGACTACCACAGGCAGAAGTAAGAAAAGGAGACTAATAGTTGATGCTCGCCATAACCCTAGCCATCCATACAAGCTATCACCTAACCCCACTCCGCAAAGAATGTCAAAAGGAAGCAATCACAAGGGTAATAATAGTAGCACTGCATCACGGAAACCCCAAAAAGATATTATTTTCTTGTATTGCAAAAAATACTGGACACTATACCCATAGGTGCCCTCAGAAGGGGCAAGGCAAGAAAACCAAATGTTTTCAATGTTTCCATTGCAGCAACATAGGACACTATGTGAACAGATGTCCCCAAAAAAATCTAGAAAAACAAGTAAAGGGTTCCATCGCCGCTAACCTCAGCCTCAACAAGGAAGAACTTATCAATCTCAAGAGCCCCAACCAGGAACAAGCTAAGGACTTAATTTTGTGCGCCATTGATCTGAATCTTACTATGCAAACCACATGTCTAGTATGGGATAGACCTGGCTGATTAATTTATGATATTTTAATTTTGATTTCACTATTGAGTTGAACATGATTGCTGATTTCTATAAGGTGCAAAAGGGGACAATTATCGACTAGGTGGTTAACCTATTCGACGGTGAAACCTTAGTGAGCGAAATTGAGTTGTAATTGAGCATTGTAAAGGCCTCATAATGATTTTTTTTAACGTGAGGATGATCACATTATGTGGGTACAGTTGTGCAACCTCTGCAGAGTATAAAACTATTTGAATAGTTATGTTCCCGGTTATGGACAACGCTCGGTGATTTTCTTTACAAGGGAAGAGCTGTGGAAAGTGAATGGTTAGTTCACTGGTGTTTACTAAGTGACTGGATAGTTTACTTATTGTTTATTCAATTCCTTTGTTTATTTATTTATTATTATTTTCCTTAATGTTCGCTTGCAATCTATTTATTGTTTTTACTTTAAATTGTTACTTTATATAAAATAATCTTTCAGTCATCCATTAGTAAGCCTCATATATTATATTGCATCTTTGTTACAAATGACTTACTGAGTACCAATGTATTTACGACTTTATGCCCATTGTTGCTCAGTTGAAGAAAAGGACCCATATCAGCAGGATACTTCGATAACTTCATGGATCAGGATTTTGCTTCCCAATTGATTGCTTGTGGGCATGTCGAATGGCTACTACGCTTATTTTTGTTTTCTACTGCTAGTTTCTTAAGCCTTTAGGCTAGTAAGTTATAAGTTTGGTCATAAAGTCGTACTCTAATAATTAATAATATTTGAGTCTTTTTTTTATTAATCAAGCATATGGTCGATATTTCATCTATGTTTACACTCTGTGCACTAGCATGATCTTGGACTAGTGCAGTATACATAGAGAGTCCGAATTTGCAAATTTGGGTCTCGATAAAAGTGATGCTTTAATTGTTGGCTCTAGAAGGGCCACACTCATTCTCCCTATGGGTACCCGAATTGTGATTGAGGATGTTCTCTTGTATCCCGAATCAAAGTGTACCCTATTAAGTTTCAAGGATATTCGCTTGAATTATATCCATATCAAGACTGACAATTAAGGGGGTAATAAAATATCTCTTCCTAACTAAATCTAACGGCGATCAGAAATGAGTGATTGAAAAACTTCCCTCCTCATCTAGGTTATAATATACCTAGATCAAATCGGAAGAATATGTTGCAATGAAGATAGAGTATAAAACCTCGAAGCCATTAAGATCTGGCATGATTGATTAAAAACTCTATCTTTTCCTAAACCTGAAGATTTCTTGTGCCGAGCTTGTGCCAAAGGAAAACTCATAACTAGACCATCTTATCTAAAAATTTAGGTGGAATCTCCTATTTTCCTAGAGAGAATACATGGTGATATCTGTGAACCTATTCAACCTCTGTCAGGCCCCTTTAGATATTTATGGTGGTATTAGATGCTTCTAGTAGGTGGTCCCATGTATACCTACTGTCTACTAGGAATCACACATTTGCTAATTTAATAGCAAAAATTATTAGATTAAGGGCAAACATTCCAAATAAAAGGATTAAGTCCATTTTAATGGACAATGCCGGAAAGTTTACCTGTAAAGTATTTAATGACTACTGTTTAACTTTAGACATTAAGCTAGAGCACTCAGTACCACATATCCACACTCAGAATGGCCTTGTAGAGTCATTCATTAAAAGAATTAAGCTGATTGCTAGACCACTATTACAGAATTATAGGCTTTCCACCAGCTGTTAGGGCTATGCAGTATTACACGCTACTGCACTAATAAACTTAAAACCGACTGCATACCACCAGGTTTCCCCCTTACAACTAGCACATGGAAAAGAACAAAGTATTTCCTACATGCGAAAATTTGGTTGTACTGTATACGTGCCAATTTCACCAGCACAACGTATGGCCATGAGCCCCCACCGAAGGTTGGGAGCCTATTACGGGAGACATGTTTATAGCCCGTCACGCTGATTGCATTTTTGATAAAGATAATTTCTCAGTATTAGTGGGAGGAATGTACTACAGAAACTGAATTAGAAGTTCAGTGTATAATAAAACTAAAACAAATAGCAAATAATTTGCTAGATGCCTTCACTAATTAAAAAGGAGTAAGAAAATATTATATACCAGTAGTAAATGCCCCGAAGAGAGTGAAAGTACCCCAAACGGATACTCAAACCACTCCAACCCCTCATATGAAGAAGTGGGGGAAAGCACCAAAAAATTAGACCTTAATTCTGTGGAGATGTCCACAGAAAAAGAAACTTAGAGAAAATAAATTTCCTCCCAAGTCAGTAAAAGAGACTCAACCTGATGTTGAGAAAATCCCTGAAGCGAATGATCCAAAACATAGTAACCCCTATACAATTACACACGCACAGTCTAATACTAGGATATCAGAACAACCGAACTCCGTCGTTATAGGAAATCACGAGGAGCTAGATGAACCAAATAAAAAAATATCCAGTTATTTTGTTGAGTCGGCAGAATTATATAAGAGAAAGACTACAATTGTCAACATCTATTTTGCCTTGAAAATTGCCAAAAACTTTAAACTGGATTTAGAACCAAAGTCCTTAACTGAATGCTAGAAGCACTTAGACTGGGGTAAATGGAAGGAAGCAATTGAGGCAGAATTACTCTCGCTGAATAAAAAAAAGTGTTTGGCTTGGTAGCCTAAAGTGTTCCTCGTATGATCCAAATGGGTTTTCATCCGGAAGAGAAATGAAAATAATGAGGTGGTGAGATATACAGCCAAACTTGTAGCACAAGGGTCCACACAAAGACCTGGCATCAATTATGATAAAACTTATTCTCCCGTCATGAGTGGAATAACATTCGATATTTAATATCAATGGCAGCAGGTATGAATTTTAGTATGTAGTTAATGGATGTAGTGACCGCATATTTATATGTGTCACTGGACTCAAATATTTATATGAAAGTCCCATAAGGAATAAAGATTATGGATCCAAATAAATTAAATCACGGTATGTACAACATCAAGTTGGAAAAGTCGTTATACGGATTAAAACAGTCCGAACGAATGTGGTACAACCGGCTTAGTGAATTCCTCCTGAAGAAAGGGTACGTTAATAATGAGGATTGTCCTTATGTGTTTATAAAGAAATCCCAGAATGGATTTTGTATTATTTCAGTGTACGTCGATAATCTGAATATCATCAAAATGACAGAAGACAAAAAGGAAGCAAGTTCTTATCTTGTTAAAGAGTTTGAAATGAAGGATTTGAGCCGAACCAAATTTTGTTTAGGCTTGTAGATGGAGCACCTCCCTGGAGAGATTTTAGCACACCAATCCTCTTATATAAAAAAGATGTTAGAGAAATTTAATATAGATAAGTCATATCCATTATGGACCCCGATGGTAATCCGATCCCTAGAAGCAGATAAAAATCCTTTTAGACCAAGGATGGAAAATAAGAAAGTTTTTGGACTAGAGGTTCCATATTTGAGTGCCTGATCGTGCTGAAATGCACACCCACAAGTGTACGGGTTGCCGCAATGATAGCAGCAAGTTGTCGTATTCTCCCCAGGGACTAGACTATCAGCGACATGATACCAAACCAAAGCCAAGTCGTACAAACGGGAGAATAAAAAGTGAAATAAAAATCCTAGATAAACTACTGGGAAATGAAATGGACCAACTAGTAATCAAATCGACCAACAAAACACTACCTGAGCGACTGATTTTGGAGAAAGGAGAGGAAGGAGAGAAAGAACTTAAGAATATGATAATGCGAAGAACTGGGCCGGGAAAGAGAAAAGGAGGGAGGAAACTCGGAGAACTCACTCTACAGATAGAAAGATAGAAGGGGCTAAGGAAGATGTGCTAGATAGACAAGGAGGAAAGAGCTAAATGGTAAGAGATGAAGCAGAGGGAAGAAAAAGACACTGGGGACGGACGAGAAGAAGATACACACTAAAATTACAATCTCACCCTTCACAGCAAGCAAAAGACCAAAGCACTCAGAGAGAAAAAATCTAATTTAGGAATTACATAAAAACAGCACATCTAGACTATATTTTTTCTTTTCTTTTACTAATAACAAACTAAACAGAACAACAGACTCAAAATTAACTATGACTGAAAGAACTGATCTAATACGAAATCTCCTAGCAGAGGCAAAATTTCTATAAGACAGCTAGACCATCAAGCAAAATCATGAATCTAAACCAGACATTTCAGATCATAGCATTGCTACTACCAAATCCATGCAATCATCTAGTCATATCAAAGCATTGCTACTACCAAATCCATGCAATCATCCAGCCATATCATAAGGTCCATAACAAACATTCAAATATTGTTCACAACACTAGCATAAGAAATAGTAGAAGGAATAAGGCAAAGTTTGGAAATATTAAACCAAGGGAAGAAACAGAGGGCAGTTGTTGAAGAAGATCTGTAGAGGAAGCCGTGCAGATTGAAGCAGAACAGCACCCATGTAGAGGAAGAAGAGCAGCAGGGGTAGCAGTGCTCGACACCAGTTGAAGCAGTAGCAGGGGCAGCCGATCCACTCGCTCAGCACTAGAAGAAGCAGCAGCAGGGACAGATCCACTCGGCACCAGAGAAGCAGCAGTAGGGACGGATCCACTCGGCACCAGAGAAGCAGCAGTAGGGACAGATCCACTCGACACCAGAGAAGCAGCAGCAGGGATGGATCCACTCAGCACCAGAGAAGCAGCAGCAGCGATAGATCCACTCAGCACCAGAGAAGCAGCAGCAGGGACGGATCCACTCGGCACCAAAGAAGCAGCAGCAGGGACGGATCCACTTGGCACTAGAGAAGCAGCAGCAGGGGCCGAGCATCGGCGGTCTGGATCTGATGTTGGGACCCGGAACAACAACTCTAAGTCACTCTATGTACATCGCACTATCCCAGGAAAAACTAGTGCACACAGGGTAAATAGTGATGTATATCGTGCATAATCACCACAAATATTATTAATCAAAGGTATGGCCTTATGGCCAGGTTTCATAATAAAAGGCTCTAAGCCGACAGAAATAAAAGCAGCGGAAAACATAAAGGTAGCAGCACAACCCATCCAGTCTCCCACAGGCGAATGACTGTAAGACACAGCCTACTCGTTGAAGTCCTCACCGTAGTCATCGGAGTAATGCTCTGGCAACGGATTTAAGCAAGGTGAGCACTTTAAAGTACTCTACAAGTTACACCAGGAAGTATAGCAGAATTGATGCATGCATAATGGATTTCAAAGGAGGGCTTAATAGGGTACAAGTGCGGGAAAGCAATACTGAAATTTGAGATACAATAATGTAAGTGCAAAAGCTGAATTTTAATACAACATATGAAATAATATTTTTAACACGTATTATCGTTAGTGTAGGCTCTGACCCACACTAACCTAACCACAGGCATCCCACCCGAACCATTGTCAAAACCAAGGTTGTTTGTCCGAAAACCAAGTTTTATAAAAACCAAGTCTAATATGTGAAAACTCTACTCATCATGTCTATGACCGTGGACACGGCTATCCAGGATAAATTAAAAAATCTGCAGAGATTTACAACTTTACCCACAAGACATGTCCTCCCATTTGAGCTACGTGATTAACACACTGCCTTAGGTGTGTGGTGGGGAATTCACGACAAGACTGTTACAATGATACATAGCCAAAACAGTCATGCCACCACTAAGGTTTTACCACAACTTGAATCCACAAGTTAGAGCCCCCTCTTGTGCAATGTGAGACTTCTCGCGGCCTACGCCACGCTCACATTTAGCCTATAGCGAAACTATATTTGGAATTTGCAATGTGAGACTTCGTCAGGTCCGTCCCATACCGTGCTTGTGTTAGTACGAAGTGACTTCATAAAATAATTCACAAATACGGTCCTTAATTTGACTTAGGCTCAACCACATACCCTCATGCACGACAATCCACCAGGTGTCACCAAACACGAGGCATGCCGGCACCCCACCATCTAACCAGCAGCCTAAGTCCAAACCAGTTTTCTATTTTTAATTTTAAATTATTTTATAAACTTTCTTAACTCACCAAAGTCAAGAATTCATTTAAAAAGACTGTCATTCCATGAAATAGTTGATCCCACCTAATATCATACTAAGTCAGGCTAGGCAATTCTGGCTAGGCAATTCTATAAACTTTTCTAGTCAATACTATGGTACCAACTAGTTTTTAGCTAGGGTGACAAGCTATATGAATTTGAGATTCAAATTGGCTATAATCAAAGGATCATGGGCATAACTCAAATTTAAATCAGATTTGAATTACGTTTGAATAAAGTATGCATGCATATACAACAAATCAACATAAAACAATTTGAAATAATGGGGTCAACATGGTCAAATGTGTAACTTGCCTTGCTCGAAGTCCTGTTGCGAATCATCGAAGTTGTAATCTCCCGAATCGTCAAAATCTAACGTGAAGAACCAATTCAAACGAAATTCAAAAATTCAAAAGGAGTGCAGAAATGGAAAGTTCATGATTTTAGAAAAAAATTAGAAATTTGAACGGAACAATTTGGAGTTAAAATGAAGAAGTTATAGCCTTCAAAAGTTTCAATATAATTAAAAAGAAAATACTCATTTTCTGGAATTAATTTTGAACTGAAAAAGCATTTATGATGTCAGCACGAATTATTTTTATAAAGGAAAATATAGATTATGACATCAGCACAGTAATTATTTTTCGGCCGAATTATTTCCAAATGGAAAAACTGGAATTATGTCATCAGCATGACGTCAGCCCTGGTAAATAAATATTTGGACAGAGGTTGACAGGTGGGACTGGTCTACGATGGACTAGGTCCACGGACCCCGAGAGGGCTGAGGTGGCGCGCAATCTGACGGGGCGCGGGGTGGCGCTGGCGTGGCTCGGCCGAGGCGCACGTGGTGTCTACATGGTAGCCACATCAGCTGCCACCTCGGCCCAACTGGTGACATGGCCGGGGCGGCCGGCGGTGGCGCTCGGGGCCCGATGGCTGCCGGCGTTCCGGCGGACGGCGGCGTCGGCCGAGGGCACCAACAGGGATAGGGGGTCAAGGGGAGTTCATCGGTACCTTGCGCGGTGCCCGAGGACGGCCGATGAGGTCTGGCGGCGGAGAGGGGCGGCGATCAGAGGAGGCGCACGATGTCCGATGGCACAAATGCCCGGTGGAGGGGTGGTCGATGGTCGTCGAGGCACGGGGAAGGTCGGAGTAGCGTCGGCGAGGGTCGAGGAAGCTTGAGGCGGCGGCGATTGCTCACTCGAGTTGGCGAAGCCAGCGGAGAGGAAAACGAGCACAGGGAGGCACTGCAGGCTCTAGAGCTCGAATTCAGGGGCGAGGAGGAGGCGGTGTGAGTAGAGGGTGCTCGGGGTGTGCCTTTTATAGGCGGGGAGGGGTGGTAACGGGCGCGCGCATTCACCACGGATTGAAACGGCTGTGGAGGCTTAATGCGACGGCGAGCGGGGGTTTAAATGGGGAGGTAATGCCGGAAATGGACGCAGTGTAAAGGAAGGCTTATGTAACACCCCAGAATCCACATTACCCTAAGATGCCACCAAACCACTCTACAGCTAGCCAATTTACAAGATAACATAAACTGGCAATAATTTCTGAATCATGATAAGCTAAGCGGAAGCATACTAAAGCAAGGCATTGGAACACTATTAATTAAAGAATAACTGCTAAAAAGTTTAACCAATTAAAATGAACCACTGTCTAGCATTATTACTTTGAAACAAACATCAATAAGGAAAATAACCTGGAGAGGGGGGAAAAGCAAGAGTGAGATAAAAATCTCAGCAAGCAACTGTTTAACAAGCTAATTAAACTACAATGTTGTTAAGCATCATTATTCATTTTCCACAATAACCACAATTATTGTCTTAACCACATTTACTACCATCAATGATAAATCATTAGCAAATAAATCTTAATTGTCTACTTCACATCCTCAACCACTACCATAACCAATCAGAGTAAAGCATTAACATGTTTTACCTCACTATTTTTATTGTTTCTCACATCCACAATTGATATCAACAGTTACCACAAGAGAAAAGATTCTCGTACCACAATCTCAACCCCTATCATACCACAAGGGGTGAACCTCATTCCATGACCACAACCACATTCCTCATACCGCAAGTGACTCTTATGAGCCAAATCCACATCACAACTATGAAGTTGTTTTTATTTGCAAAATAACTTCACCACAATACATTGCATAAAAATGCATATGATCTTCTCACAATGCAATGCATATGAATGCTCATGCTCCACTTCATCCTTACCCAACAAGGTAAGAGTGTGCATCGTACTACAGCAATGTACGATGCTGTACCGGTACGGTCGCGGCTATAAGCGGCGACATCCACAATGCAAATGTCATGACATGTTATGAGTGATATGATAATCATAAACCACAAGAATCTAACCACGAAGATTAGCAACATAATCATCATGAATACTTTCTCAATATCCACATGCATCTCATTAAGCACAATGCCAAAGCTTCATAAGATCATTACCACATGACCCACAATTTATTTATCAAGAATACTACCACCACAACCACAAATATCACTAAGAATACTACCACTTAGGCCATAATATATATTCATAAAGATTACTACCCCACAACTACACTTGTTTCATCAAGAACAATTCCACATACCCACTATTAACCATCAAGATCATAAACTATTGAATTCTTAAAGTACTTCCACATGAACCACATTAAAAAGGCATGTAACAATGGCATGGCAACTCAAATTAAGAGAAATACTTAATGTGAAGGTAGAATAATTAACAAGTTAAACATGTAGCACAACCGCTACGTTTACTTGCCTCTACCGTTGAAGCGAAGCAAATCACGTGCATTCATGGAGCAACACCACCTGTTCAAAAAGTACCTCTCAGCACACATTACAACAATGAAAATGCGACTCTCGAAGAAAAGATATCGCTAAGCCCCAAAATCCCACAACATCCTTCCCCGCGTAACGGTTCTACAATCTTCCCACTGCAGCGGCGCTGCTTAACATTTTCTATCTTTAAAAATATAACACTAATCATGGTAAAAGATATATATATCTAGATTCCTCACTTGAATATCTACACTTTTCATGTAGATCACATATTTTTATTTTGTCATTAACAAGGTGTTATCTAATGCACAAAACAGAGGATGTCCTCTGTTCTGAAAGTCTAGACAACCGACTTGTAATGCATCCCCAGAACAGATCAAGGCTCTAAAAATTTTGGTTCTTTTACAGAAGCTAGATGACTGAATTTCCTACAACTTTCTCATTGGTGGCCAAAAATATAAAAATCATCTTCTATCCCTAATTCCCATCTGAATAGCGGTCTGTCCCTGTCTGTGCCCTTGACGGACAGCGAAATTCCAGACCCTATTACGCCTAAATTACGTGGCCAAAAATTCTGAATAAAACCGTATGAACAGAGCAAAATCGTTTTAGGGGTCAAAACCGCATGAACAGTAACATCACGCGATTTGATCTACAGACAACCAATCAGGATTCTCTAATCGGGGGTTCTAAATTCTAATCCCACCAAAATCTTGGGCTAAGAACCCTAAAAACAGTAGAAAACTGAGGAAATTGGGGAGAGAAACAATTACCTAGCCTTGGGATCATACCCTTTTTCTCTTCTCCTCTTCCCCTTCCTCTCTTCCTTCCCTTTCTTCTCTTCTCCTTCTCCTTCTTCTCCTTGGTTTTCTTCTTGCACCAACAGGGCAGCACTAGAGGGAAGAGAGGGGGCGCAAGGGGGCTGTGTGTGGCGGCTTGGGGTGGGAAAAGGGGGAGGGAGAGTTCCCCAAGGGGTTTATAAAGGGGGTGGTAGGGTTTGAGAGGGGGTACGAGCCCCCGTTTGGGCTGGCTGGCCCAAAGTGGGCTGGCCCACCCCTCCGAACAGCCCAAAATCTCTCAATTAATTATTTTAAATCTTTTTTATTATTTTAGACTATTCCAAAGAATTTATTTTCACCTCCCGTGATTTACTAAAAATCCGGGCGACTCCGCGATTAATTTAGAAACCGACGCCGAAACGACGTTTGGGATATTACATTCTCCCGACCTAAAAAGGATTTATCTTCGAATCTAACTCCTCAACCCACAAGATAGAAGAACAATCAAGAAAAGAACAACCAAAGAATAGAGCATCCCAAGGATAGAATATCCCAAGGGAAAAACAACTACATGTTCTCACCTGCCTCGAAGAACTCGTGTTCTTCTTCTACATTTGAACTTCAAGCTCCGACGTCACCTCCCGCTCGGACTGATTCGTCAAGAGGGCCCCCACAAACCTGGTGGCCCTCTTCTTCAAGACCAACTCCGACGAGTCCACGATACGCGCCGGTCGACGCCGAGCAAATGCAACTCTTCTGTCGGCTCTGAGCGGCCAACAGGCCCTGCCGTTCTCGTAAAATTCCCCACCACAACTATTAAACCACTATCTAATACCATCCACTTTCTTAAAATATTTCCCTCTATTTATTATAATCGGAATAATACATTATACATATTTTAGAGAATTGATCACAAATTTTCACCCACATCATTCTGCCTGAAGCACAAACAATATCTTTTACCAATAGAACCCAACAAAAGAAGAGTAAAGGATTCTCAGACAACACACTAGCAACCAGCTGTCCTTTCAAGGACCATAATCCAAATCAAAGGATTCACCACAAAATATTTTCCACTCTCCAAGTATACAACTGGAGAAACCACACCACATAAGCTAAGAGTGAAAATCACTCGACAGACCAAAACAGTCATTT
The DNA here is from genome assembly GCA_036346265.1 of Melocanna baccifera. Classification (NCBI taxonomy): domain Eukaryota; kingdom Viridiplantae; phylum Streptophyta; class Magnoliopsida; order Poales; family Poaceae; genus Melocanna; species Melocanna baccifera. Next base: position 21,339,416 of record CM070689.1, read on the forward strand.
TTCCCAGCTGGAAAATAATACACCTCAACATAAAACAATTCAATTTGGAGATAACCTCCACCAAAGACGCACAGCATAAGCAAGAATCAAGTGAGCATCTCACTATTCGAGATAACACATATTTCCCACTCCGTTTCTTTGAATAATATAACTTTCTTGAAGCAAGGATTTCCAAATCATCGCCCAACACACCAACTCATTTACTGCACCTCAAAGATGCTATCCACGATCCTCACACTACTAGATATCACTCTGATCCACTATTCCCACACGGAGACACTGGGGCTCTATGGTTCTAGCATAACAAAAGGTAAAGCTCCGACTCAGCTTCCAAGACTCCTACCACAACTTCTCGTATAAGATAGAGAAGACCTTAGGTGACAACCCTACTATTCCACAATTAACATACACTCAATCCTTAACATCAACAAATTATTTGGCTCCAAGACGATCATTTTATTTAAATCATATTCTTCCCAAGGATTATCCCACGAGAATAATATATCATCCAATAAACCATAAACATCGCGATATTTAAGGCTTCCATAGAAACATCTACTAGACCACCACTACCCAGTTTCCATCACGAAACAAAGGAAACTTTGCAACTCAAATCAGTTGCCCTTTTCTTAGGAGAAGAGGTAAGAAGAAATAGATTTCAGCACACAAAAATTCGCTATCATTCACAGTAGCCAAAAGACCAAGGGAAAATCAAATAGCAATGAGGTTGAAAAACACAAGATGAGACCATTTGTACCTCAAATACTTCTAGTACAACTTTTTCTTTCAATAAAAAATAATTTTTCTTTGATAACAGCATCCCGCCAATTCCAGCAATGGATGCTTCAAGACCACAACACAAGGTTTAGATAGAACAAAAAAAAGCATTCATCACGCCACTTTGCTCAAAAATAATTTTCAGCTACCACATAAGTCTTAAGGTCCGAAAAGAAGACCCCAACGGCGAAACTCAAATCCTTAAATTCAATTAGTAACATGAAACTAACAAGTTCCTTCATTTGTAAAGCATTCAACACCATAAGCACAACTATATGCTATCAATTGTATTAACAAAAGAATAAAACATTCTTTGCAAGAATCATCATATCCTCTTATTCCATATTTTTCCAAAGGAGCACCATAAATAACTTCATCATGTTCTTATTATCTAAATAAGATTCCAACTACTTAATCTAGGAAAAACCTAGTGCATAAGCCACCATATTAAAACAAAGCTCTTTAACAAGATGATATTAGAACATAACATCCTCGCAAACATGCTAGTATAAATCTCTTATAAGATTTCATACATTTAACTTCTTTCTGATGCTCAACTCTAATTTAGCAAAAAAATTAGGTGCACTCTAGCTATTACTGTCAATAATGGATCATTATTCTTCATCATCGTATCATTAATGATCCTATCTCTGTTTTACAATCGCAAAACAATTATGAGCAGCTTAATAAGAACAAAATAAGATTCAATATTCCACCTAATGTTCAGAAATTAGAACAAAATAAATTTAAACCTCAATAATACCAGCTTAATAAGATAAGATTCCACAAGTCAATACATCAATCTTCATCTTATTTCTTTATGCATGTTTCAACATTCTATCATGGCAAAAGTTACATAAATTTAGCAGTTATACATACTCATCAGATAAGTAAATAGAGGATATATTACAGATTAATATTACTAAATTAATATTCCAACACCTCTTTACTTAACCATACTGAATGATCAGATCAATTACTTAAAAACGAATATCCAATTTATATAACAAGTTGGAAATTTAAACAATCACAATAATCAAACGAACCTTATTTTCTTTCATATTCCTCAATAACTGCATAAGTTCTCAACATGCATAGACAAATTCTTAGCCACAATTATTCAAGAAACTGTAATGGGACAATATCATATTAATCAACCTCACTTCTAAGGATATTGGTAGAAATTAATTATGTACCACGCTAGCATCTCAACTTGATAATTCATAACTTATCAGTTACTTGCATAATTGCCACCTCCTACTCAGACACAACAAAACATCACAAAGGATTTTAACACTTCCTTTTAGAAAAGAGAGGATTCAAACTTCAATAACCAAAATAACTCAAAAGAAATGCATAGAGCCAATACTTCCACAAGTTAACGAACTTCTAACATAAAACTTTGATTTCTTTTCAAAATATCAACGAATTAATGAGTCACATTTTCCAGTAAGAAAGATAGAACAACATGAAAAACCAATCTCATCAATTAACAACGCTCACGAGTAGCAAAAGCAACTCATCAATCAGAAGAAACAATATTTGGTCTCAAGAACAATTAGAGGCCTAATGGCACCCAACAATTACATTTAACTGCTAACCCGAGAGAAAACTCATTAACCGCAATAGGCCAAGAATTGGCAAAATCAACTCCAAGGGGGTAACACCTTTTCTAAGAAACTCACCTTCGACATCTGCAACTAAGTTATCCGAGTTAACTACACAACTATCCCCATACCACGAACGGTGGTATAAATTATCAATGCCTAAGGTAACAGTTACAACCTCTATCTCTTATCAAAGCTATCTTCACTCATAGCAGTCATAGAAACAAATCATAATCATAAAAGATTATCTCATAACATAAATCATCAATACAACATGTCAAAAGCATAAATGCAATGCTTGATACCAACTGTAACACCCTAGAATCCACATTACCCTGAGATGCCACCAAACCACTCTACAGCTAGCCAATTTACAAGATAACATAAACTGGTAATAATTTCTGAATCATGATAAGCTAAGCGGAAGCATACTAAAGTAAGGTATTGGAACACTATTAATTAAAAAAAACTGCTAAAAAGTTTAACCAATTAAAATGAACCACTGTCTAGCATTATTACTTTGAAACAAACATCAATAAGGAAAATAACTCCATGATTAAGACTACACAACTATTACAATATTAATCATGATATGATGTGTGACAGTGATGTGCCGCTCTACCATTCCCATGCATACTCGAGAATCACCTGGAGAGGGGGGAAAAGCAAGAGTGAGATAAAAATCTCAGTAAGCAAACTGTTTAACAAGCTAATTAAACTACAATGTTGTTAAGCATCATTATTCATTTTCCACAATAACCACAATTATTGTCTTAACCACATTTACTACCATCACTGATAAATCATTAGCTAATAAATCTTAATTGTCTATTTCACATCCTCAACCACTACCATAACCAATCAGAGTAAAGCATTAACATGTTTTACCTCACTATTTTTATTGTTTCTCACATCCACAACTGATATCAACAGTTACTACAAGAGAAAAGATTCTCGTACCACAATCTCAACCCCTATCATACCACAAGGGGTGAACCTCACTCCATGACCACAGCCACATTTCTCATACCGCAAGTGACTCTCATGATCCAAATCCACATCACAACTATGAAGTTGTTTTTATTTGCAAAATAACTTCACCACAATACATTGCATAAAAATGCATATGATCTTCCCACAATGCAATGCATATGAATGCTTATGCTCCACTTCACCCTTACCCAACAAGGTAAGAGTGTGCATCGTACTACAGCAATGTACAATGCTGTACCGGTACGGTCGCGGCTATAAGCGGCGACATCCACAATGCAAATGTCATGACATGTTATGAATGATATGATAATCATAAACCACAAGAATCTAACCACGAAGATTAGCAACATAATCATCATGAATACTTTCTCAATATCCACATGCATCTCATTAAGCACAATGCCAAAGCTTCATAAGATCATTACCACACGACCCATAATTTATTTATCAAGAATACTACCACCACAACCGCAAATATTCACTAAGAATACTACCACTTAAGCCACAATATATATTCATAAAGATTACTACCCCACAACTACACTTGTTTCATCAAGAACAATTCCACATACCCACTATTAACCATTAAGATCATAAACTATTAAATTCTTAAAGTACTTCCACATGAACCACATTAAGAAGGCATGTAACAATGGCATGGCAACTCAAATTAAGAGAAATACTTAATGTGAAGGTAGAATAATTAACAAGTTAAACATGTAGCACAACCGCTACGTTTACTTGCCTCTACCGTTGAAGCGAAGCAAATCACGTGCATTCATGAAGCAACACCACCAGTTCAAACGGTACCTCTCAGCACACATTACAACAATGAAAATGCGACTCTCGAAGAAAAGATATCGCTAAGCCCAAAATCCCACAACATCCTTCCCCGCGTAACGGTTCTACAATCTACCCATTACAGCGGCGCTGCTTAACATTTTCTATCTTCAAAAATATAACACTAATCGTGGCAAAAGATATATATCTAGATTCCTCACTTGAATATCTACACTTTTCATGTAGATCACATATTTTTATTTTGTCATTAACAAGGTGATATCTAATGCACAAAACAGAGGATGTCCTCTGTTCTGAAAGTCTGGACAGCCGACTTGTAATGCATCCCCAGAACAGAAGCTATATGACTAAATTCCATACAACTTTCTCATTGGTGGCCAAAAATATAAAAATCATCTTCTATCCCTAATTCCCATCTGAACAGCGGTCTGTCCCTGTCTGTGCCCCTGACGGACAGCGAAATTCCAGACCCTGTTACGCCTAAATTACACGACCAAAATTTCTGAAAAAAATACAGTAGATGTGCATCGTCGTCCTCTACGTTTTTTCTTTTGGAGAGACCCTCGGGAAAAATCGTTTTAGGGGTCAAAACTGCATGAACAGTAACATCACGCGATTTGATCTACAGACAACCAATCAGGATTCTCTAATCGGGGGTTCTAAATTCTAATCCCCACCAAAATCTTGGGATAAGAACACTAAAAACAGCAGAAAACTGAGGAAATTGGGGAGAAAAATAATTACCTAGCCTTGGGATCACACCCTTTTTCTCTTCTCCTCTTCCCCTTCCTCTCTTCCTTCCCTTTCTTCTCTTCTCCTTCTTCTCCTTGGTTTTCTTCTTGCACCAACAGGGCAGCACTAGAGGGAAGAGAGGGGGCGCAAGGGGGCTGTGTGTGGCGGCTTGGGGTGGGAAAAGGGGGAGGGAGAGCTCCCCAAGGGGTTTATAAAGGGGGGTGCTAGGGTTTCAGAGGGGGTACGGGCCCCCGTTTGGGCTGGCCGGCCCAAAGTGGCTGGCCCACCCCTCCGAACAGCCCAAAATCTCTCAATTAATTATTTTAATTCTTTTTTTATTATTTTAGACTATTCCAAAGAATTTATTTTCACCTCCCGTGATTTACCAAAAATCCGGGCGACTCCGCGGTTAATTTAGAAACCGACGCCGAAACGACGTTCGGGATATTACAACTTAATTTGCCGTTGGCATGGGGAAGCAATCGGGAAGGAAACCGAAACTTTAAATGCTTTGGTTTCGGCACTAATGGCGGCAGCAGTGGGCGCGAGGAGGAAGACATGGCGAGGATGATGGATCTGACAGGCGGTGGCCACCGGTCAGTGAGAGAAAGCAAAAGGAAAGGGGAGGGGCGACGGTCGGATCATTGACTAGTGGCAAGAGGGAGAGATCGGGGGCGCTAGATTCGGAGTGAACCGGTAAGTGAAGGGGGACGATCGAGATTCAATCCGGCAACGGGGGTTAAATCTGAGTCGATCGGGTGAGGCCGAAGGGGTAAGTGGCAGGGAGTGGACGAGATTCGGTACGGCAACAGGGGACGGTGCGGATTAGGCAACCTATCGGGCGAAGGGAAAAGGGGAGCGGGCGAAGCGGTAAGTGGCTGCGGGCGGCTGAGATAGAATTGGGTGGGGAGGTGGGTGGTCGGTCAGGGAGAGAGGGAAGGCGGGGGAGACCGGTTAAGTGAGATCAGACGGCTGAAAAAGAACCCGGCACCGCGGATTGGCCCAATGGCTAACACTTGGCGGTCGCGGAGGGGTTTTGGGATTAACTTTTCTTGTTGATTTTCATAAATACTTAGAAGGCATTAAAATACTCAGAAAAATACCAAATTTTTTTTTAAAATTCTAGAAAAATTCAGAGAATCATCTGGAACTAATTTAGACTTAATAAAAATACTTTCAAACCATTTTATCATTTAAATTTTGCAAAAACATAATTTAACTTTATAGAAAGAGTTTTAAATCTTTATAAATTCCAAAAAATATTATTATAATTACAAGTTTGACTTAACAAAATGAAATGCATTTATTTTAACCTTTGTAAAATGAAATATTTTAATTTTTCACAACCTGGCTGGAAATAAAATCCAGAAAATTCAATTAAATTTTCAGAGAATTACTTAAAGCAGAAAATAAATTTTTGGGATGTTACATCTGGAGGACGCAAGGCGACATGGTCTGGAGGAAGTGAGGGGAGGCGGTGCTGGTGGAGCTCGTCGCCAGCTACGGCCGATCACAGGCGACGGCAGTGGGAAGTGGACGCAGGGTGGCAGTGATCTGGAGGGCGCAGCTTGGGGTGGCGGCTGCTTGGGAAGAGATGGGAGTTGGGGATTTTTTTCTGGTGGTGGTGACCGGGCCCCTTTGCAATGGCTGTCTCTCCCCTTTTTATATAAGACCCTAATTCCTCCTTGTGGCTAGGCATGGAAACCCTAGTATATTGGCTGATTTGCACTTAGGCCCCTTACTTCTTTCGATTTTTCAACCCTAGCTCCTTCCCATGCTGATTTTTTTGTAGATTTTTGCACCTTGTTCGCGCCAACCTACAAGAAAATTGCATAACAATGTAAACAGTCCAAATAGGGGGCAAATATATATATAATTGATGAAATTATGGCCAATTTATGCTACTCACAACAGGGTAATGATATAAAAATATATTGCAAATAAGATGCATATCAGTGCCATTGGAGTACTAATGTATCTTGTTAATTGCACAAGGCTAGACATTCTTTTTGCAGTTTGATCTCACTCAAGCCGATGATTAGCCATATCAAGAAGTCAGGTTGCATAAACACCGTCGATGACTCCACAATTATCTATAAAGATAATGCAGTTTGTGTGGTACAGATACAAATAGGCTATGTTTAGAGTAATATCACAATGTATATTACCCCTAAATTCTTCTATTCTCATGAACTCCAGAAGAACGGAGAGATAAAGGTATTAAAAGATATGTTTTGTGATAATCTGATAGATTTATTTACAAAATCTCTTCCAGCCTCTAGTTTTTAGAAGTGTGTTTGGAGCATAGGGATGTGGCGACTTAGAGAATTACAAGGTTCAGGGGGGTAAATCTCAAAACCATAGCTTTTATGTAAGACCAGAAGACATATATGATCCTGAAGATCTAATGTTATACTCTTTTCTTCTTTGTAAGTTTTCTCTAAAGTTTTCTCACATGAATGTTTTTAATAAGGTAACAAGTGCGACACAAGAAACAAATGTGATGTACTCTTTTCTTCAACCTTTTTTCCCACTAGGTTTTTGGAAGAAGTTTTTAATGAGGCATGTATATGTCGTGGTATTGATTCAAGAAGGAGTGTTACGAAACCTAGAAGGTTACGATATGGGTAAATACCAAAATTACCCTTGTGGGGTTTAGACTATAAATAAAGAAACACATTTACAATGAACAGATCTAAAATTAATAAAAACTACATTATGTTATTCTCTATCAATTATTTCCTAGTGATTAATCTCTAATGTTTTTATTAATTGTTTGCGTGGATTTACAATGACGTTCAATGGTTTCTGAACAGTTTCCCTCTACCTGTAGCCGTGCCCATCCGTGAGAATGGATCGATTACCATGCATGCACTGGGCTTACATACGGTTGGGCCTTGCCCAGGAGGTGTAAACAATGATATCCTTTGCATTTTAGTTTTGTTCTGTTAGTATTCTTAAGCTTTGTGTCTTAATTGTGGTTCCCTGCCATGTAAATATGCCTTCCTTGTTAAAGTTAATCTTGTTTTAGTAAGCTTGGTTTATTTTTTGGAGAGTTTGTTTAGTATTTACAAAGTATACATATGGGAGTAGAGAAAGAAAATAGGAATCCAAGTAGAATTAGGAATCCGAGTACTAGGTTTGATATTAGCCTTTATAAGGCACAATAGTCATGTAATTGAGGCAAGAGAAAACGAGAGAAGAGGAAGAGACATAAGAAGATAAGAGGGGGCAGTTGGTGTTCTGGAAAAGTATATCATCGTGTGCAAGAGATGAGCGGGAGTTAAAATTTCAACAAGTGGTATCAGAGCTTATTGATCTTGGTGGTGCCTGAAAAATATGAGCAAGAAAGCGAGGCCTAAGGTGGGCTAATCTCCCTCTAGTACCCTCTCCTGACGACCGACAATTACCCGGTGTGGGAAATGAAGATGAAGGCGAACATGCGCGCCCAGGAAGTCTGGGGTGCAGTCGATTCGAAGGGAAAGGACAAGGAGCTGGAAGACAAGGTGGATCAAGCGGCTTTGGCTATCATCTACCAAGCGGTGCCAGACTCGATGATGCTTCAGCTCGTCGGGAAGGAGACGGCACGAGAGGCATGGGAGACGCTTCAGAAGATGCACGAGGAAGTTGATTGTGTGAAGGAGGTGCGGCTCTAGAATTTATGGAGTGAGTTCGAGAATCTCTAGATGGGAGAGACCCAATCGGTGGACGAGTTCACCAGTAATTGACTTCGTTATACAATCAGATGATTTCTCTTGGCGACAAGATGGAGAAATCTGTGGTAATGAAGAAGTACCTACGCGTGCTACCAGAAAAGTACGTGTGTGTCGTCACCACGCTCATGTACTCCCCTGACTTGGAGAGAAAGAAGATTGAGGAGATCACCGGCTCTCTCAAGGCGCACGAGGAGCTACTGAAGGGGTTTCAGTCTCATAACCAGCAGGCGTTGCTGATAAAAGGAGATACAAGGAGTGGTGGCTCATCAAGCAGTCGTGGGAGATGGCACGGGCGAGGTGGCCAGAGTGGTCAAGGCGGCAAAGGTGGCCGTGGAGATAACGCTTGGCAAGACGGTAGTGACAGATCCCGTGATAAGTCATATATCAAGTGCTTTGAATGTGGCGAATACGGGCACTATGCGTCACGGCACATAAAGTACTTCAATTGTAACGAGTATGGACATTATGCTTCGAATTGCCAAATCAAAAAGAAGAACGAAGAGGCAAACCTCACCCAAGACGAAGAAGAAGATGACGAATCGGTACTACTTCTCTCATCATATATTGAAAAGGCACCGGTCATGGTGATGCTAAACGAGGAGAACATAGTTCCAAAATTACGCACGAAGGAAGGCAACCACGATCACTCAGATTAGTCGTATTTGGATTATGGAGTAAGCAATCACATGACAGGAGATTGCTCTATGTTCCATGAGCTCGACGAGACGGTTTGGGGCAAGGTCAAGTTTGGCGATGGCTCTATGGTAAAGATAAGAGGCAAAGGGATGATGATGTTGCGATGCAAGAATGGAGATAAGAAATTATTGACAGAGATTTACTATATACTAAGTCTGTGCAACAACATACTTAGTCTCGGACAGATGACCAAAAAAGGGGTGCGTATGGAGAACAGCTCAGACGCTCAGGGGTGCGCATGGAAAGCGGCTTAGGCGCCCAAGATGGCGGGCCTAAGGCTAGAGCAGGTGCGTACGAAATTGAAGGTGGCACACATACAGCTGCGGACAGAGGACTTCGTACGGGCGGTAGACTCTTAGGAGGAAAAAGTGTATAAGTTCCAAGAGGAAGACTTGGAGTACAGGTTGGTGCATTTTTCTGTGATTTTGGGGAGGCGTCGTCAAAGTAGAGACAGGATGCACAACCACAAAAATTAGAGGCGGTTTAATCCCGGCTAAGATGTACGTGGAAAAGCAAGCAGGCTTTGATGAGGATATCACTTCGACTAATATGAACACTCATCTTGCTACTACCTTGAATGATATCCAAGGTCCAATTACTCGGGCACATGCTCGTCAACTAAATTATCAGGTAAATTCATTTCTAAGGCTAAGTGTATTACTTAAGAACTCTATGATGTTGCCTAATGGAGATGATTTGCTTGTGCTTAGGAATTTAAGACGGGATAGTAAGGAGTTGATGATATGCATCAAGAAAGGAGAAGGCAATAACAATGGCCAAAGGAGATGAAGAACTTGTGTCCTTTCAACTCAAAGAGCTTCGGCCACCCCTCTACTTCGTGCTGCGTTACCTTTTGGGCCGAGGGCCTTAGATCACAACTTGTGTTGCGTCACCTTTTGGGCCGAGGGCTTTTTATCACCAGTTAGACTATGTGGACCAGCACTGTTTATGGGCCGGTACTGTTCACGTAAATAGTACCACATCCGTACTGTTCACATGAACAATACACATGAATAGTATCATACCCTTTTCATTAGATAAGTGCGGCTTCCCCCTTCCTTATATAAGGAGGTCGCACCCCAACTTGTGAAATTAATATTTATTCGTAATACAATTTCAGATTGCATCTTTTACTCTCTTGCTGGTGTTCTCGATTCGCTTGCAAGAGATAGCCTTCTTGACGAGGTCAACCATGATCGGCATAGTTGATAACCATCGGAGCAGTGGTGTAGTGATTGCGAGGGGTTTGATCAGTTTTGGTCGGAGCCTTTGGATCATCAATATCGTGATCTCCACAATCGACTTATCAGTACCTTTCGAAAGATCGGACCATCGTCACATTATGTGGTATCAGAGCAACGGTTGCCCGTGAGGTAATTCGTCCCTTTTAGATTAGTTTATGTTCATCGTCCTAAAAACTCCAGAAAATTAGCCCACAAAAATAATTGTTCGTAGTGTTCTTCCGCTGTCCCATCACCCCTTGTGCCATTACAATTTTTTTCTTTTCAGTACTGCTCATTGAAATTTTGGTTACATTATCGTGTTCAAGTTGCTGATTGCTAGTTTAGTCAGAGTCCAATTCGTCATTGTCTAATTGCATCTCGTGTTACTTTACGTAACTTCATCGTTGTGTGTTCTTGTTTGTTGCCCACCTTTCCTTGCCACGCCTCCTTCCTTGCCGCGGCCTCCCATCCGCTGCCACCCCATCCGCCACCACCCTAGGTATTGCCATCGTCCATGACAAAAAAAATAGGGTTTCGGACTCAAAGGAAAAAAAGAAAAGAAAAGAGTGAGTTTTATTTCGGGGTTTGAAAAACAAATCAAAGAGTGTTCCCTCTGTCCGAAATCTGAAAAGTTATCAAACATTTTCCAAATCCAGCGAAATTTGGTGGAGTCCTTCTTCATACATCCAAAATCGTCCAAAAAAATTTTGAGCAAGTTCGGCCACGGGATCAAAAGTTATAGCAGTTTGATTTGAGACCGAGTCCAATTTCGACCCATTTAGTAAAACGGGCATAACTTTTGCATAAAAAGTCAGAATTCGACGTTCTTCTACTCGTTGGAAAGCTAACAACAGTGTGCATCCAACAAATACAACCCACTTGCACCAATCACCCTCCAAGACCCCCAAAATTGGCCATCTTTAGCCCCAAAATCACATTGCAAGATTTCGGTTTTCCGTTTCTTGTGATTTATTCGGTCTTCCCTTCGGAATTTGGGGTTCATCCAGTTGAGAAAGTTGTAGATCTCGTTGAAACATTTCAAACAAGTATATAAGTCATATAAAACTCTACATTTTCATTGTTTGAGACTAGCTGTTGTATCTGCTCAATCTAGAGGGCTGTTCGCATTTTACCGATATCGTTGTTTTGTGCTCTACATCGCGCAAATAATCTTGTACTCTTAGAAAGAAGTTTGAGTAGTGGGCTAGCGTCTCTCCTAGTACTTGTTGTGAGGTTCTCCTTTGCTTACATGAAGTTACATTGATCGTTGCGTGTGCGTACATACACTTCCTTGCAAGGTTTTGATTGGCAAGCTGTAATTAGGCTAGGATCAGCATCCTTTGATGAGTACTTTGAATAATATTATCAACTTGCATTTACTGAACAAATTATTGCTGATCCTTTTTGCTACCATATTATGCCTTCCGAGCTCTACCTACTCTTGATCAAAACAAATCCCCTCTTGCGATCGTACCCACACTCGACACGGTATCACGAACCAGCCACCGGCTATACCATCTACTGTTTGCTTTGGTAAGAACACTTGTAAGAGTGTGGTAAGACGCTTGAGAGTATGTGATTCCAACTTTCCATCACCTAATAGTTAATAGGGATAATACATTTATGTTGTCTTTTGTTTTCTACTAACCAGGGCAGGTGAGTCGTTTGATGCACAAGAGTGTGTTGTAAAGAGAGAACACATGACGCTCTTGGATGAACAACGCACTACTATTAATGAGGAGATCGATAGGAAGCTTCAAGCTACGACGGATACGTAGCAGCGCTCCATCAATGAGATTATTACAGCACTCACTACACGTCTTGAAAGAATAGTGAATCAGCCACCAAACAACGGACGCGAGGATGAACATGATGCAGCCCAAGATCTTGATGTGGGAAATGATAATGAGAGGCGAAATCGTGATGCTCAAGATACACGTCTACGACACCGCCTACAACACAACCGTTACGGTATGGGGGGTAATAATTTTCAGCACCACAATGCTCGTGCTAATGATGACCCATTTGCTAAAGTTAAATTTATCAAACCATCTTTTACGGGTGTTTATGATGCTGAAACTTATCTAGATTGGGAGATAACAGTTGAACAAAAATTTAATGCCCACTAGTTCCTCAAGTGCATAGAGTCAGACAAGCTACTAGTGAATTTAAAGATTTTGCTATCATTTGGTGGAATCAAGTAGTTAATTCTAGCTTAACACCTGATACATGGGATAGATTGAAGGTAGCTATGCATGCTAAATTTGTTCCTTCTTCTTTCAAATGTAATATGTTTAAGAAATTACAGCGCTTCGATCAAGGTAATAGATATATCGAAGAATATTACCAAGCATTACAAATAGGCATGCTGCGTTGTAATGTTGTTGAGGATGAGGAGAATAAGATGGCTCATTTTTATGGGGGCTTAAGGCGTGAAATTCAGGATATAATTGATTACAAAGAGTATAACGATATCAATAGGTTGTTCCAGCTTGTTTATTTGATAGACAAAGAATTGCAGGGAAGACAACAATGGAATAGGAGCAACCTTGGAAGTACGTCTACATCGAGATCAACACCGGGGCAATCCAAGACAACTCCACCTCCAACTTTTCGGTCTGCTGCCCCTCCGTGAGTAGGGCGCGTTCAGCAGCACTGCCACCACTGTCACATGCACCCCAAACGAGCAAATCCACTAGTGTGTAGGCACCAGCGCAGAGCCCTTCATCGGTTGCTTCCACGGGTCGTACGATGGGGATTATATGCCACTATTGTAAAGAGATGGGACACATCATGAAAAATTGCCCAAGTCAGCGAGCGTACATTGCGACAGAAGACTGTGGATATATAAGTGCTAGTGATGTTAAGGATGAATATACTTTTACAGCTAACCTTGCAGGTAATGATGATGATCCAGGGGAACATAGCGAAGGAGAGGAAATTTCAGGTACCGCTGCTACGGAGAATTATAGGACCATAATTGTGCAGCAAATGTTGAGCACTCAAAGGGAGCAAGCGGAGAAGCTACAGTGCCATAATTTGTTTCAGATATTTCTCATCGTGAAGGAATATCGTGTTCGTGTTATAATTGATGGTGCGAGTTGTAATAACTTGGTGAGTTTAGATTTGGTCAAGAAACTTGACTTGACCACACGTGCACATCCTCATCCATACCACAATCAGTGGTTCAACAACAGCGGTAAGGTGAAGGTAACATAATCTGCGAGAGTGCATTTTTTCGTTGGTTCCCATCATGATGTAGCTGATTTCGACATAGTGCCTATGCAAACTTACTCACTTTTGTTAGGTCATCTATGGGAATTTGATACCGACGTAACTCATCATGGTATAAGTAATAAGTACTCTCTTCTGCATAAAGGAAAGAAAATAATTTTACTACCTATGACACCTGCTGAAATTATGCAATTTGAAAAAGAGATAGCTGCAAATGAGAGGAAAGAACATGAACATGAATCTGAAAATCAGCAAGTAGTGAAGAACATTTTTCCACCTAAGAAAGAGAAGTTGGCACCTAGTTCTAAGACTGAGGGAATTAAATTAAAGGGTTGTGTCATACTTGCAACCAAATCTGATTTTGTTGAAATTGTCGACAATGATATGCCATGCTATCCTTTGATATGCAAAGACGCTTTATTTTTACTCGATGATGTATCTAGCTCTTTGCCGTCTGCTGTCACTAACCTTTTGCAGAAATATGAGGATGTATTTCCAGCTGAAATACCCCCGGAACTGCCACCTATTAGAGGGATTGAACACCAAATTGACTTAATTCTAGGAGCGACTTTGCCAAATCGTGCGGCATATAGAACCAATCCGGAGAAGACTAAGAAAATTTAATGACAAGTCCAACATCTTTTAGACTGAGGGTATGTGCGAGAAAGCCTGAGTCCTTGTACTATTTCTGTTCTTTTGGTTCCTAAGAAAGACGGTAGTTGGCGTATGTGCGTTGATTGTGGAGCCATTAATAATATCACAATACGGTATCATCATCCTATTCTTAGGTTGGACGGCATGCTAGATGAGTTGAGTAGTTCTATTATTTTTACAAAGATTGACCTTCGTAACGGGTACCACCAGATTAGAATGAAATTAGGAGATAAATGGAAAACGATGTTTAAAACTAAATTCGGGCCATATGAGTGATTGGTGATGCCTTTTGGTTTAACTAATGCACCTAGCACTTCATGCGTTTGATGAACGAAGTTTTACGTGCTTTTATTGGAAAATTTATGGTGGTTTATTTTGATGATATTCTGATATATAGCAAGTCATATGAAGAACACCAAAATCATTTACATGCTGTTTTTAATGCTTTGCGAGATGCATATTTGTTTGGTAATCTTGAGAAGTGCACCTTTTGCACTGATCGAGTATCGTTTCTTGACTATTTGGTACTCTACATGGCATTAAAGTTGATCAAGCCAAGATCGTCGCTATCCAGAGTTGGCCGCCTTCTAAAACAGTCACACAAGTACGGAGTTTTCTCGGGCTCGCTGAATTCTATCAGCGTTTTGTTTGGGATTTCAGCACCACCGCTGCACCGTTGAATGAGCTTACAAAGAAGGGTGTTTCTTTTACTTGGGGCACCATGCAACAACATGCTTTCGACACTCTCAAAGATAAGTTGACACATGCCCTTTTGCTTCTACTTCCTGATTTTTGCAAGACTTTTGAATTAGAATGTAACGCTAGTGGCATAGGTCTTGGTGGTATGTTAATTCAAGACGGAAAATCTATTGCTTACTTCAGTGAAAAATTAAGTAGGCCTAGTTTGAACTATTCTACCTATGATAAAGAATTATATACTTTAGTTCGAACCTTGGAAATATGGCAACATTATTTATGACCTAAAGAGTTCGTAATACATTTTGATCATAAATCTTTGAAACATATTCGAAGTTAAACCAATCTGAACCGTAAACATGTTAAGTAGGTTGAGTTTATTGAGTCCTTCCCTTATGTCATTAAACATAAAAAGAGCAAAGGAAATATAATAGCTAATGCATTGCTTAAGAGATATACCATGCTTTCATAACTTGATTTTAAAATCTTTGGATTAGAGACAATAAAGAAGCAATATGTGTATGATGCAGAATTTAAAGATGTGTTGTTCAATTGGAAGGAGGGAAAGGGTTGGAATAAATTTGTAGTGCATGATGGTTTCTTGTACCGCGCTAACAAGCTATGCATTCCAGCTAGCTCCGTTCGTGTTTTGTTGTTACAGGAGGCTCATGGAGGAGGATTAATGGGTCACTTCGGTGTGAAGAAGACCGAGGACATTCTGACCCACCACTTTAATTGGCTAAAGATTAGGCGCAACGTCGAACGCTTCATTGCCCGCTGCACCACATGCTAAAAAGCAAAGTCACGACTTAATCATCATGGTTTATACATGCCTCTTCCTCTGCCAAGCACACCTTGGGAAGATATTTCTATAGACTTTGTTTTAGGTATACCTAGAACAAAGAATGGGATGGATAGTATTTTTGTTGTCGTGGATAGATTTTCTAAGATGGCTCATTTTATACCATGTCAAAAAGTGATGATGCTACAAATGTTGCTGATTTATTCTTTAAGAAAATTGTTCGCTTGCATGGTATTCCGAATACGATAGTTCCCGACTGTGATGCTAAATTTCTTAGTCATTTTTAGAGAAATTTGTGGGCTAAATTGGAGATTAAGCTGTTATTTTTCACTACTTGTCATCTCCAAACCGATAGACAAAGTCAATAGAACCTTGTCTACTATGCTTAGGGCTGTGCTTAAAAAGAACTTAAAAATATGGAAAGAATGTTTGCCTCATGTGGAATTTGCTTATAATCACTTGTTGTATTCTACCACAAAGGCGTGCCCTTTTGAGATTGTTTATGGCTTCATCCCTCGTTCACCTCTCGACTTGTTGCCTCTTCCCGCTTCGGAGAAGGTAAATCTTGATGCTCAACAACGTGCTGATTTAATACTTAAAATGCATGAGACAACTAAAGAGAACATTGAGCTTATGAATGCTAAAAATAAAGTTGCCGGTAGTCAGGGACGCAAGCATGTTACTTTTGAGCCTGGTGATGTTGTGTGGTTACACTTGCGTAAAGAGTGATTCCCTGAATTGAGAAAGTCTAAACTCATGCCTCGTGCAGATGGTCCTTTTAAAGTGTTTGAACATATTAATGATAATGCATATAAGTTAGAGTTACCTGCAGATTTTGGGGTTAGCCCCACCTTTAACATTGCAGATTTACGACCATTCTTCGGCGCGGAGGATGAGTTTGAGTCGAGGACGACTCCAATTCAAGAAGGGGAGGATGATGAGGACATCATTTCGACTGATATAAACACTCCTCTTGTTACTACCTTGAATGATGTCCAAGGTCCAATTACTCGGGCACGTGCTCGTCAACTAAATTATCAAATAAATTCATTTCTAGGGCTGAGTGTATTACTTAAGAACTCTATGATGCTGCCTAATGGAGATGATTTGCTTGTGCTTACGAATCTAGGATGGGACAGTAAGGAGTTGATGATATGCATCAAGGAAGGAGAAGGCAATAACAATAGCCAAAGGAGATGAAGAATTTGTGTCCTTTCAACTCAAAGAGCTTCGACCACCCCTTTACTTGGTGCTGTATCACCTTTTGAGCCGAGGGTCTTGTATCACAACTTGGTGCTGCGTCACCTTTTGGGCCGAGGGTCTTGTATCACTACTTAGACTATTTGAGCCGGCACTGCGTCATATGAACAGTACCCATGAATAGTACCACACCCTTTTCATTAGATAAGTGCGGCTTCTCCCTTCTCTATTTAAGGAGGTCGCACCCCTTTAGTTTTTCGGGGGGTTTTTCTTAAAAGATTATTCTGCTTATCAGTTTCACCACACGTCCGTTTGAGGAAGCTCAACTTGTGAAATTAATCTTTATTCGTAATACAATTTCAGATTGCATCTTTTACTCTCTTGCTTGTGTTCTTGATTCGCTTGCAGGAGATAGCCTTCTTGGCGAGATTAACCGCGTTCGACACGGTTGATAACCATCGGAGCAGTGGTGTAGTGATTGCAAGTGGTTTGATTGGTTTTGGTCGGAGCCTTTGGATCCTCAACATCGTGATCTCCACAATCGACTTATCAGTACCTTTCGAAAGATCAGGCCATCGTCACATTAGGCTTGGTCTAAGAGAGAAGAGCAGGAGGCTTAGATAATAGCGAAGCTCAGGTGGGCAGGCAAGGGAGGATGAGTTTAGTCCAGGTGCGAGGCTCATAGTAGAGCAAGTCCAGGCGGTAGAGCAGTAATAGCCCAGGAAGGAACGGTGCACAGGAGAGCAAGTAAAAGAAAAAAAGCAGAAAACAGAAAGAAGATCGGTGTGATCAAGACAAAGAAACAAGGAACGGTGCACAGGAGTGCAAGTAAAAGGAAGAAGCAGAAGACAGAGAGAAGATCGGTGTGATCAAGACAGAGAAACAAGATTAAGGGGGTGATTATTAAAGTTAATCTTGTTTTAGTAAACTTGGTTTATTTTTTAGAGAGTTTATTTAGTATTTACAAAGTATACGTATGGGAGTAGAGAAAGGAAATAGAAATCCAAGTAGGATTAAGAGTTCAAGTGTTAGGCTTGAAATTAGTCTTTATAAGGCACAATAGTCATGTAATTGAGGCAAGAAAAAACAAGAGGAGAGGAAGAGAAATAAGAAGAAAAGAGGGAGCGGTTGGTGCTCCGAAAAAGTATATCATCCTATGCAAGAGATGAGCGAGAGTTAAAATTCGAACACTCCCATTTCATGCCCTCTCTTCGTGATGGAGAAGGTTGCCGGAGGGAGTACTTACAAATACGCTACCTTTCTAGCTACAAAAAAGTGATATCTTAGAATACGTGTAATTCAACTCTATTATTTTTTATCTTAGAATACGTGTAATTCAACTTTATTATTTTTTATCTTAGAATACGTGTAATTCAACTCTATTATTTTTATCAAAGATATTATTTAAAACATATTATTTAAATATATGAAAATAATATGAATGAATTTATTATAAAAATACTTTCTTAATAGTGCACTTTTATGATTTTTTTGAATAAATGATAAGGG
The DNA here is from genome assembly GCA_036346265.1 of Melocanna baccifera. Classification (NCBI taxonomy): domain Eukaryota; kingdom Viridiplantae; phylum Streptophyta; class Magnoliopsida; order Poales; family Poaceae; genus Melocanna; species Melocanna baccifera. Next base: position 21,358,056 of record CM070689.1, read on the forward strand.
AAATTAATAATTAAATAAATATCTTGTTGATTTTGAAAAGTCAAAAACATTACTGTTTCATGACCAAAGGGCGTATTTCAATTTCATGAAACACATCCTTCAAAAAGAAAAATTCACAAAAGACCATCTGGAATGCGCTAAAATTTTCCAATCCTACATAAATTGAATTGTTTCTTCCCGAGTTCACGCGAAGTTCCGGAGTACAAACGGAGCCCAAACATATACAGCTACGCCATCATGCGGAAACAGTTACACCTGCCGACCTACACAGAAAAATATTCAATAATCCAACACGAAAATAATTAGCCACGCAAGCGGGAGTGCGCGTGCGACAAGATGGCATGCCCGTCCTCCGAGTACAAACACGCACAGTGCATTGGGCCGTCCTATGAACAGTGCATCTCCATGCAAGAATATTACTACTTGCTAGCTAGCGACCATTCAGGTGGGCTCGATCGGACGCCTTCACACTTGATGTGCTTCACGTTTCTCACATTTATTTAGTCTCCGGACGTACAAATTTTTAATTTTTGTCTCGTCCACGATCACAGGGGCAATGATAAGCAAAACGTGTTACTTATTAAAATGAGAAACGAGAAACGCACAGTGCATTAGGCCGTCCTACGATTACTACTTGCTACCTAGCGACCATTCAGGTGGGCTCGATCGGACGCCGACGCACTTGTAGTCCTTCACGTATGACATTTAGTCCTTTTCCTCGCTTCCCCGTATACAAATTTTTAATTTTGGCCTTCTTCGTGACCGTGAAAACAGCGACAGATGATACCATCGCCTCCCGCTGCGCTCCCTCCCCTATAAGTACCATCGCCTGCTAGCCAGCTCGTGCCATAGTGCAAGGCACAGAGTGCAGCTTGCTTGATTCACTTGTAGCTGTGTATGCTTGCGTTGGCTCACTGCAGCTTGCTTCCAATGGCTACTTCACTCGCTGCTCTCCTGCTCATCTTGGTGAGCACTGCGCATATACCGCTCATACACATATGCATCAGGACATAGTGATTCACCCTAAGAACTAATTAACCGGCCGGAAAAAATGCAAAATACTTTGTAATGATGAGGACGAGGACGTGTACTGTGCATTTGTTAAAGTTGTATCTTTAATTTCTTTCTGAAGTTTACTTCTGTTCTAGAAGGTTGCAGACTTAATATATCTGTTTCGTGATTTGGATAGTTGATTAGGTTGAAGAGCTTTTAGTTATGCTGCTGCCTGTTTCTGCATGCAGGTCGCTGCTGTCGTAGCCTCAGCTTCGCAAGGGGATTCGGTGTGCTCGGTGTTCTTCCTCGAGAAGGACTTGCACCCGGGCTCCAAGATGACGCTCCACTTCACCCGCGCCACTGCCGGCGCCCCACGGCTCCCCCGCGCCCGCGCCAACTTTATCCCCTTCGCCTCCGCCAAGCTCCTGGAGATCCTTTCGGGCCTCTCCGTCACTGCCGGCTCACCCGTTGCAGCTGCCATACGCTCCACCCTCGCCGAGTGCGAGGCCGCCCCGCTCGCCGGAGAGGCCAAGCACTGCGCCACCTCCTTCGAGTCGATGGCCGATTTCGCCGCCTCCACCCTCGGCAACCGCGACGTCCGCGCCGTGTCGACCAAGCTCAGCAAGGAGGGGGAGGCCCCGAGGCAGGCGTACACGGTGGAGGCCGTGAAGCCCCTGCCGGTCTCCGGCGGAGACATGGTGGCCTGCCACGGTATGCCCTACGCGTACGCCGTGTTCGGGTGCTACACGACCACGGCTGCCGCGTACACGGTAACCCTGGCCGGCGCCGACGGGACCAGGGCCGAGGCCCTCGCGGCGTGCCACTCGGACGCGGCGCCGGGCGTGGCCGACGCGTACAAGAAGCTCGGCCTGGCGCCGGGGAGCGTGCCGGTGTGCCACTTCCTGTCCCAGGACGACATGCTCTGGGTGCGCAACAAATAAGCTAGCACGTCAAAAATGGCGCGAGCAAGTGCTCCAGAGACACAAATAAAAGTGGCTTGCGCGCCTCTGTTTCACGGGCTCCTCGATCGCTGTGTAGGAGCTAGTTATCCTGCTCGTGACGTGTGTAACTGTGTACAGTGCATCGTGTGCGTTTATGTATGTACGTGTGTGCGTACATATGTGTATCGTTTCTACGCGCCGTACTCGCTGGCTCCACTACTGGATGCGTGGCATTGTACATGCCGTGATATAAATAAAGGAGCCTTTTAAATTGGCGTCATCTCTTCTAGTTTTTTTTTTTTTTGAGAGAGAGGGAATTTTGTGTCATCTCTACTAATCTCGTGTTGAATTGATTAATATACTCCTCTCTGACAGTAAATTTAAGGACGACCAACATTTAGCGATAGAGAGAGCAGGAGTGAAATCGCCTGCAAAGGGATGTTGTCCAAATAGCATTTTTGCAAAACTACGAGTCATTGTCCCTGTTTTGCTCTATTCATTCTTCTTCTTGTCCATTAATTCCATGTAGTTTAAATGCAATTAAGTTTGATTTTAAAATATTGCAGAGCACTGAACACTAATTCAGTAATTTCCTTTTAATTTTGGGAAGCTTCTATGCAACGTACGTTCACACGATTGCCCACATGTATGCAGTGACTCCTCTAATCACAAAAGGCTAACATTTTGGATGTCAACACATGGTCTCCAAAACACAATTTTAACCACTAATTTGTACTAATATAATGTGTTCATAAAAATGTAATAAATTTGTAATATTAGGAAACTTTTGAAATGAATCTACACAAACTCATTTTCAAATGTCTAATCTAAATATTCATAAAAATAAAAAAACTAAAGTTTAGAAAAGTTTGACTGAACGTATCCCAAAACATCACTCTTTTGTGAGTAGAGGAAATACTACTTAACGAAACAACCTTCATGAATAATCAATGGTGTAATAATTGCCTAGGAGTGATCTTCAATCTAAGCTACAAGGAGTGATCACTACTACAAAACAAGTTATATTGAACGCCTCATCATAGACGGTTCATGGTGAAAACCGTCTCTGAAACTATCACAGACGGTTGAGTTTAAAAGCCGTCTATGATATCTTCCATTATCACAAACAGCTTTTAATTAAAACTGTCTATAAAATATTACAAACGGTTTTTACGTACAATCGTCTGTGTTTTGTCCATTATCACAGACGGCTTTTCGTTAAAACCATCTACGAAACTATCAGAGAAGATTTTTATTTACAACCGTCTGTATTTTGTCATACACTACACAACACAACCACCTAATTAAATCATGTGCCTAGTCCTTATGACCAACTGACTAAATAGATATTTTCTAAATGAATACGATCAAAATAATTAACGAAAACTTATAATCTACTTGAACAATTACGACTCATCAGCCATCTCATATATACACACACACACACACACACACACACACACACACACACATATATACATATGAACTACATGCAGAAGCTGGAACAGATAAGTGTGACTAGTCACTTTAATTTACAAAAGATAAATTCAAGTCAAATTTATTACAAAAGTCCCAAAAAATGAGATTCACATATCTTGATCTTCTGGACTTCATATACTTTCTCTTCTACTTTTGGAGTTGAAAGATCAGTGGTTGCGTTCTCAAATATCATGAAGATTATCCTTACCCTCTCCACTTCCTCCTCTAACCTGGGCAAATCATTAGTATGGTCCATAATCTTAAAGGGGATGCCATGCTAATCTTCCTTAAAATCGGCCACTTCTGCTTGATCGACAAGGTTATTCATATGTCTCTCCACTACCGCAAGACTTTTTTCTGCTTTGCGCATATTGAATAGAAGAACGAGGCTGAGGGTGGTTCCCCTTTTCTGAGCAAAAATGAGAAACCCTCGTGCGGATAATGAGGTTTAGCTGATGGATGGAAGGGAGTCGAGCAAGGAGAGTAGGGCGTGAGCGGAGGAACTGCTCCAGACATAAGTTGTTAGCTGCCTGTGTAAGGTTGCGGCCGAACAACTCATAATGGATAGATGAGAGGAAGGAGATCAAAAGAATATTAGATACCATTATTGAGAAATCTATTGAAGAAGATGATCAGGGAGGGAGAGGACAGTTTAGAAGAGATTGAGTTTGTGGTATCAAAGAATTGTACACCGTGCATATTTGAGCCAGAACAGTGTGGAAGTTTAAGTGTTGCTTGCATCGGAATATTAACAGGCAGGAGTATGGCGCGCATATTTGAACGTTATCACAGACAGTTCGTATAACAAACCGTCTCTAGTAATGACACATCACTGATTTGTGCCATATCCCTCAGGATTTCAATCTCACCCATCCATTCTCTCTGCATCGAACGGCAGGCACCGGTTCCTCCCACCTTTTGCCCCCTATTAATCTCCCTCTCCCTTTCCTAACTTCCTGCATCCTCCCCTCAATAACACCAAGACCATCGCCGTGAGAGCTAGCTCTTGCTCTACCTCCGTTGTGACACCACGGTTCAGTGCACAAGACACTCTTGTCATAAATGTCATAAGAGTATCTTATGCATTGTCACCATCGTGACACAAAGGTGATGCTACCGCCAGTACCTCTTCTTCATTGCTAGTGATATTCGATCGCCATCCGATCCCCTCCCCTCTCTTCCTTGATGGCGGCGTTAAGAACATCCAGCTGCATCCAGCTTCTACTGTTTACTAAGATATCTGCTTCTTATATATTCTTGCCATATTAAAGAGTTAGATTCGTAGGATAAGGAGATGTGTTGTTGCCATATTCTTACTGTATTAGATGGGTAATATGCTTGTTATCTTGTTATGCTATAATTATGTATTCTAATCTTAATGGAATGTGATGTTTGTGTTTGCTGCTATATTTGCTTGTTTTTGAAGGGCTAGCCAAAAAACAAAAAAACATTATGTATAGAATGAACTATTAAAGATAGTTTTATGGTATAAACTGTATACGAAGGATTATCATAGATAGCTCTAATCAAAAATCGTCTGTGATACTTACATATCATAGACAATTCTATCTAGCAACCGTCTGTGATGGAAAAATATCACAGACGGTGGTTCTCTCTAGCAACCGTTTATGATAAGAAAGTATCACAGACGGTTTTTCGTTCGAGCTGTCTGTAATATTGTTTTTAATATATGGTTCTAGTTACAAACCTTCTGTGTTGTATTTATCACAGACGGCTCACAAACCGTCTATAATAATCTCCGATTATCATTGACATATAAATTCAGACTATTCGAAAAACCGTCTATGATGACCCTTGTGTGGTAGTGGATCATCAATCTAAGCTACAAGACAGCTACTTAGTCTCTATTTAGAATGTAAGAATTTCATAGAATTTTACAGGAAACAATTTAACTTCGACCTTTCGAATGGGGTCTTAAGGGACACGATTGGGTTGCATGCCTGCCTAACTTTCTATTTTAAACAACGATAGCTTCTGGCTTTTGGAAGGTAAAAGCTATTTAGAATATGTTGATTTCTTAACGTGGTTTTTTTCTCTTTTTTGTAATATTTTCTCTTTTTTCTTTTTTCTTTACATTATCTGTGGAGATATAACGGTATTTTTATTTTCTCTATTTTTTTTATTTAATTAAATAACTTAGAAAAAACTAACAGTCGCTACAGAGTCATTTTCAATCAAAAACCACAGTATTTTGGAACAGAGCCTAACTTGATTTAGTGGGGCAAACTGGTTTGGCCGAGATTTATAGACCGGAGAATGCAAGTATACATGGTTGTTTGCTTGGTCGCATGAGTTCGTGTGGTCTAGCATTAGATGTTGTTTGGTTGGCTGCACCCAACAACAAATTAATTCGTTTGGGATTAAAAAAAATATTAAAGCTAGTATGTCTGGGTACATTTTCATAATCCATTAATTTCCTACCTTATTAATCTTTAGTCCGTACTACGAATGATTAACTCAACATAACCACACTGTTAGACACACAGGCTGAAAAGGATCCGCGAGGGGAACGGCCATTTTCTGCCTATATATGATCGGCATGCAGGACCGGTTCGGTGCGGGCTCCTTTTTGCTTCGCTGGGCAATGCTCGGTGACGGAGGACGGTCGAGCAATCCAAACAGAGCTGTTTGGAAAAGATTAGAATATTCTGCAATCTTTGATCCGGTGCATTAATTGCATGAATCACGATATGTATATTCTGTAATCAACACTACAAGACACAGCAAGAAAGTCGGTAGTGAACAACGAGATGACTAGAACTCGGACAAAACCATATCGATCACGCGGATGGATTTACAGCATGGCACTTTCGTGGTGAGAGATCGATGGGACAGCATATATATAATCTCCATATATGACGGCGATCATGGGCATCTTTTTGTCGTAAGGAAAGAACTCCATTCATGATTGATGGGGAGCTGGCGGCCTAGCACGTGAGATATATAGCCCACGGAGCCGGCCCACTATTTTTGAGATAACATAGCAGAAAAGTACGCTTCCGTCCGTACCACATGGCGGAGACAAGGCCAAGCATTTACTCTTCACTAACGGCCCATTATATGGTGCATTCTACACTTGACTATAACAAGGTGTCTAAGGAGGAATTAAGTATTCATTTGGTTTGCGAGTACTCAAGTTTGTTATTTTAGATTTCTCTCTAATGGATCTTCTACTATTCTATATAATCCCATCATCTTCCACCTCCCTCTCAAACCCAAGCCGCCACCCCACCAACACATCATCCCCCACCGTCACGTTGTTGCCATCCGGCACGCCACCACTCCCACCACCCTATGCGGCTATCAACGTCGGCAGTGCCTCCCTTGCTCCACCTCCTCCCTGACAGCACATTCCTTGCCACTCTACCTTGTCATCATCTATGGCAGCATGTGGCAGTATCACCGGCACATCTTCTTATTATAACAAAAAGAAGGGGTGCATTTGGCGGGGCGGGGCATTCAACGCCGCAGAACCACCAATGTCCCTGGAGATGAAGCCGGAACATGAATCACGAGGACAAATATCTAGTGTATCAATTTTGAGTACTTTGAAGGTGAGAAAATACACGAGTACTCCAAATTCCTTAATTAATTGCCATTAGATCGAAACTTTATGTATTGTGAAACCAACGATCAAAGGCCACTAAAGTTTGGAGTGGCTCCTAACTGTCAAAACGCATGCTATCAATCCCGTGCATGTTAGCAAAAAGGGGGACAAGCAGCTTCTACTCATTACTGTTCAAAATCAATGTAGGAGTAGATGAACGGTAATGCAATTCACAATCACAGTTGTCAAAAACAGTAGATCAATCACAGAAGACACCAAGAAGATAGAACACCAGTACGTAGGCTTTATTGATTAGTATATCTATTTTACATGGTACAATGTCTCTCTATTTATAGTAAAAGCCAACTAGAGATAATTCAGGTATTTGCCTACATCAGAACCTTTTAAATTTCGTAACACTCCCCCTTGAGCGAATACCACAATTTGCACATGCCTCATCAAAAACTCCTCTAAAAAACCTAGTGGGGAAAAAAAGATAGAGAAAAGAGTATATTGTATACGTTCCATGTGACACTTGTTGGCTCATTAAAAACCTTATCTTAAGAAAACTTCAGGAAAAACTCACAAAGGAAAAAAGAGCAATGTTTAGATCTTCAGAATTATGTAAATCTCTTGGCCTTACATATGGGTTAGGGATTTACTCCCCCCGAACTTTGTAATTCTCTAAGGCGTCTCATACCTATGCCTCGAACGCATTTATGAAAACTAGAGGCTGGGAGTGATCTTGTGAATAAATCTACTAGATTATCATAAGACTTAGTTTGTAATACTTTTATCTCTCCATTCTTTTGAAGCTCATAAAGATAAAAGAATTTAGGACCAATATGCTTTATGATATTACTCTTAACATCGCCCATTTGTATCTATGCAATACAAGCAGCACTATATTCATAGATAATAGTGGGGTCATTAACGGTGCTCATGCCACATGACTTTTGGATATGGCTAATCACCCGTCTAAGCCAAAACATATTCCCGTGAAGCTTCGTATAATGCGATTATTTCTGGGTGGTTTATAGATGTAGCTACCAAGGTCTGCTTGAATGACCGCCAAGAAATGGCTGTATCACCACAAAGAAATACAAAGTCTATCTGGGATTTCATATTATATGGATCAGACAGATATCCTGCATCTATATATCCAACCATAGTCAAGTCTTAGTTCTTTAGATAATATAATCCAAGATCTTGTGTACCCCTGAAGATACCTGAGTAAATTTTAATGCTAGCCCAATATCTTCGGGTTGGAGCTGCGTTGTGCCTAGTTAGCAAGTTTACTGCAAAGGCAATATCTAGCCTCGTACAGTTAGCCATGTATATTATTGCCCCAATGGCATTTAAGTATGAGACTTCTGGTATAAGAATTTCCTTATTTTTCATTCTTGGTCTAAAAGGGTCTTTTTCCGCTTCTAGGGATCAAACCACCATCAGTGTTTTCACTAGATATGACTTATCCATATTGGTATAAAATGATTGGTGTACTAAAACTCCTTCAAGGAGATGCTCCAACTGTAGGCTTAAGCAAAACTTGGTTCAGCCTAAGTCCTTTATTTCAAAATCTTTAATAAAATAGGAACCTGCCTCCTTTATGTTCTCTGTCGTCCCGATGATATAGAAACCATTCTGGGATTTCTTTATGAATACACAGGGACACTCTTCACTATTAGTGTATCCTTTTTTCAGGAGGAATTCACTAAGTCGGTTATACCACATTCTATCGGACTATTTTAAACCGTATAACAACCATTCCAACTTGACGTTGTACAAGTTTCAATTCAATTTATCTTGATCCAAAATCTTTACTCCTTCTAGGATTTTTATATAAATATATGAATCAAATGACCCATATAGATATGCGGTCACTACATCCATTAACCGCAGACTTAAATTCATACCTGCTGCAATTGATATTAGATATCGAAACATTATTCCACACATGACAGGAGAATAGGTTCCATCATAATGAATAGCAGGTCTCTGTGTGAACCCTTGTACCACAAGTCTCATTTTGTATCTCACCACCTCATTATTTTTATTTCTCTTCTGGACGAAAACCCATTTGCATCCTACAGGGAATACCTTGGGCGGTGTTCGGGCTATCGGGCCAAGCACTTTTGTTTTATTTAGCGAGAGTAATTCTGCCTCAATTGCTTCCTTCCACTTACCCCAGTCTGAACGCTTCTGGCATTCAACTAAGGACTTTGGTTCTGGATCCAGTTTAAGGTTTCTCGCAATCTTTGAGGCGAAATAGATATCGACAACTGTAGTTTTTCTCTTATATAGTTCTCCTGACTTAACAAAATTTATAGATATTTCTTCATTTATCTCATCCAACTCCTCATGATTTCCTACAATGACAGAGTCTAATTGTTCCAAAATCCCAATATTAATTTGTGCGCACGCAATTGTACTGGGGTTACGATCTTCAGGATCAATCCCTTCAAGGGTTTTCTCAACTTCAGGTTGAGTCTCTTCAACTGATATGGAAGATGTCTTATTCTCATTAAGTTTTGTTTTCTGCAGACGTCACCGCGGAATTGAGACCTCATTCTCCGGTACTCTCCCCCTCTTCTTCGCATGAGAGGTTGGAGTGGTTCGAATATCCTTCTTGGGTTTTTCCACTATCTCTGGAGCATTTGCTGCTGGTATATAAGACTTTGTCACTCCGTTCTGATCAGTGAAGACTTAATTCTTTCATTTGGAACGTTTGCCCTTCATTTGATTATTTAAGCTATTAGTTTAGCAAAGACGTGGTTCCTAGTAGACATCAAGTATACATTAGACCACCTAGTAGAAGCATCTAGTACCACTATAAAATATCTAAAAGGGTTCGACAGGGGTTAAATGGGTCCACAGATATCACATTGTATTCTCTCTAGAAAAATAGGTGATTCCGTCTCTACTTTCAGGTAATATGGTCTAGTAATGAACTTTCCTTTGGCACAGGTTGGGCACAAGAAATCTTCAGATTTAGGAAAGGATAGAGTTTTTAAGCTATGACCAACAGAGTTGCTTACTATTTTTCTCATCATACCTATCCTAGGATGCTCTAAGCGATCATGCCAGATCTTAAAAGGTTCCAAGGCTTTACACTCTATTTTCATTGCTACATATTCTTTAGGTTTTATATAGGTGTAATATAATCCGGAAGAGAAGGAGGGAAGTTTTTCAATCACTCTTTTTTGATCTCTGTCAGATTTGGTCAAGAGGAGGTATTCTGCACCACCCTTATTTTCTGTCTCGATATGAATTTCCAGTGAATATCCTTAAAACTCAATAGGGTATACTTTGATTCGGGATGCAAGAGGACATCCTTAATTACTATTCTGGTACCCATAGGGAGAATAATTGTGGCTCTTCTAGTGTCAACAACTAGAGCATTGCTTTCGGCGATGGTCATGACATTTCACATTTTCTTTGTTAACGTATGAAAATACTTTGTTTCTCTTAGTATCGAGTTGATGGTTCCACTGTCTACTAGACAAATCTCTTCCTCCGTCATCGGATCTGATGGGTGGTGCTATATAGAGTATAATATAACTAAATATTAATTTAACAGGAATAAAGTTCTAAAAGAATAGGCAACTCATTTTATTCATCAAAATAATATTTAAATCCTAAATAATTTATGCTTCATAAGAGCATGAATAATCCACTATTCTTCTGGAATAACCTAAGCTGATAAAGTAAATTTAAGAAAACTATGACATCTAGAATTGCCTGAAGAGATAGCTTATGGCCTACTACAGATCGTCATATGTGTCAACTTTCATGTGATCGGCATTACTAGAGACCGCCCCCTATTGCAGCGTCGAGCTCCATTACTAGAGCTCGGGGTATCACTATTATCAGCATCAGGCTGATCAACAAAGTGTATCTCTATAGCATTTTTCATTGACGCTTTCTTGCCTTTAGCAACTAACTCTTGGCAGAGCTCCACCAGATGCCTTAGGGTGCGGCAATTGCGGGACCAATGGTCTATACAACTACACCTGTAGCAAGGGGAAGGAAGGTATGTCTTTCTTCTACCCAAGTCCGGTTTCTATTGCTTAACTCTCCCTTGCCCCATCCAGCGGGCTTGCTATTGCCCTTCTACATGTTCAGTTTCTTCCAATGTCCACCCCTCTACATAGGGCCCCTTCCATGGCCCTGGCTACCATGAGTCCTCTGGTAATTTGCATGTGCTTCTGGCAATGGCTGTGACCCAGTAGGACGAGTCTGATAGTTTTTCGTCAATAACTCATCATTCTTCTCTACCTCGAGAAGAGTGGTAATCAGCTTTGAGTACTTCTTATACTTGGCCTGATGATATTGCTGCTGGAGTGTTCTGTGGGTAGAGTGAAAAGTGCTTAAGGTCTTATCAATCATCTCAGCATCTGTGATCTTTTGGTTACAGAATCTGAGCTTAGTGACAAGCTTGTGAGTAGCAGAATTATATGTAGACACCCTTTTGAAATCCTAGAACCTGATGTTAGTCCACTCAGCTGTGCTTCAGGCAGCATGATGGATATCTGCTAATCATACCTCTCCTTCAAGGAATTCCATAGTGTTAACGGATCTTCTTCTAGAAGATACTCAGACTTCAAGTCTAGGTCGATGTAGTATCCCAAGAAATGTAGTACCACACATTTGGCGGCATCAGGAATGGCGGGAGCCCCATCTACTGGTTGGGTTATGGCGGTGCCGAGGGATCTTGCTGTCAAGTTGATCTTAGCATCCATGGCCTATATAAGTTAGTTGCTACCGTCAAGGGCAAGCTCGGCAAACTTCTTCTTAGCGATGTTAGACATATCCTACATTATTCATGCATAATTCTAAATTTACTATAGGTAAACAACATGAATATTACCAAAATCAACAAGGTGTGGAATTTATCTATTCAGCATATATTTTTTTAGGAATTTTGTAGCAATTTTAATAATTTTCTACTAATTAATAAATAATTTTCAGAATGATTAACTAAGCAAAAAGTAATATGCTAAATAAAGTAATTCCATAAATATAAATAATAATGCCACAAGTTAATTAGATCATAATAAAACTGAAATAATCTAGTAAGACATGGGAGGAAAAATCAGTCTACTCAATCCCTGTGGGCCTGTTTGTTTCAGATTCTAGGCAAGCTAGCTACTTCTAGTAGCCAAAAGCTCTCCCAAACAGTCCAGCTTCTGGGCCAGCTACTGAGAATCTGAAAATCTGGGAAGGCACAATTGAACTGGGATCGAGTAGCTACAATAGCCGAGCTTCTCACAGATTCTGCATGCTAGTGCCACTGAAAGTTGAAGTTATTTACCTGCAAATGCCACTGGATAAATACCCACATCCACCTGAGCGGTTTCCACCTGGCCGCCCCGAGCCCCGAGCCCATCCACCCATCCACCCGGCCGCCCCGAGCCCCCTCCACTGCCTCTCTGCACCCCCTGCAGTCGTGCAACCCCCGCCGCATAGAGCCGCCCTCACTGCCCCACCAACATCCACGGCCTTCAGACTTCACCTTAGCCTCAGCATGGGCTAATTGGGGTAGTCCTCGCGCGACGGTGACTCTGCCTTTGCCACCGCCGTGGACGGCGACGGCACAGATCTGGGCCAGCCACGCCCTTCTCTGGCTTCCTCGTCTTCTCATGTACACCTCCTTTCTTCTTCTTTTTTTCCCAAAAAACGTTGAGATTGTGGGGATGGATCAGTTGAGTTCGTGTTTTGGCTGTTTTAAGTGGGAGCAGATTAATTAATTGCTTGTTCCTTCGTTGTTCGATATATCCTCCTCTGTGATTTGGTTCAATGTTGACGAGTTCCATGCTCCGATTTGGGATGTGGCGGTGTTGGATTGTTTTGCTTCACCTCTGTGATTGGATTTGCTCCAATTTTGATTCGATCAGAGAGATGGGATTTGAGAAAGCAAGGCGATTTGATTCTTAGTGATGATTTCTTCTTGCTCTATCTCCTCACCTGCTGCAGCCTGCAGGCATGGCAGCCATGTACGAGATGACCAAGTGCGGCATGGGCCCGAGCTCAAAATCTTCTAATTAGTACTAAGCTGAATACCTCATGAGAATTGTGATGGTTCCTTTTCTAGCCACCAGTTGTATTGCATACATTGTCACTGTTGCATCCCATAACACCATCAACATACCTTGGATATTGGGGAAGAACTCAGAGGGGAGATTTCCTCTTTGGTCAAATATACTCTTTGGTCCTTTCTTGATGCTTGTTCAAGCATATGCAATGGTGAAGAGATTTATCAGGAAGAAGGCTGTGTATGACAAGATTGCCGAAGGCCTATATCTTGGAGGATGGCCATTTATGTTGAAGCATTTGCCCCCTGGAGGCCCATTTGTTATTGATTGCACGTGTGAGCTACCAAGAAGTGCCTTTGTTCCAGCAGATGAGTATCTTTGTGTTTCTACTTGGGATACAAGAGCTCCAACACCATACCAAATTTAATCAGAAAGGTCATTGCCATTTGGAGGATGGGAAAACATTTCAACAGAATGATGTGGAACATTTTTGGCCCTTCTCCATTGTAACACATTATAGCACAAGAAAAACTAGTACTGAGATACAATAAATTGGAGTGTATGGTTGATTGTGCTCTATTGTAGCAATTTCTCATAAAGAAAACTAGTTGTTAGTAAGAGTGAGATAAAAAGTTACGTTTCATTTGTGTTTTTTTATTAGATAAACTACTTGTATTCAATAGCATGCTCACTTTTCACAGGTCTAGTTCCTTTTGAATTTTGATACAGTCTACCTTCAAGCTAAATAATTCATCTTTGTTTTGGTGTTGATTAAGGTATACGCGCGCATCAGAGTTTGGCGTGCTAAAGATGAAGTGGCAAATTCTATTACATATGCCAAGCTATAAGGTTGAGAGGCAAAAGAAGATCATAATTGCTTGTATGGCGCTTCATAATTTCATTTGAGACAGTGCTTTGAGTGACCATCTCTTTAGGAGGTGTGATGATGATGAAGAGTACATGCCACATATTGATTCAAGCACATGAGGTGGTTACATCGGCACGGCACAAGATGATAGTGATATGTGTGCCTTTCGTGATTCCATAGCTAACGGCTTGATGATTTCAAGAATATAGATAGTACCATAGAAGTTCCTTTTGATGGTGATATGTGCGCCTTATATGCCTATGAACATATTTTGTACGTTCCTTTTGTATGGAGACATGGTAGTTATCCATATTAATATTTAAAATTATGATTTGGAGTCAAATTTATTGTTATGAAATTTTAATATTAGTTTTTCAATGTTTGAACTAAGTACTACAAATTTACATCATAGATGTCTCTTCTATCAATACATAATCAAGACATCAACGTGTTAAGAATCGATGTAGGAGTAGATGAACGGTAATGCAATTCACGATCGCAATCGCCAAGAACAATAGATCAATTACAGAAGACACCAAGAAGATAGAATACCAAAACATAGTCTTTATTGATTAATATATCTATTTTTACATGGTACAATGCCTCTCTATTTATAGTCAAAGCCTACTTGAGGTAATTCGGGTATTTGCCCACATCGAAACTTTCTAGGTTTCGTAATAATTACAACAAAAAAGATCATTTTGGACGTTTCATCATAGACGATTCAACACAAACCGTCAGTGATAAACTTACTACAGATGGTTTTACAAGATGGACCGTCTAAGTTCACCGCGATGGAAGAATCGTTTGTGATGACCTACTTATCACAAATCCGTTATGCTCCAAATTGTCTGTGATATATCATAGACGGTTCGAAATAAAAATCACCTGGGATGTCTGTACTTATCACAAATAGTTTTTATTTTTAAACCATCTGTAATACATCATAGATGGTTCGAAACAAAAACCGTCTGTGATAACCTATTTATTATAGATGGTTCTTTACCTAAAATCGTCTGTGATAATATTTTAACTTACCCGTTCTCGTTGAATTTGAATTTTTCACTTATCTCATTTGCTCTTTAAAATAGAAGAGTAGGCTATTATTCTCCTCATCTGTGTGGAGCTCACTAGCGAAGATGAAGTGCGGAGACGCTCGGTAGCGGGTTGTCCACGTGCAGCTAATGGCGGAGAAGAAGGCGGATGACATGGCGGCACTCTGGCTATGAAACTTTGAAACTAACAGAGGGGAAACACATAGGGAGGTGAGGCAGCGCTTGTGACGCGCTCGATTCGGAGGAACAGCTCACAACGGTGTGGATCGACCTCGGTGTGGCGTAGTGGTGTTCTCGGGCCGACGAGAGACGGTAAAATTCGATAGGCTCGCTGCATGAATAGAGAAATTGGGTGAGAGGAACTGTAGTAGCAAAATTGGAACATATCGTGACACAGTAGGTTCTTGGATGGTGCTCACCAGTTTCTTTACAAGAAGTGTTTAAACAAGAACAATTACTTTTTGTATTCATCAGTGTTTTGTTACATGAATGTACATCCTTATATATATGATGAACAGTTGCCGGCGTACGGAACATCGCGTTTGTACGGACGTACCGGCGTCTGTACGGAGCGTCGCGTCCGTACACCGTTGTCCGTAACCGGTGACCGTTGGTCATTCTCTATAACACTCCCCCTTGACCAATGTGTCTTCATATGATCACCTTGATTCATCATCTTGAAAAACTCCTCCAAAACCCTGTAGGAAAAATATGAGGAGAATCTGTAGAGTACATATACCATGAAAAACTCCTTTAAAACCCAATGGGAAAATTTAAGGAGAAAAATGGTATGGCATATATTCGATTATCTCTTTAAAAACCCCCTGTGGGAAAAATAGAGATAATATATATATGATTACGTTGTTATATTACCTCCTTAAAAATCTTGATGAGAAATCTTTAGAGGAAAACTCATAAAGAGAAAAGAGTACAATATTTATATTTGAACAGGTTGAGTCTTAGGAGATTTCTCCCCCCGACATCGGCAAATCACGTAGTCTTCGCATACCAATTCCATGAACATATTTCTGGAATGTGGAAGTTGGTAATGACTTAGTGAATAAGTCTGCGAGATTATCACAAGACTTAGTTTGCAGAATAGTTATTTCCCCACTCTCTTGCAATTCATGTGGGTAAAATAGTTTAGGTGCAATATGTTTTATGATATTGCTCATTATGTAACCCGTTTGCATTTGAACAACGCAAGCAGCATTATCTTCGTAGATAATGGTGGGTGATGCGATAGCACCTATACCACATGATTGTTATATGTAGTTAATCATTCTGCGAATCCATACACATTCACGTGATGCTTCATATAATGCAATTATTTCAGAATGATTAGTAGATGTAGCCACTAGAGTCTGTTTCAAAGACTTCCAAGATATGCCTGTTCCACCATGTAAAAACACAAAGCCTGTTTGAGATATAGCATTATGGGGATCTGATAAATAGCCAGTATCTGTATATCATTTTAAGTCCATACCTTTATTTTTCTGGAAGAATAGACCGAGATTTTGAGTGCCTTGAAGATATCTAAGGATATTCTTCACTCATATCCAATGTCTTTTTGTTGGAGCAGCGCTATATCTAGCAAGTAGATTAACTGCAAATGCAATATCTGGTCGGGTGCAATTTGCAAGGTACATGCGCTCCGATGGTACTGAGATATGGAACCTCGGGTCTCAATAGCTTTTAATTGTCATCTCGGGGTCTAAATGGATCTTTATCCCTGTTTAGAGATCGAACAACCATGGGGGTTTTTGATGGATATGCTTTGTCCATATTGAATTTCTCCAATATTTTATGGACATAGGCTGATTGATGCACTAGAATGCCTGTATGAAGGTGCACAAGTTGTATACCTAAGCAAAATTTGGTTTTACCTAAATCCTTCAATTCAAATTCCGTCGTAAGATGTAACGTGCTTCATCTATATCTTGTGTATTACCAATGATATTGAGATCATCAACATACACAGATATAATGCAAAATCCTATTGAGGATCTTTTGATGAACACGCATGGGCAATCATCATTGTTGGAGTATCCCTTTTTGGTTAGAAACTCTCTTAGTCGGTTGTACCACATTCTACCCGACTGTTTCAAGCCGTATAGAGACTTGTTCAATTTTACACAATACATATTGCGATTTGCGTTTGGATTCGGAATTGAAATTCCATCAGGAACTTTCATGTATATGTCCGAATCAAGTGACCTATAAAGATATGCAGTCACTACATCCATCAACTGCAAAAATAGATGATTTTGTACTGCCAATGATATTAAATATTGGAATATTATTCCACTCATTACTGGAGAATAAGTTTCATTGAAATCAATGCCGGGTCTCTGCGTGAACCTTTGTGCTACAAGCCTTGCTTTGTATCTCACCACCTCATTATTTTCATTCCGTTTGCGGATGAAAACCCATTTGAAACCGACAGGGAATACATTGGGAGGTGTATGTATCACATTGGTGAATACATTTCTTTTATTGAGCGAGGCTAACTCCGCCTGAATTGCATCCTTCCATTGAGTCCAGTTCGAGCGCTGTTTGCACTCTGCCATGGTCTTGGAATCTGGATCATTTTGAAGATTGTTTGCAATTGTTGTGGAGAAATAAATATCGACAATTGTAGTCTTACGATCGTATGATTCTCCAGAATCAGTATAGTTAGTGGAAATTTCTTGGACCCCTGGTGACTCAATGTTATTTCCCACAACATTTGAGTCGGGGTAATCCGATGTCCCAGGATCAGAATTTGAGTGCACTGTTGATTTGGGTTCAAGGATCCTTTGGTGTCTATCAACTTGAGGTTGATCTGCATTTACATTCTTCAGTTTTCTTTGTCGCTTGTCAGAAGCTATATCCGCCACTTGTGCCGTACTTCTCCCCCTCTTATTTTGAACTGGGAGTTGAGTGGTATTTTGCGGTACCTCCACTTTTTCAGGCACATTTCTGGTAGGATTATAGAATTTTATGACACCTTTATAATCAGTAAATGCATCTGGCAGATTATTTGCAATGTTTTGCAAATTAATGAGTTTCTGAACTTGAAGTTCAGTCTCTCTGGTACGTGGATCTGAGGCAGGAATACCTTGAATATTCCAATCAATTTCCTGGCATTTAGTTTGGTACTTGTTGTCTCCCCCTAATGCCGGAAAATGTTCCTCATTGAATATGCAATCAGCGAACCGGGCCGTAAACAGGTCCCTAGTTAGGGGTTCGAGGTATTTTATAATCGATGGAGATTTATACCCAACATAGATCCCAAATTTCCTGTGCGGTCCCATTGAGGTACGCTGCAGTGGTGAGATCGGTACGTATGTAGCGCAACCGAACTTTCACAGATGGGAAATATCTGGTGGATTTTCACGTACTAATTGTAGCGGGGAAGTGCTATGATATGCAGTTGGACGCAATTGAATTAAGTCAGCAGGGTGTAAAACTGCATGACCCCAACATGATGTTGGTAAGTTGCAATTCTGTAATAATGGTTTTGCGATGAGCTTGATTCTCTTGATGAGAGATTCTGCTAAACCATTTTATGTATGAACATATGGAACATAGTGTTGAACTTGTATCCCAAGAGCCATACAATAGTCATTGAATGCATGGGATGAAAATTCAGCAGCATTGTCCATTCGAATTGATTGAATTCGATATTCAGGGTAATATGCTCGTAATTGGATAATTTGACCAATTAACTTAGCAAATGCATGATTTCGTGTGGACAAAAGACACACATGTGACCATCTAGTAGATGCGTCAATAAGAACCATGAAATACCTGAATGGTCCACACAATGGTTGTATAAGACCACATATATCTCCTTGAATGCGTTCAAAAAATTTAAGCGGTTCAGCTCTGATTTTAAGATAAGAGGGTCTTAAAATCAATCTCTCGGTGGCACAGGAAGTGCACACAAAATCTGAAGATTCTGAAAATTTTGTTTTGAGGTATGTATGACCAATGAAATTGCTAATAATTTTGCTCATCATTCCAATGCCTGGGTGGCCAAGGCTATCATGCCATGTTTGGAATGTGTTAGTGTTTTGGAAAATTACTTTGTTCGCAATATGTTGAATCGGTTTGATGTATGTGTAGTACAATCCGGAGGTTAAAGATGGAATTTTTTCTAGTACTTGTTTGCTATATCCGTTGTTTTTGGTTAAAAGGAGATATTCCTCTTTGTTGTCATTGTGGGTTTCAACATGGAAACCATTCTGACGGATATCTCTATAACTGAGTAGAGTACATGTTGAATCGGGATACAAGAGTGCATCCTCAATTTCTAACTGTGTACCCATAGGGAGAGTGATAGAGGCATGATCAGAGCATACTATCTTTGCATCGCGTCCAGTGATAGTTAAAATATTTCCTTTCTGCCTAGTGAGAGTTAGAAAATATCTTGTGTCTCTAAGTATAGAGTTTGTGGTACCACTATCCACAAGGCATAATTCCTCCTCCATTTGATTGTCTCCAAAAATCTATATACACAAAAGAAGAATTTTAATGAAAATCTTATTGTGGTATATATAGAATACATACAAACTGAGTTACAATACCGAATATGTTCGATATATGATTGTAGCATGCAAGCGTACAATATAGATGACAACATTGTTTATTTTACAACACTATAGTACTTAATAGCTATGGCAATAGGAGTCTAAGAAAGATCTCCAAACATGCCTTGAGAAGTAAATTATTCAAGTGTGTTCTCGGTGCTCAGGAGATCATCCTTCTTTGGAGAAGTACATGTGTCCTTGAGTTCATGAATGAACTTTTGAGAGCATCCAGCTTCATTGTTGGTGCAAAGGAGATTGAAGTGCGCTTCAAATCTCTTCTCTTGAGCACGTTTGCCTTGAGCCCGAGACTGGAGGTAGAGGTTCACAAGGTGCTTCGGGGTGTGGTATTTCTTGGTAGGATGGTTGTAGCAACCACATTTTTGACAAACCTCAGTTTTGTCAACTTGCTTACCAAAATTGCCTTTACCCTTCTTGAATCCACCACGCTTTTGCTTCGTGTTGCGTTTGTTTTTACCTTTAAAGTTCTGAGTGGTCTTTTAAACCACGGAACTTAATGTTATTCTGATTAGCATGAACTTCAGGAAGTGGAGCAGCTCCAATGGGACGTTGCTGATTGTTCTTTAAAAGAAGTTCAGCGTGCTTCTCAGCCTGAAGTATAGTATGCATAAGATCAGAATAAGTTTGGTAATTTACAGCACGCCATTGCTGTTGTAGAACCCTGTCAGATGGGAGCATAGTAGAAAGAGTTTTTTCTATTTTGTCCGCATCCGTTGGTTCCTTTTCACAAAACCGTAACTTGGAGCAAATAGCATAAAGGGCATGGTTATAGTCTCCAACCGTTTTGAAGTCTTGGAGTCTAAGATGTGCCCATTCATGATTAGCCTCAGGTAAAATAACAGCTTTCAACTGTTCATATCTATTTTTGAGGGCTAACTATAAAGTAAGTGGATTCTCCTCATATAGATATTCAGCTTTCAAATCCGGATGTATATGATTCCGTATTATGCTCAAAACGGAATATTTTACAGTATCCGGTGGGATTTGATCAGCTAGAGGATTAAATATCACCATTTGCAACCCACGTGTGGTGAGATTGATTTTTAGGTCCATAGCCCATGTAGGGTAGTTGCTACCATCGAGAGCAAGGGGCTCAAATTCTTTGGTAGCCATTTAAAGCTTACATGAAAAGTACACTATAAAATGATTAATTTACATGAGGTAAATTAATATGTATGGTAATGTTGTAATGAAATACAAATATGTGGAAAACAATATAAGTATTGTAATCCGAATGAATTCATACTCAAATTAAATATAACTTGTGGTTATATTTATAAGACCATGTAAGCACAAGATTGGTCGTAAACACCAATTCATTGTATGGCATAGCGTACAAAGAAATGTAGCAAAGTGCTATAAATTGTGCGCATGGTATATGTTGTAAGTATGCATGTATCATATTTGCAAAAATTCCCTGGTATATATGAATATATATATGATAATTAATTAAGTACAATGGTTCTTACGAAATGGTAATAAACATGATCGCAAGTTATCATGAGATAAGTTGCAATAAAATAATAATCCCACATATGTAAAAATTATATAAATATGGATGCATATGTATGCAAATATCTACATAATTTTCAGGTACAAATATAAATAAGCACAGGGACTATACTGCGAAACTAAAATAAAATACTACAATATGTCATGAACTAGGGGGGAAATTGCAAAAGATGCAAAACTTGCGCTGAGGCCCATTTGGCCTTTGGGCCCAAGTGGAGAGGTGGAGGGAAATGGGCTAAAAGCCCATGTTTTGGGCAGCACTATATAAAGCGGGTTGGGGGGAGGATTAGGGTTTCCCCCCAAACCCTAGCCAACCGCCGCCGCCTCGGGGGAGCCGCCGCCTCCACACGCGTCGGGCGCCGCCGCCTCCACACGCGCCGGGCGCCGCCACCCTTTGCGTCGGTGGCCGCTGCCCCTTTGCGTCGGTGCGCCGCCTCCCCTCTCGCGCGCGCGCCTCCCCCTGCGCCGCCTGCCGCCGGCGCCACCTCCGAGGGGGAGAGGCCGCGCGCGCCGAGAGGCGCGAGGAGCCGCACGGGTGGGCTGCGCCGCCGAGGCCACGCGGGTGGGCTGCGGCGCCGAGGCCACGCGGGTGGGCTGCGCCGAAGGCCCGACCGCGCCGGGGGGGATAGGCAGCCGTGCCGCGCCAGGAGGGCGCGAGGCCGCGCGGTGGGCTGCGCCGCGAGCGCGCGCGGGTGGGCTGCGCCGCCAGAGGCCACGCAGGTGGGCTGCGCCGCGAGGAGCCGCGCCAGGCCGGACCAGGGGCCGCGCCGCCAGGGGCCGTCCGCCGGGAGCCGTGCCAGTAGGTGGCCACGCGGATGCCGTGCGCTGGGAGGGCCGCCGCGCCTGGGGACCACCAGCCATGGGTCGCGCCTCGCTGTGCCGGCCAGAGGGGCCGTGCCGCGCGCCATCGGGCGCCGTCCACGCTGCCGCGCCGCCCCGTGCCGAAGTCCGCGCCGTCGGCCCCCTCCCCCTCCCCTTCTACTTTTAGAGTGAGTTGGAGGAGGTTGCCTCCACTGTGGAGGAGGCCAGTGGGGTTGGGGCCCCGGTCAGGAGGCCGGGACGGCGGTGAGCCGCCACGGAGGCGTGTGCCGGACGCCGGTAAGGGCCGTAGCGCGGAGCCCTCGCTGGTGGGAAGACGTCGTGCGCTTCCCATGGACGACGACGAGCCGGCGTCAATCCGTGACCGGTTGCGATGAGGGTTGTGGTCGTAGTTGGACAAGGAGCCAAGAGAAGTTGCAGTGATTCGCACAAAGAATCAACCGAAGCAAGCACTCCAAGTAATGCATTGTAATGTTCCTCACAAAGATTTATCTCCTGGTTTTCCATTACCTTCTTTTGTTGTTCTTGTCTAGAGACAAGGTGCTGATAACGTATTACAAGAAGTGTTTAAACAAGAACAATTGCTTTTTGTATTCATCAGTGTTTTGTTACATGAATGTACATCCTTATATATATGATAAACAGTTACCGGCGTACGGAACATCACGTCCGTACGAACGTAGGCGTCCGTACGAAGCGTCGCGTCCGTACACCGGGGTTCGTAACCGGTGACCGTTGGTCATTCTCTGTAACAAGTTTATCGGGAACGCTAAGGTGCATGCTGCGGTCGACGTGGGGTTCAAATTTTGCACCTTTCCTATCAATCAGCTGCCTTTGGTCGCCGTTGCCGCTGCCAACGTGGCCAAGAGGGGGTTGATGAGCTGCACCCCGATGCCAAGTGCGCCGCCTAGCTCTAAGCGGGAGGGCGCCCTCTGCTTTGCAACTTGGGCGTATGAACACCATGCTGGGATGTCAATCCCTGGTGCAAAGTGCAACACAAGAAAATAAAAAGGTGGTGTTAAGTGGAAAGAATTGCAAGACCTAGTGCAAAGTGACGCTTTGGTAATATTAGATGGTGCAAAATAAAATTTACTCAAAATAAAATCAACGAGACCCTCAACATAGTACATGGGTCTCCAACGTCACACACTGATTCTTCTCCCAACAGCGGTGCATAATTCGCCCAACAGAGTTTCAGCTTCGTTCTATTAGTAGTCTTCAGCTTAAAATCAGTTTCTATTTATGACTTCTACTTTTTTTTACTATTCAGTAATTTTATCTTTTTCTAGGTTTTTTTAGATTTTTGGGACTTTTTTGTCTTTTCTTTTTTTCCTGTATTCCTTTGCATTGTCCGTGATGCGCTAACATGTTTTTGTATTTTTAAATTTAATTATGTCAAATAAGCTAACTCAATTACAGTAAAAAATAAATCAACTACAATAAAAAAACTATAAGCCAACGTCATTTCGAATACCCCTTAAACTTTGGGGATTAATTGTGGTTCCATGTAAATATGCCCTCCCATTTGATGCCCTCTCTTCGTGACGGAGAAGATTGCCAGAGGGAGTACTTATAAATACGCTACCTTTCTAGCTGCAAAAGAGTGAAATTCTAGAATACATGCAATTAAACTCTATTAATTTTGATCAAGAATATTATTTAAAACATATGATTTATATATATGAAAATAATATGAATGAATTTATCATAAAAATACTTTCTTAATAGTGCACTTTTATGAATTTTTTTGAATATATGATAAGATAATTTAATGATAAAATAAGTATCTCGTTGACTTTAGAAAATAAAAAATATCACTCTTTTATAAGTAGAGTATTTCGGTTTTATGAAACACATCCTTCAAAAAGAAAAAAATCGTTAGAGACCTTCTTGAATGCACTAAATTTTACCAATCCAACAGAAATTGACCGTTTCCTCGGAAATTCACGGGAAGTTCCGCAGTTCCAAATTGAACCCGAACATGTCCAGATAGTCCAGGCATCATGCGGAAACAGTAACACCCACCTACACAGAAAAATAATTCACGGGAAGTTCCGCAGCTCCAAATTGAACCCGAACATATCCAGCTAGTCCAGGCATCATGCGGAAACAGTAACACCTGTTGGGAATTGATGTGAGTAAATGAACCATAATGCAATTCACGATCACAATCGTCAGGAACAATAGATTAATTGTAGAAGACACTAAGAAGATAGAACACCAGAACGTAGATTTTATTGATTAGTAGATATCTTTTATATGGTACAATACCTCTCTATTTATAGTCAAAGCCTACTAAGGGTAATTCGGGTATTTGCTCACACCGGAACCTTTAGATTTCGTAACACTTCACCTTGGGCGAATACCACAGTTTGCATATGCTTCATCAAAAACTCCTCCCAAAAACCAGTGGAAAAAAGGATGGAGAAAATAGTACAATGCATACGTTTCTTGTGACACTTGTTGCCTCATTAAAAAAACATTTACGTGAGAAAACTTAGAAAAACTCACAAAGAGAAATAGAGTGCAACATTTAGATCTTCAGGATCATGTAAATCTTCTGACCTTACATATGGATTATGGTTTAGAGATTCGCTCCCCCTGAACCTTGTAATTCTCTATGTCGTCTCATACCTATATCTCGAACATATTTATAGAAACTAGAGGCTGTAAGTGATTTTGCGAATAAATCTGCTAGATTATTACAAGACTTAGCTTTTAATATTTTTATCTCTCCATTCTTTTGAAGCTCATCAGGATAAAAAAATTCAGGAGCAATATGCTTTATGATATTACTCTTAATATAGTCTATTTGTATATGTGCAACATAAGCGATATTCTCTTCATAGATAATGGTGGGATCATTAATGGTGCTGATGCCACATGACTTCTGGATATGGTTAACTATTCATCTAAGCCAAACATATTCCCGTGAGGCTTCATGTAACGCGATTATTTATGAGTGATTTGTAGATGTAGCTACCAAGGTTTGCTTGAATGACCGCCAAGAAATGGTTGTACCACCACAAAGAAATACAAATCCTGTCTGGGATTTCGCATTATGTAGAGCAGACAGATATCTTGCATCTGTATACACAACCATAATCAAATCTTGGTTCTTCAGGTAATAAAACCCAAAATCTTGTATACCCTGAAGATATCTTAGTAGAGTTTTAATGCTAGCCCAACGTCTTCGGGTTGGAGGTGCACTGTGCCTAACTAGCAAGTTTACTGCAAAGGCAATATCCGACCTCGTGCAGTTAGCTAAGTACATTAGTGCTCCAACAGCACTTAAGTATAAGACTTCTGGTCCAAGAATCTCTTTTTCTATCCTTGTTCTAAAAGGGCCTTTATCCACTTCTAGAAATTGAACCCTTATTGGTATTTTCACTGGATATGATTTATCTATGTTAAATTTCTATAATATCTTCTTGGTATAAAAGGATTGGTGTACTAAAACTCATTTAGGGAGATGCTCCAGCTATAAGCCTAAGCAAAACTTGGTTCGGCCCAAGTCTTCTATTTCAAATTCTTTAATAAGATAGGAACTAGCTTCCTTTATGTCTTCGTCGTCCCGATGATATTCAGATCATCGACATATACTAAAATAATGCAGAATTTATTCTGGGATTTCTTTATGAATACAAAGGGATAGTCTTCACTATTAGTGTATCCCTTCTTCAAGAGGAATTCACTAAGTCGGTTGTACCTGTAGAATCCATTCTGGGATTTCCTTATGAATACACAGAGATAGTCTTCACTATTAGTGTATCCCTTCTTCAGGAGGAATTCACTAAGTCGGTTGTACCATATTCTACCAGACTGTTTCATACTGTACACAATTTTGATTCAATTTATTTTGATCTGGAATCTTTACTCCTTCTGGGATTTTCATATAAATATCCGAATCAAGTGACCCATATAGGTATGCGGTCACTACATCTATTAGTTGCATACTTAAATTCATAATTGATGCCATTGATATTGCACATCGAAACGTTATTCCACTCATGCCAGGAGAATAGGTTTCATCATAATCGATACCGGTTCTTTGCGTGAGTAATTCTACCTCAATTGCTTCCTTTCACTTACCTCAGTCTGAACACTTCAGGCATTCAGCTAAGGACTTTGGTTCTGGATCCAATTTAACGTTTCTCGCAATCTTTGAGGCGAAATAGATGTCGACAACTATAGTTTTTCTCTTATATAGTTCTCCTGACTCAACAAAATTTATGGATATTTCTTCATTTATCTCATCCAGCTCCTCATGATTTTCCACAATGACGAAATCTGGTTGTTCCGAGATCCCAGTATTAGTTTGTGTGCGTGCAATTGTACTGGGGTTACAATCTTTATGATCAATCCCTTCAAGTGTTTTCTCAAATTCAGGTTGAGTCTCTTTAACTAATATGAGAGATGTCTTATTCTCATTGAGTTTCGTTTTCTGCGGACGTTTTCGCGGAATTGAGGCCTCATTCTCTAGTACTCTCCCCCTCTTCTTCACATGAGGGATTGGAGTAGTTCGAATATCCTTTTGTGGTATTTCCACTCTCTCTAGAGCATTTCCTGCGGTATGTAAGTCTTTGTCACTCCCTTCTGATCAGTGAAGGTATCTAGCAAATTATTTGCAATTTGCTGTAAGTTTATTATTCACTGAACTTCTAATTCAGTTTCTGTAGTGCGTGAATCTAGGGCCTGAATGCCTGAGGTGTTCCAATGTATTTCTCGGCATTTATCATCATTTAGATATTTTCCTCCCCCAAATGCCAGAAAATTATCTTCATCGAAGATGTAATCGGTGTGTCGGGTCGTAAACATATATCCCGTGGTAGGCTCAAGATATTTAATAATTGATGGGGACTCAAAACCAACATATACCCTCCAACTTCCGGTGGAGACCCATGGCTGTTCATTGTGGTGGTGAAATTGGCACATATACAACACAGGCAAATTTTCGCAGATAAAAAATATTTGGTTCTTTTCCACGTACTAGTTGTAAGGGGGAGACGTGGTGGTATGCAGTCTTTTTTAAATTTATTAGTGCTGCTGCATGCAACACTGCATGGCCCCAATAACTGGTGGGGAGCCTACTATTCTGTAGTAGGGGTCTAGCAATCAGCTTAATTCTTTTGATAAATGACTCTGCAAGGCCATTCTAAGTGTGGACATATGGTACAGAGTGCTCTATGTTAACGCCTAAGGCTAAACAATAGTCATTAAATGCCTTAGATGTAAACTCACCGGCATTGTCTATCCGAATATACTTAATTCTTTCATCTGGAAAGTTTGCCCTTAATTTGATAGTTTTGGCTATTAGTTTAGCAAAGACGTAGTTCTTAGTAGACAACAGGCATACATTGGTCCACCTAGTAGAAGCATCTAGTACCACCATAAAATATCTAAAAGGACCCGACAGGGGTTGAATGGGTCCACAAATATCACCTTATATTCGCTCTAGAAAAATAGGTGATTCCGCCTCTACTTTCAAGTAAGAAGGTCTAGTAAGGAACTTTCCTTTGGCACAGGTTGGGCACAAGAAATCTTTAGGTTTAGTAAAGGATAGAATTTTTAAGTTGTAGCCGACAGAGTTGCTTACTATTTTTCTCATTATATCTATCCCAAGATACTCTAAGCGATCATGCTAGATCTTAAAAGGTTCTAAGACTTTATACTCTATTTTTATTACTACATATTCTTCAAGTTTTATGTAAGTGTAATATAATCTGGAGGAGGGAAGTTTTTCAACTACTCTTTTCTGATCGCCGTCAGATTTGGTCAAGAGGAGCTATTCTGCACAACCCTCATTTTCTATCTCGATATGGATATCATTCAAGCGAATATCCTTAAAACTCAATAGGGTATGCTTTGATTTGGAATACAAGAGAGCATTCTCAATTACTATTCTGGTACCCATAGGGAGAATAATTGTGGCTCTTTCAGTGCCAACAATTAGGGCATCACTTCCGATGATGGTCATGATATTTCCCGTTTACTTTGTTAACGTATAAAAATACTTTGTTTCCCTTAGTATCGAGTTGGTGATTCCACTACCTACCAAACAAATCTCTTCCTCCGCCATCAGATCTGATGGGTGGTTCTATATAGAATATAATATAATCAAATAACAATTCAATAGGAATAAAGTTCTAAAAGAACATACAACTCATTTTATTCATTGAAATAATATTTAAATCCTAACTAATTAATGCTTCATAAGAGCATGAACAATCCACTATTCTTCTAGAATAACCTAAACTGGTAAAGTAAACTTAAAGAAACTATGACATCTAGAGTTGCCCGAGGAGACGGTCTGTGGCCTACTGCAGGTCGTCATATGTGTCAACCTCCATGTAATCACCCCCTACTGTAGCGTCGAGCTCTATTACTGCACTCGGGGCAGCACTATTATCAGCATCAGGCTAATCACCAAAGTGTGTCTTTGCAGCCTTCTTCACTGGCGCCTTCTTGCCTTTGGCAACTGACTTTTGGTAGAGCTCCACCAGATGCCTTGGAGTGTGACAATTGCGGGACTAATGGTCTATACAACCACATCTGTAGCAAGGCGAAGAAGAGTAGGTCTTCTTGCTACCCAAGTCTGGCTTCTATTGCTTGCCTCTCTCTTGCCCCATCCAACGGGACTTGTCATTTTCCTTCTACACGTTCAGTTTCTTCCATTGTCCACCCCTCTACATAGGGCCCCTTCTACGGCCCTGGCTACCACGAGTCCTCTAGGAATTAGCAAGTGCTTCTAGTAGTGGCTATGACCTAGTGGGATGAGTCTGATAGTTCTTCATTAGTAACTCATCACTCTTCTCTGCCTCAAGAAGAGTGGTAATTAGCTCTGAGTATTTCTTGTACTTGGCCTGACGATACTGTTGCTGGAGTGTCCTACGGGTAGGGTGAAAAGTGCTCAAGGTC
This sequence comes from Melocanna baccifera, assembly GCA_036346265.1. NCBI lineage: Eukaryota > Viridiplantae > Streptophyta > Magnoliopsida > Poales > Poaceae > Melocanna > Melocanna baccifera. The sequence goes on from CM070689.1 coordinate 21,386,836, forward strand.
TTATCAATCATCTCAGCATCTGTAATCTTCTGATTACAGAATTTGAGCTTAGCGACAAGTTTGTAAATAGTAGAATTATATGCAGACACCCTTTAGAAATCCTAGAACCTGATGTTGGTCCACTCATGTTGTGCTTCAAGTAGCATGATGAATCTTTGTCGATAATACATCTCCTTTAGGGAGTTCTATAGTGCCAGCGGGTCTTCTTCAAGAAGATATTCAGACTTCAAATCTAAGCGGATGTGGTGTCTCAAGAAGTGTAGTACTGCACATTTAGCGGCATCAAGAATGGCGGTAGCCCCAACTGTTGGTTGGGTTATGGCGGCGCCGACGGATCTGGCCGTAAAGTTGATCTTAGCATCCATGGCCCATGTGAGGTAGTTGCTACTGTCAAGGGCAAGCTCAGAAAACTCCTTCTTAGCGATGTCAGACATCTCCTGCATTATTCATGCATAATTCTAAATTTACTAAGGTAAACAACATGAATATTGCTAAATCAGCAAGGTGTGAAATTTATTTATTCAGTAGATATTTTTAGGAATTCTCTGGAATTTTCTAGCAATTTTAATAATTTTATGCTAATTAATAAATACTTTTTAGAATGATTAACTAAGCAGAAAATAATATGTTGAATAAAGTAATTCCAGAAATATAAATAATAATGCCACAAGTTAACTAGATCATAATAAAGCTGAAATAATCTAGTAAATAAAACATGTGGGAGGAAAATCGGTCTGCTAGATTTAATTGCAATTACGATAAACTCTAGGGTCAAATTTTATAATTTATTTTCAGTTTTCATCATGTTAATTTAATTTTCCAAAGAAACATGGCTCTATATTTAAAAAATCCATTGCATATTCATAATTTCTTGAAACCTCAGGGGCTTTTATGCAAAAAAAGATGGCCCACCCAACCACCCTTATCCTCTCCACCGACAGCCAAAGAGAACTGGCCCCCTTTCCCTACCGGTCGCTTACGGGCCGTTTCCCTTCGGCCGCTCAGCTGTGGACGGCAACCGGCGGATAGCCATGGCGGGCAAACGGTGACCAGCGGGCTGTCAGCAGCTGGAGGACTGCTGTGGCAGGTGATCGAAAGTTTTTGGCGACCGATGGCCGATGGGCTTCCGTGGCTGGCAGTCGATGACCAAAGGGCTATCGCGGCACAATGAGAAGCTCCTGGCTGCTGGTGGCTGACGAGCTGCTACGGCAGGCGATTGGCAACAAGGCATGCCGTGGCAAGCAGTCGGGAAGCTTCGGGCTACCAGCGACCGGCGACGACTTTTAGCACAGCAACATCGGTAGATCCACTGGTGGTTTTGGGCGTATCCGCGTCGAGAGTTTTAGGCGATTGGACACGAGAGGCCTACGGTAGCGTCTCCGACAGGGAGCGGTGGTTGGGCAGTCTGCCTGCCTAACAGTCATCTCCCCCACTGGAAGTGGAACGTGTGCATCTCCAATCTACAATGGTCCATGAGCATGGACAGCAGTGCTACATCATACTGAAACACATGTGGTATGTCCAGCATGCGCATAATGCGCAGCAGCTCAGTGTCCTCTAGCAATGGGACGTAACGCTGGTCTAGAGGTCAATGCTCTCTGGGGCCCTAAGGATGGGCTGCTGGTGTCGATGAATCTGCCCCCAACATGATGTTAGTGCTACCAAGACCCAAGGCATATTGCTGCCCATAACTCCCTATGGCAAGAGCAGGCACATCACGATAACTTGTGCAATGCAAGTGATCCCCAAAAATGCGACCTTATAACATGCAGAGCTTCCCAGGCCACTTACTGCATAGGTAGGTAGTCATCTAAGGAGCGCCAAGGCACTGCATGCTCCAGTAGTATCCCATATTCAATGGAATCCCTATGACAATCACTCCAATACCTAAGGGCAAGGTGCTCCTAATTTATGCAACATATGCCACAAGAGAATGTTGATACCCAAATATGCAATTCTGGACATTTTGTGTATTCTGCATTAATCCAAGATCACGTTAGTGCATACAATATAACATAGATGAAATATCGACCATACACACGATAAAATAAAGAAAAAACTCAAATATTAATACTTATCAGGGTATGACCTTATGACCAAGCTTACAACTTACTAGCCTGAAGGACTTAAAATCTAGAAGCGAAAAATAGAAATAAGCGTGGAAGTTATTCGATATGCCTACAAGAAATCTACTGGGAAGCGAAGGCCTAATCTGTGAAATCGCTAAAGTATCCTCCCGCTGGTACCTCCTGCTGATATAACTCCTCCTCCTCCTCCTCAACTAAGCAACAGTGGATATAAAGCCATGAGTATATTGGTACTCAGCAAGTCATTTATAACAAATGAATGTAATATAATATGTAAGGCTTACCAATGGATGGCTGAAAGGTTAACTTACAGAAAGCAGTAATTTAAAGTAAATATGATAACTAAATTGAAAGCAACTTTAAGGAAAAATAATAATAAATAAATAACAAAATTGAATAAATCACTTGTGAACCTCCCATTCACAAGCTAAACCATCAGTGAACTAACCATTCACTTTCCAACGATGTGATTATTCTCACGTTAAAGAAGTCACAACAAGGTCTTTATAAAGTTCAACCTCAACTCAATTCTGCCCGCTAGGGTTTCACATCACACCCTCCTTGCGCCTCATGGAAATTAGCAACCATATTCATCGCAATGGCAAGATTAAAATTGAAATATCTCAAATTAATCAGCCAGGTCTATCTCATACTAGACATATGATTTGCACAGTAAGACTCAGATTAATAGCGCACAATGTTAAGTCCTTAATATTACCTAGGCAAGACTTCCACATCCCGCGATGCGTGGAGAGATCCTAATCGTCAGTGCAAATCTGGATAAATGACTTGGATGATTGCATCAGATGGTTCACGGGGCAGCGCAAGGTGTTAACGCTTGACGCGAGGGGTCACAGGCGCTAGCACGAAAACCGAGAGGCAGCGATGCGGGCGACACGTGCGCGACTGAAGCGAATGCGGCTGGCGGCGCTGCGGCTCACCGGCGAGGGTGGAGAGAGGTACTAGACAGCGACGGAGACTCATCAGCGGCGATGAATGATGACAGTGGGTCGCGAAAACGGCGCAAGTGCTCGGTTTCAAAACTTTGTTCAAATGGTGGACTCCAGCAAGGGCAACGACTACGCGAAGACAGCGGAACTCACGGTGAGGTAGGCAGCAGCTCAAGAATGTGGAAGGCTGAGGCTACGCTCGGCGTTTTATGCACAGGGAGCAGAGGAATCCGGCTCGGACACCGAATCGGACACACACCAAGGCACGCACGTGGAGCGGACGCGGCGACGGAGTCCCACGCGGAGACGACGGTGAAAAGTGCCGGGGTGTGCAGATGCGTGACACGTGGCAGCCGGGGAGTCGAACGGGCGAGTAAGAACGCACAAATGCATAGTGATAGCGCTCCCTGATGGCTAACGCGTGGTGTGGGGAAAGATCCGGTGGTCGCCGAGCGGGGTGGTCGGATAGCCGACACGCAGTAGGACGACGATCAGCTAGTTGCGGGGAAGTGGGTCAGATGAACAGGATGGGCCAACCCAGTACTGTTCATGGGGATTTTGGGATTTTTCTTTTTCAGAAATCCAAATAAAATAAAAGGAGCTCTAGAAAATAGCAAATAAACCCGAAAACTTCTCAAAAAATTTCAAACAAATTCCTTGAAACAAAAGGAACCCAAATAAAATATTTTTAGCCTATGTTATTATTTATTTTAATCAGATTAAATCCTTTTAATTCATACAGATTTATTTTAAGCTTTAATTAATTTTAGAAAAATTGAAATAATGAATTTTATTTTAAATGCTTCAAAAGGCTCTGAAAAATAGGATGTTACAGAGAAGTACATGCTATCCACGGATTTGAAATGGCGGTACCCTAATACGGACCAACCTACAAAAGGCAGGATTGTAATTAGATTTGGTAGTCCAATTTAAATCCTTATGAATTTTAGGGCTAATTAGACAATAAATGACATAATGATGAGAAGTATTAAAAATATTTAATGCCATATAGCAGAAAAGCCCTACTTAAGTCCATAAGCAATCTCTAGTTATATGCGTGGCCTTCAAACTATTGCTCTGATACCACCTGTGATGACCCGTATTTTTATCAAGGGGTAAAAACACTAGTTAATTGATTATTATTTGTCTATCCTGTAGAACACCGCTCCAATAAATAATAAGTCCATCAGAGTGTTACATAATTACAGAAAAAACATAATATTACATAAAATTATAGGCTAGTCTGATACTACAATACCACTCTAGCGGAATAATTACAATGCCAAAAGTATAGGCTAGTCCAAATTCTAATTATACAAGAAGTACTAAATATAAATACAATATACTAATATTACAGGTACCCTAGGGGTTGAGATTAAGGGTGCAAACGGATCGGATTCGGTCGGATATTGCATAAACTGTATCCTAACCCACATTTTTTTTCCCGGATTCGGAGTCGGATACGGTATGACCGGATACGAATACGAATTCGGAATATTCGGAGTTTCAAATACGGAACTATCGGAACGGATATATAACGGATTCGGTTCGGAAACGGATAATATATGCGGATAATAATACGGATGATTGGCAAAGCTGAAGCAAGTACCGTTCTAAAAGTACACTACATAAAACATGAATAAAAACAATTCAACAACATATATAGAAGATGGCATGATAGAAATAATAACGACTGAAGCTTATACTCTAGTAAATTCATACAAGCCACAATAGGAACATAAATGTTCATACGAGATTACGAGTACGGAGTACCATACATAACATAAGTTTATCTTGCCATAATAGAAACACAAAATAACAATAGTATAAGCTTATAGCCTCAAGCAGACAACAACTGAACGCTGAAAGTGCCTTCGCGCTCTATGGCTCATCATCACTAGCTATTTCTTCTTCCTACAGTTCGCCAATTAATATGTCAAACTAAGTTAGAAGCAACTTTGTAACGAAAAAGATGAAAAATATTTACAAAAACAAGAGTGCAATACCTGAATCAACATATTAGTAACAAGTGTCTCAACAACCTCTAGATCAGCAGTGATAGATGCAATCTTATTCTTAGAATCTAAAAAATGTAATGAAAGGTACATTAGAAAAAAACACAACTTTATTCAAACTAAAAGATAACAAACTATTAAAATTATCACCTTTTCTAGATGCAGCTATCCAATCTTTGGTACAGATCAATGCTTCTACCATCTCAGGCTCGAGGCGACTACGAAATGGATCAATGACCCGCCACCAAGATCGAAAGCAGATTCAAGCAATCATGACACTTGAATGGCCAACACATCACGAGCAACTTTTGAGAGAATAGGATATTCATATTCCTGGTTCTTCCACCACGATAAAATATCAAATTTATGATTGCTAGATTTTGAAAGCTTTAGTGGTTGTTCTGCCATGTATTTTTCCAAGTCATTTGGCTCATCTTGACCAGTGCCATCTTGAGTGTCATATAAGAAGTTATGCAATTCCTCATTTTCATTGTCCATAAAGAGATCTTCTGGTTCTTCACTAGGAGCAGATGTAGTACTACTCTTTGGGACAGTAGATGCAACAGAAACATATGCTTCATACATTTGCTTCACAACATTCATGAATTTTTCAAGTTCAACTTTAGACAATGGCTCACCATAAAACTTTTTCATGTAATATTCCACTATTCTTTTCTTGAACCTAGGATCGAGAAAGCTTGCCACAACTAGAGCAATATTGGACTTCTTCCAGTACTTTTCAAACTTAACACTCATAGATTGTGCCATCTCTTTAATAGTGGTATCAGTGCTAGCACACCATTCAGATATCAACATCTTAATATCACAAAAACTTTGGTAAAACAAATTTGCAGTTGGATATAAAGTACCAGAGAATAGCTCGGTAACATCATAGAATTTCTTCAAGCATTTGCAAAGTGTTAGAGCTTTATCCCATTCATAACTGGAAGGAGCAATATGCTCATACCTGCGGCGTTCCAAGCACAAAAGCCTCTCAAAAGCACTCCTATAATACAGGCATCCTCAACATGGTATAGGTGGAATTCCACCTTGTAACAACATCCAATGAGAGACCCATCGATGTTTTTAACCCACATTCTGTTGCACACTTCTGGAATTCCTCCCACTGCAATGGAGAGCCTTTGACTGCTAATATAAATGATCTAATGTTCTGAATTGTAGATGCAATTTCTTGCAAGCCATCTCTAGCAACAAGATTCAGAATATGATTGGCACATCTCACATGGAAAAACAAACCATCACACACTAGTGGACTTTGCTTTCCGAGCTCAGCAATGACATCTCTAACACAGACTTCATTTGCAGATGCATTGTCCAAAGATAAAGAAAATATTTTCTTTTCAATATACCATCTCATGACACAATTAGTAAATTCTTCAGACAATTTAGCACCGGTATGTCGTCCTTTTACATGCATGAATTTGATAATTCTTTTCTGAATTTGCCAATCATCATCAATCCAATGCACAGTGACACACATATATCCTTTATTCTGATTTGATGTCCACATGTCCATAGTTGTGCTAAAGCGACACTCAATGGTTTTAAAATACTCATACAATTTCTTCTTTTCTTCTAAAAAGAGGTCCATTAGCTCTTTCCTAACAGTGGTGCGGCTCTTGATTGGAAAATTAGGGCGTAGGGATTTGATGAAGTCCATAAAATATTCATGCTCAACAATATTGAAAGAGTATTCATGCATGATTATCGCCACATAAAATTTTCTCAAGCTAGCTTCTTGATCATACCTGTACGGTTCAATAACAGTGATATTGTCTTTATGATTTTTTTCTACTTTGAGCTGCTGTTGGCCTGGGCGGAGGTTATGTTTTTTCTTCAAATGATTCCAAAAGCATGTTGTGCCATTGGTGGTCTCACATCTTGCACTGTACTTGCAATGGTTGCATTGTGCCCAATGTTGAACAACCTTCACACCATTCTCTTCAACAGTCTTTGTACTCCTAGTGTACTCATCCCAAACAACTGATGTACTCTTCTTTTGCCTCTTTGCACTAGGTTCAACATCCTCATGTTGTACTGCATTCTCTTGCGTGCCACTTCCAATGGACGGTGCCTCACGACATGCAACTACACCCACACTATCACTTACACTTGCACTTACAGATGCCATAACAATACACAACTGCAGATATGCTGCAAATCACAATAGAGAAGAGCTAATCAATCAGCAAGCATCAATCAGCACATATAAGAGCTATATAGAGACTAATAAGAACAATTGGTAGTTACTTTTTTACATGATTAACGGAGACGCATGTATTTGGAATAGCATCCTGGTTATCAACATCACAACATGGTTACATGAACAATTTCTTTATGTGAGTACCTAGAATTCAATCTAACGAATTCCATCTTCTACACAATTGGGAAAACAACCAACTAATGACTAACGAATTTGGTCAGATTATTGAGCGAAAATTCACACAAAGCTCCACGCGAATCACCGAAGCCCAAAGTAAACACACAACTGGAGCAACACGGGCCTCGAAGGTTGCTGCTGCCAACGTCGTAAACACACAACTGGAGCAACATCTCTAGCAAGAAGGAAGGTTTTAAAAGATATACCAAAGGTTGCTGCTGCCAACATCGTAGCAAGCCGGGCTTCTGGTGGCCGGGCGCCGGCGGCGACTTCTGGTGAGCGGCGGCGGCTTTTGGTGGCCAGGAGGTAGGAGAAGAGGGGGCTGGCCGAATAGAGTAGTAGGGGAGTAGAGGAGGGCTGGGCGCAGGTAGGGGCGGCGGTGGAGGGTCGAGGAGGGGCGGCGCCGGGGAGGGCGAGGAGAGGCGGCGGGGGAGAGGAAGGGGACGGCCGGACGGGGAGGAGGGGTGGAGGGGGCGGCGGCGCCGGGAGAGGAGGGCGCGCCGGGGCGAGGAGAGGCGGCGGGGAGAGGAAGGGGACGGCCGGACGGGGAGGAGGTGGAGGGGGCGGGGCGCGCCGGGAGAGGAGGGTGGCACCGGGGCGAGAGAGGCGGCGGGGAGAGGAAGGGACGGCCGGACGGGGAGGAGGGGTGGAGGGGGCGGCGGGGGAGAGGAGGGCGGCACCGGGGGAGAGGAAGGGGACGGCCGGACGGGGCGAGGAGGGGTGGAGGGGGGCGGGGGGCGGCGGCGGGGGAGAGGAGGGCGGCGCCGGGGGGGCGAGGAGAGGCGGCGGGGGAGAGGAAGGGGACGGCCGGACGGGGGGGAGTAGGGGTGGAGGGGGGCGGGGGGCGGCGGCGGGGGAGAGGAGGGCGTAGGAAGTGCTGGGGGTAAGGTTAGCTGGGGGTGGGAGTCACGGGTGAATGAATCGATGGGCGGCCATGCGGGGGGCGCATCACGCAGGGACGGCAGGGTGATGGGCGGTGGGCCATTGTGCGGGTCGATGGGTCACTACCGCGTCGAAAGCGAATCGCGAATCGGATACCTATTCGGATATGATTCGGATAGTATCCGAATAACCGAATACCGAAGCGATTCGGTCGGATATGATCTAAACCGAATTCGCTACCGAATCCGAATACAAAAATCCGAATCCGAATCCGAATCCGACCGGATATCAAAACGGTTTACCGAATTCGCTACCAACCGGATTCGGTACCGGATCGGTCGGGAAAAACCCGACCCGTTTGCACCCTTAGTTGAGATCATGCTGCTCCTAAATCTCTAGTCACCCTAGGTCTCGTATAAGGGGTCAACCCCATACGACTCAGTCTCAATACAATCTCCCTCCCACTCGAGGTAGGGCTCATCTGAGTAGGCCTCATCCACCCAAAGTGAGGATCCAAGCTAGCTACCATATAAACAAAAAAATAATAGTAAGGGTGAGTACAAAGTACTCAGCAAGCTTATATAACAAAGATGCATTGTATGCTCATAAACTAACAATTCTTGAAACATCTCATTCTCAATCCTCATTCCCATTTCATATAGAAAAAAATAAAGATTCTTAGGTTGTGAAGAATTTTAGATTATTAATTCAGAAATATACTAAATACTCATATAAATGGGTAAAAACCTCCACTGGTTCTCGTAGCCTACAATTCAGGAGACAAGTATGAATTCACAATTTATATAGCATTACGCAAGCTTGTATCACTTTACCAATGGCCGCTTTGATTTTTTTTGTAGCAAGTGAATCTTCGTATTTTCTTAGATACGATGCCCAAACTAAAGTACAGAACTTTCAACTTATCTCAATATACTATACCTCACCCAACTTACTTATAATTGTGGGCTCTAGGCGGTTTACTACCCTCTCCAGGCACCCTCGCAATTATAAGACAATTGTTGGTCAAATTGGACATCAACCTTCACCCGACACTCCATACTGCTAAATTTATGCACCAGGTGTATACTTTATGACCCAAAGTCCAATTGAGACCTTGTCTAGTTCCACCATAGATAAATCTACTTGTTTATGGAGTGCATAATAACCTTGATAGAGTTGGTGATTCTGCCATCTTTCTAATGAAACAATGGTTGATACGATAAATATGGTCCATTACACAAGTGAAGTTTGTGTGTCCTTATATAATACCCTATGTAGAAGGTCCAAACTTGCCACCTTTTTTAGCCTGTGGACCCTCCACTCACCTCATAATTCTTGGTATGACAGTGGCTTGACCAGCTACCCAACCTTTTCTCTTTCAATTTATCCTCGTGATATTCTTCTGATAACATGTTTTTAAATTTTTATGTAGCTTGATAGTAGTTTAATAGGTAAATATTCATTTTATTGAAGATAATCTGTTCATATACTCAAAGGGATGCTTGCCTGAGTATGGGTTAAAAAGTAGGGTCTCGGGGTCACTCAGATAAAATCCACACTAGGGTACCGTTTCGTCTGCTACAATTAATACACGCATGATGAATTAATTTTACAACTATAAAACTAAACCACATACCTCAGACACAAGGGGTATGTGGTTTAAGCCTAAGTCAATTAAGGACCGGTCTAGGAGCTACTGCTACAAAGCTCTAACGTACTACCACAAGACTGGCATGGGACAGTCCTAGCTAATTAATTTGTGAGGTCCTAACTTTGGTCTTGGTATAGGTTAAATGTGAGCATAGCATAGGCCATGAGAAGTCTCACACAGCACAAAAAGGGTGCTCCAACTCGTGGATTCATGTTGTGGTAAAAACTTAGTGGCGGCGTGACTAGGTTGAAAGCTTTACATTGTAACGACCTTGTTATGATCTGGGCATGTTCTTTTTGGCTGCAGCTTATGGCTTTTGGCTGAAATTTTTGAATTTTAGCTGTTTGTTACAGAGATTACAGAGAGAGATACTCGCTTACGATTTTGGATGGTACAAATGTTAGACTTTTAACGTGTACTATAATTAACTTGTAGACTCTATCTTAAAAAAAATACTATGTTTGAAAGTTAGGTACTGTAGAAAAAGCCAAAAACCATTTTGAGAAGCTGAAAATAACAGACCCTCTCTCTGCCGCACACCTAAGGAAGTATGTTAATCGCGTTAAAATATGTGATGATCATGTCTTATGGGTAAAGCTGTACAACCAATGCAGAGTGTGTAAAACTATCCTGGATAGTCGTGCCCACAGTCATGGGCTAGCCGAGTAAAGTTTTTCACGGATTAGACTTTGGTTTTCAAAATGGTTTCTGAAAAGACTTATAAATGGATAGAATCCATAAGAGATTTAAAAAGCATATAGATGGATGGAATCCATATAAAATCTTTTTGAGGAAAGATGCACTAGATGGGATACATGTGGATAGGTTGGCGTTTAGTTGGAGTCTGCAAAATGATATTATTTTATTAAAATCACTATTTTATCTATTGTATCAAATTTATCTTTTAAATCTATTACAATATTTACTTAAATTCTACTTTTCACTCAAACAAACCTATTACGCCTTCCATTGTCAATCCTTATGCATGCATGAACTTTGTTAAACCTCCTGGTGTAACTTGTGGAGTACTTTACATATTCATATTGCTTCATTCACTATTTTTAGGGAAGAACTTCATCAACTTCAGTGAGGATAATGATGAGTAGGCTATGTCTTACAGTCATTCGCTTGTGGATAGACAAGATGGGCTACTGCTTTATTGTTCTTCTTCTGCTTATATTTAATTTTAGTTTATGAACCATTGATATAAATTTTGATCATCAGGCCCATATTTAATTAATGAATAAATGTCATTGTGCATGATATGAATCTTTGTTATCCACTATGCACACTAGCTTGATTCTTGACTAGTGCGATTTACACAGAGGGTCCCAAAATTATTGTTCTGGGATCTGACAATGGCACTAGCTAAGGATTGAATGGTTGAGGCATAATGCACAGATAAACAGTGTTGGCATGTTCGGATTGGCTAGACGAGATGGTCGATCAGACGGCTTGGGGGGTGCAAGGTATGATGGATATGGATGGCTAACATGTGGTGGCGGCCGATTGAACTGGTCTGAACGGTACGGGAGATATTTAGGGCCGATTCATATTAAATCTTTTTAAGTAATAAAAATTATTTTAAGTATGCATTAAATCTAGAAAATCCAAATGATAAATTTTATTTTACAAACTTCAAATAAACTTTTAAAATTAGAATGTTAGACCAGCGCGGCGACGCGTGGCCACGTATGGCACGCTGTGGATTGTACCGACAAACTGCGCTCAGGGGGCGCGGAATCACCCAAACATTGTGCTCGAGAGACGTAGATGGCGCGGTGTGCCAAGCCACGCGGAGAATTTCTGGTTTGGGAGCACGAAGAAAGTGGGCCTGGTAGAACCCACATGTAGGGCTGGACAAAAAACTTGAGGCTCACGTGCTACTCGAGTTCGTGGACAGCTTGGTTCGGCTTGACTCGAGCTTAGAGCTTTCCATAGCGAGCCAAGCCCATGTTGTAGCTCGACTCACTAACGAGTTGAGCCCAAGTCGCTCGTGAGCTCGAACGAGCCAGAGGCGCTGATAACACGAGCCGATCTCCACTCCAGTCCACTCTCGCCTCTCGGAGTCTCGGTCTCGCGACTCACGCCACGCCCACGCATTTGAGAGTCTCCAGAAGACTCCACACTCTGAGCTCGCTCTCTCGCATTCCCCACTCCCCCACCACCTCCTCCCTCACCACTCCCCCGCCGCCTCCTCCCTATCCGCTCCCCGCCCTCCCCCCTCTCCCCCCGCCGCCGTCGCCTCCCTCCCCGCTCCCCGCCGTTGCCGCCTCCTCCCTCCCCGCCCCCTGCCGCCTCCTCCCTCCCCGCTTCCCGCCCCCCGCCGCCTTCCTCCCCGCTCCCCGCCGCCGCCGCCTCCTCCCTCCCCGCTCCCTGCCCCCCGCCGCCTTCCTCCCGCTCCCGCCGCCCTCCTCCTCCCCCGCTCCTCGCCCCCCTACCGCCACCGCCTCCCTCCCGCTCCCCGTCGTCGCCGCCTCCCCCTGCTCCCGTCGCCGCCTCCTCCTCCCACTCCCCTTCCGCCTCCTCCCTTCTCCCTCCCCGCCGCCGACTCCCGCCACAACCGTAGGTGGTGACTCCGTGGCCCCAGCCCCCTCCGCGTCCTCCACCATCAACTTCCTCACGCTCTGTTACCACCTCAAGGTGAGTGCTCACTTCTCCACCAATCCCTACTTGTGGCTTCCGTTTATGCCTGTGAGGTTTGTGTCGTGACGTGATATCTGGGGGTGTACACGACCAAGAGGGCGGGGTGGGTAAGGCGCGGCGTGCAGGGGCCTGAGTCGGTGGCCGACCACATGTACCGCATGGGCGTAATGGTGCTCGTCGCCGTAGACCTCCCCGGCATTGCCGCAGACCAAGCCTCTACTACAGCTCGCGAGCTGGCTTGAGCCACCTGCTGAGCCGAGCCTGCATTCTAGCTCGATTTCCAAATGAGCCAAGCCATGGCTCCGCTCGGTGTGAGCTCGGCCGAGTCTGGCTCGAGCCAGCTTGACTCGGCTCGTTTTCACTCCTACCCACATGCGGGGGATGGAAGCGTGGTCATGCACCACAGGGGTGTGGAAGGCCGGCGGGACCCACCACTTTGGTGTGCTCTGGGGATGGAACGCTCATCTAGCGCTACATAGGTGTGGTAAGAGCCCATAAGGGGGCCAAATTTGCAATTTGCTACGAGGTGGGGCTACATTTCAATATTACAAGTCACAATAGGACCAAAAAGATAAAAAAAAATTCCTGGAGGATGATGTTAGGTCGAAAGTTTGAGACGGTTGGTCTGACAAGGTTTACAGCCCAATAGACATTTGAGAATTTTAATTGATTTTGCAATCTGAACAATTCCAGATATTTGAATTGAGCTTGTAAAAATATCAAATCAGTTCAAAAAATTAGAAACATTTAGGGAGTAAGTTTACGTTGTTTGAACACAAAATATTTACATACTCTGAGAAACTTTTATTTGTGCAGAATAAATACATTTTGTGAAATTGGGAAAAGCTTTTAAAATTTCAAGAAAAAATCAAAAAATCCTAAAACTTCAAAGGAGGAGAGCGATGGAGGAGTACAAGGGGTCTTTGTGGAGGGGGGAGTTGCTGGCACCGGCAAGGGTGGCTTCGGGGTGGAATCTGCATCAGATTGGGATGACTAGTGGATCGCGCAGGTGGGATTGCATGGACAAGTACGAAGTTAGTGAGAGATGGATGGTAGGTCCAGGTGTCAGCGGGTTAGAATTTTCAATATTTGAGTATTCCAGGGTGAATATCTGTTAGCAGGTTCCGACATGTTCCATATTGCTTCATGGTATTACTCCGGCTTGCATTGAGGAGCTACTCATCCACTAGCTCTAATCCCCTACTCTGTGTGTAGCCACACGACAGTCTCAACGTCTCCCAGCCCTCTCCTTCTCTTAGGTTCTCAGCATCTCCACTAGATTGAAGCAAGCTATGAGTGGTGGGATTATATAAAAATAGCTACTAGCAGCAGGGTGGCCTTCCACAGTGCAGTGTAGGCGGGTGTGGCGAAATTAAGTTTCAACTAAAAAATAAAACAAATTCCAATCTCTTAACAAAATTCACTTTAAATTGTCATTCTTATACAAAAATATACTTGGAAAAAGTATAAAAGTTTAAAACAACAATTGAATATGCAACAAATTTACCGGAGGTGCAACTTTTATTGGATAAACATGCAACAAAACCCCGCACATTTGCAACAACACATTATAACAAACCCATCACTCAACCATTTGATCTGCCCCAAGTATCACAACAAATTTGTGGTGAGCATGACAATGAGAAGTTATGCGTGTAACAAAAACTGGCTTCAATTGCAACAAAACTATGCCAACAAATTGGTGTAATAAAACCAACAACATGTTGCAACAAAAATTTTACTCTGGCACAACAAATTGCAACAAATCCTCAATGTTGAGGTCTAATACATCTTCAATCGAGGGGCCCATGATGGCACACTCTAGGTCTTCTATCTACTTTGACAAATCTTCTGATACCACAAGTGCGAATCATTTTGATCAAAGAGTATTCCTAAGATCTCATCAAAAATGGCGGATTCCCTTTTGACTTTTTGATATGCTTCTACTAGGTGCTTGGCTACGCTGCATCTATTTTCAGAGTGACCACAAAAGTCGCACCTAGCATATAATGTATCTTTATATGACTTTCCATTCCTCTGTTCTTGGATTTTAGGCTTCGTTTGATTACCTTCTTTCTTGCCATCTTCTCCCCTCTTCCTCTTATAGGAATCTTTTCCTATGTTGGGAAATCTAGAAAAGGGGACCTAGGGAGCACATGATCTAGCAGCCAATGGCTTACCAAAACAGTTCCATAGGACTTCCCATATCCACCGTGGATCCTTTCCACATGCAAGCCAATCTTGATGTGTATAATCTATTCTTTCATAGATAAACGTCCGGGCTAGGTCCTTTGCAGCATTACTACGATTTTTGCCCCTTTCGCTGGCATCTCCAAGACTGTTGTATTCCAGAGAGTCTCAACATTCTGTGCCCACGTTGAGCAATTCCTCCCATCGCTAAACAGCACACAGAATTGTCTCTCAGGCATGTTGCTTACATGACATAATGCAACAATTAGTTGGCTCAGAAATAGGCCACATGAGTCAAAACATGTGAGTGCAACATATAGACAATTTACTTGGCAGTAAATACGAGTCTGCAAAATTCTAGTGATTTTCTGTTAATTTTTCTAACCAGAGAAAAAATTTCTATAGCAAAAGTTTTTCGCAATTAAATAAAGTCACAAAAGACAAATAAATGAGACCAGAACACTCCCAGGTTTTAATTTGCAATATTTGCAACAAAAATCCTTGAATTCAGAGGCCTAATATGCAATTTTCTGGTAATAAGGACCTAGTTTTAATAAACCGAGGACTCTCCAATTTTGCAAAAATCCAAGGACTTTTCTATAAAATTTCCACCACTCGCCCTCATCACACCCACTAGTTTGTTATTGCCATGTTTTGGGTGGTTATGTCGTGTGCTCCTAAGGTTCCGTCTGAACCCTAGGGGCATCTATGGCGGTAGCATCGGCTCAATGTGGGGAAGCGGCGATGTGGTGTTGCAGTTCGGCAATGCGGCGTGGAGGTGGGCACGGTGGCACGGCTTGAACAGTGGCCTAAATCAAGTAGCTAGAAGAATCCAAGCAAGACGTAAAGTGCTAAGATAGTACAAATATCTTTAAAAGTTGGTGTTTGGTACACAAAATTCTAATACCATAAATAACGTTCAACCTTCAAAGGATCCTCACTGTTGTGATACATACGTATGTACGTAGCTTCAAACATCCCCTAACTTCCCAAAACGATGACATTTTTGCATTTATCATCTACTTATGATAGCATTAGGAAAGGCTATACAATACATGTGTCATACTTTGGTACTATTACTGCATAGGAAAATAAGCATGCCAAACTTTACGTAACATGATATCCATGTTAAGTGTTGTGTACTGATCAATAAATCAATTTTGCATTGGGTGTATAATCATTATATCAATTTTGCATTCTTGAGCTCCTTTTATATGTTTGGAAAAGATAGCAACTTGACAGCGAGAACTTTGCTTTATTGATAGCAACTTGAGTCGGTGGCCGACCACATGTACTGCATGGGCGTAATGGTGCTCGTCGCCGTAGACCTCCCCGGCATTGCCGCAGACCAAGCCTCTACAACAGCTCGCGAGCTGGCTTCAGCCACCTGCTGAGCCGAGCCTGCATTCTAGCTCGATTTCCAAACGAGCCAAGCCATGGCTCGGCTCGGTGTGAGCTCGGCTGAGTCTGGCTCGAGCCGGCTTGACTCGGCTCGTTTTCACTCCTACCCACATACGGGGGCATGGAAGCGTGGTCATGCACCACAGGGGTGTGGAAGGCCGGCGGGACCCACCACTTTGGCGTGCTCTGGGGATGGAACGCTCATCTAGAGCTACATAGGTGTGGTACGAGCCCATAAGGGGGCCAAATTTGCAATTTGCTACGGGGTGGGGCTACATTTCAATATTACAAATCACAAAAGGACCAAAAAGATAAAAAAATTCCTGGAGGATGATGTTAGGTCGAAAGTTTGAGAAGGTTGGTCTGACAAGGTTTACGGCCCAATAGACATTTGAGAATTTTAATTGATTTTGCAATCTGAACAATTCCAGATATTTGAATTGAGCTTGTAAAATATCAAATCAGTTCAAAAAATTAGAAACATTTAGGGAGTAAGTTTAGGTTGTTTGAACACAAAATATTTACATACTCTGAGAAACTTTTATTTGTGCAGAATAAATACATTTTGTGAAATTGGGAAAAGCTTTTAAAATTTCAAGAAAAAATCAAAAAATCCTAAAACTTCAAAGGAGGAGAGCGATGGAGGAGTACAAGGGGTCTTTGTGGAGGGGGAGTTGCTGGCACCGGCAAGGGTGGCTTCGGGGTGGAATCTGCATCAGATTGGGATGACTAGTGGATCGTGCGGGTGGGATTGCATGGACAAGTACGAAGTTAGTGAGAGATGGATGGTAGGTCCAGGTGTCAGCGGGTTAGAATTTTCAATATTTGAGTATTCCAGGGTGAATATCTGTCAGCAGGTTCCGACATGTTCCATATTGCTTCATGGTATTACTCCGGCTTGCATAGAGGAGCTACTCATCCACTAGCTCTAATCCCCTACTCTGTGTGTAGCCACACGACAGTCTCAACGTCTCCCAACCCTCTCCTTCTCTTAGGTTCTCAGCATCTCCACTAGATTGAAGCAAGCTATGAGTGGTGCGATTATATAAAAATAGCTACTAGCAGCAGGGTGGCCTTCCGCGGTGCAGTGTAGGCGGGTGTGGCGAAATTAAGTTTTAACTAAAAATAAAACAAATTCCAATCTCTTAACAAAATTGACTTTAAATTGTCGTTCTTATACAAAAATATACTTGGAAAAAAGTATAAAAGTTTAAAACAACAATTGAATATGCAATAAATTTACCGGAGGTGCAACTTTTATTGGATAAACATGCAACAAAACCCCCCACATTTGCAACAACACATTATAACAAACCCATCACTCAACCATTTGATCTGCTCCAAGTATCACAACAAATTTGTGGTGAGCACGACAATGAGAAGTTATGCGTGTAACAAAAACTGGCTTCAATTGCAACAAAACTATGGCAACAAATTGGTGTAATAAAACCAACAACATATTGCAACAAAAATTTTACTCTGGCACAACAAATTGCAACAAATCCTCAATGTTGAGGTCTAATACATCTTCAATCGAGGGGCCCATGATGGCACACTCTAGGTCTTCTATCTACTTTGACAAATCTTCTGATACCACAAGTGTGAATCATTTTGATCAAAGAGTATTCCTAAGATCTCAATCAAAATGGCGGATTCCCTTTTGACTTTTTGATATGCTTCTACTAGGTGCTTGGCTACGCTGCATCTATTTTCAGAGTGACCACAAAAGTCGCACCTAGCATATAATGTATCTTTATAGACTTTCCATTCCTCTGTTCTTGGATTTTAGGCTTCGTTTGATTACCTTCTTTCTTGCCATCTTCTCCCCTCTTCCTCTTATAGGAATCTTTTCCTATGTTGGGAAATCTAGAAAAGGGGACCTAGGGAGCACATGATCTAGCAGCCAATGACTTACCAAAACAGTTCCATAGGACTTGCCATATCCACCGTGGATCCTTTCCACTTGCAAGCCAATCTTGATGTGTATAATCTATTCTTTCATAGATAAACGTCCGGGCTAGGTCCTTTGCAGCATTACTACGATTCTTGCCTCTTTCGCTGGCATCTCCAAGACTGTTATATTCCAGAGAGTCTACAACATTCTGTGCCCACGTTGAGTAATTCCTCCCATCGCTAAACAGCACACAGAATTGTCTCTCAGGCTGTCAGGCATGTTGCTTACATGACATAATGCAACAATTAGTTGGCTCAGAAATAGGCCACATGAGTCAAAACATGTGAGTGCAACATATAGACAATTTACTTGGCAGTAAATACGAGTCTGCAAAATTCTAGTGATTTTCTGTTAATTTTTCCAACCATAGAAAAACTTTCTATAGCAAAAGTTTTTTTGCAATTAAATAAAGTCACAAAAGACATATAAATGAGACCAGAACACTCCCAGGTTTTAATTTGCAATATTTGCAACAAAAATCTGTGAATTCAGAGGCCTAACATGCAATTTTCTGGTAATAAGGACCCAGTTTTAATAAACCGAGGACTCTCCAATTTTGCAAAAATCCAAGGACTTTTCTATAAAATTTCCACCACTCGCCCTCGTCACACCCCCTGGTTTGTTATTACCATGTTTTGGGTGGTTATGTCGTGTGCTCCTAAGGTTCCGTCTGAACCCTAGGGGCATCAATGGTGGCAGCATTGGCTCAATGCGGGGAAGCGACGATGCGGTGTTGCAGTTCGGCAATGCAGCGTGGAGGTGGGCATGGTGGCACGGCTTGAACAGTGGCTAGGCCAAGGCCCCCGTGTGTGGCGCAGTTGGCGTGGTGTGAATGGCGAGCATGGTTGTGGCCCTCGTTTATGGTGCACGGCGGCGCGGCATGAACAGCGGGCTTGGCTAATGTCTCGCCTACAGCGCGATGAGCGGCGTGGCCGGCGACAGCTGAGGCAGTGCTAGAGGCACAGGCTTAGTCGATGGGATCTAGGGTGACACGATCGATGCGGACCCAATCAATCATGGCTGGTCACCGCGGTGTACATGGTGCGGGGGTGAGCAACGATCCTTGTGCAGCGGCGAGGTGGCGCGGGCTCTGATGGCGTGGATGGCAAACCTCATCAGTGGTGCAGAAGGCGTGAGTGGATCAAGGTCCTCGAAAGTGGCAACGGAGTCAAAGGGATAGGCAACGGTCTTCACGTAACAGCGTTGAGCAACGCCGGTGGTGTGGTTACGAGGTCAGCCGCCATGGCATCGGTGCAGATGGTGCAGGCAACATGGCTCGTCGGATTGGTTTCAGCAGCGCTAGAGGTGTGGGCGAACACAATTCTAGTGATGCCGGTGGTAGCACCAGTGGCGCAGGCAATAGGGTCGGTGAGGTGCGGCATGCACAAGAGTGATGGTCCCGAAGGCACATGCTCGTGAGAGGGGAGAGATTGGGAGTAAAAACCAAACCAATATAATCTACTAATCTAAACTTGATCGATTAGCAAAACATACTAGATGGCCTATGCGGGAGCATTATCGTGTTGCACTGATACCGTGTTGAAGTAGTGGTCATGTTGCCGACAATCAAGAACACACAAATTAGAAGTAGACAAAAGATGTAGTTCTCATAGCCTCTCAACTTTATTGCTCTTATCCATAGGCGGTGTATGCATATACAATGTAGCCCCTCCCCCCTTTATATAGTGATAGGAGAGGTGCCTTTCTTGCATCTCAAGTAAATAGTGTCCATGTACACAAGTATCTTATTTTGCTTTGGCATTCCATGGCAGGTTATAATGCCTTGTATGATGGCAAATCAGCATAAAACCAGTCATGGGTGGAGCTAGGTAGGGTACCCGGTATGCAACGGCACCCCCAAAAATTGCAAAAAAATTATAAGAGATCAGGTATGAGAGATTAGGTGTGTAATAGGTCGGAGAGCAGTGGCACCTCCCTTCACCTGAGAAGAAAGCCAAGGCATTTCCCTTGCACTACTACAAAACAGGCTATACTGGACGGGTAAATCACAGACGGTTCATACGGAACCGTCTGTGCCTAACTATCACAGACGGCTCATACTGCCACCCGGCTATGATACTATCACAGACGGTTATTAACACGACCCGTCTGTGATAATAGAGACATCAAAGACGGTTCGTGTTAATAACCGTCTGTGATAGTTCACAGACGGTTTGTTATACGAACCGTCTGCGTGATAGTAGAGACATCACGAGCGATTAGTGTTAATAACCGTCGCGAAGTGTCACGATGATTATTAACACTAACCGCTCGTGATGTCTCTACTATCACGCACGGTTCGTATAACAAACCGTCTTTGATACAAATTTTCACGACGGTACATGTTAATAACCGTCTCGTGATAATTGCCCTATTAATACTTGGACTTGGGCGGTGTCGACAGATCTGTTTTTATTACATGCACTTTGCGTCGGTGGAGCAAGGCGGCGGCTTTGGGAGTTCGGGGTGAAAATATATCGCCATCTTCTTAGTGATCTAATCGGAGGTTAGTACTCAATTACTTTTAATTATGCATATATGTTTTTGTAATGGATGGCTTAGAGATGATAATGGATCTTCTTAGTTGCGTAATAATCATTTTTGGCAACCATTTGTTACTTGTGTAGCTAGCGGAAATGGATCAAGCCGGATGTACATTGAGAACCGTGTGAGTGAAGAGTACATTATTGGCGTGTCTGCTTTTAGAAGAGCGCCGAGCTGGATATGTTAAAGAAGGGGATAAAATATATGTCTTGTCCATGTATTGGTGTGATAATCTCAAGATATTTAGCAACTCAACAGCGATCGAAGCTCACTTGATTCAAGGGGTTTGAAAAGGGTGCGAATGTTGGACCAGTCACGGTGAAGAGAAGTATACACAAGAAGCTGGTAGTTATGACATAGTCGATGGGGACAACGATATGCGCTTATGGATATGCTTTTGATCATGAGGCCGCGGATGGATCGCAGGATGACAATCAGATCGATGTTATGTGATGCGAAGGAACTACTGATGAGAGAGAGTTTGGTAAATTCGAGGGCTTGATGGAGGACTCGGAGAAACCTTTGTTCTCGGGATGCAAGCCGCAATACACGAGGTTGTCATCAGTTCTAGAACTACTGAAATTAAAGGCAAGTAATGGTTAGTCCGACAAGAGTTTCACGGCATTGTTAAGTCTCTTAGCGGACATGCTTCCAGAGGGAAATGTGTTGCCTAGAACCACCTACCAAGCCAAGAAGATTCTTTGTCTATTAGGAATGGAAGTAGAAAGAATACATACATGTCCGAATGATTGTATCCTGTACCGTAAAGAGTATGCTAGCTTAAATGTTTGTCCAGTGTGCAAAGCATCCCGATACAAGCGTAAAAATGACTCTGATGATGGAAAGGGCATCGAGGTGAAGTAAGGACCTCCTGCTAAGGTGTTGTGGTATCTTCCTGTAATCCCCCGTTTGAAGCATTTATTTGCAAACCGCAAGGATGCAAGATTGATGCGTTGGCACTTGGAGTAGCGTAAGAAAGACGGAATGATAAGACATGCTGCTGATTCTGCCCAATGGAGGAACATCGATAGGATGTTTGTAGATTTCGGTGTGAAACCGAGAAATATAAGGTTTGGATTGAGTACAGATGGAATGAATCCTTTTGGTAACATGAGCAGCCGACATAGCACCTGGCCCGTGACTCTATGCATGTATAACCTTTCTCCTTGGTTGTGTATGAAGCGGAAGTATATTTTGATGTCACTACTTATCCAAGGGCCGAAGCAACCTAGCAACGATATTGATGTGTTCCTAACACCATTGGTAGAAGATCTTGCAATACTGTGGAACGAAGGGGTACATGTATGGGATGCGGACAAACGAGAGAACTTTACTCTACGCGCTATGTTGTTCTGCACCATTAATGATTTTCCTGCCCTTGGTAACCTGTCAGGGTTGAGCACAAAAGGAGCCAAAGCGTGTCCGCACTACTTAGACAATACCGAGAGTGTGTGGTTGAACAACTCGCGTAAAACTGTGTACATGCGTCACCGTAGGTTCCTTCCAAAGTATCACCCATACCGTAAGATGAAAAAATAATTTGATGGAAAAAAAAGAAGATGACTCAGTACCAAGACCTTTTAGCGGGAAAGAGGTGTATGATATGGTCAAGGATATAAACGTTGTGCTTGGAAAGGGGCGTAAATTGAGGAAGAACATGTGAAAAGAAAGTCAATATTTTGGGACCTGCCTTATTGGGAGCACTTAGAAGTTCGCAATTGCGTCGATGTCATGCACGTAGAGAAGAATGTATGTGACAGTTTGATTGGTCTCTTATTGAACATTCCTGATAAAACTAAGGATGGTGTTAACGCAAGACGTGACTTGGTCGCTATGAACATCAGGACCGAGTTAGCACCGATAGAGACCGATAAAGGCCGGACATACCTTCCCCCAGCTTGCTACACTCTGTCTAAGTCCGAGAGAACTGAACTGTGCCAGTCCTTACATGGTGTCAAAGTTCCATCCGGTCACTCTACCAACACGAAGAAAATTGTTTCCATGGAACATTTGAAATTAATTGGAATGAAGTCCCACGACTGGCATGTGCTAATGACACAGATGCTACCTGTTGCAATTAGAAGTATTTTGTCGAACAAGGTTCGAGTGACAATCATAAGGCTGTGTTATTTCTTTAACGCAATTGCTCAGAAGGTCATTGATCCCGATGGACTAGATGCTCTGCCAACCGAGGTGGTGACAACTCTATGTCATCTAGAGATGTATTTCCCTCCATCATTTTTTGATATCATGGTCCATCTCATTGTCCACCTTGTGAAAGAGATAAAAATATGTGGCCCGTGTTTCTCGTCATATGTACACTTTCGAGAGGTACATGGGAATTCTCAAGTCCTATGTACGCAATCGATCTCGGCCGGAGGGTAGCATCATCGAAGGTTATACAACGAAGAGGTCATTGAATTCTGCATCGGCTACATGGCTCAGTCGATCCGATAGGTGTGCTGTATCTCGTCACGAGGAGGTTAGAGGTATCGGGACTATCGGAAGGAAAGCAATAACTCGGATCAAAATACGTATGCTCAAGCCCATTTCACGCTTTTACAACACATGACTAGTGACCCCATATATTGAAGAGCACAAGGACATGCTACATCAAGAGAATGCGAGCGATCGAAGTTTGGATCACGAGACAACACAATCGTCAGTTCAACGAATGGTTGAAGGCGCAATTGACTAGGAGGTCGTCAAGTGAAACACTACAATGGTTGGCAAAAGGGCCAAAATTTACAATTGTAACATGGCAAGGATACGACATTAATGGCTACACATTTTATACAACGGTCGGGATAAAAGAGCAGCATGCGAACTTCGGTGTCCGCATAGATGCCTATGATGCGCACGTCGATCACTGGCCCAAGCTCGTACTACGAGCTTATAGAGGAGATTTGGGAGCTTGACTACGTAATTTTCAAGATTCCTCTATTTCGGTGCCGTTGGGTCTATCTCCCACGGGGTGTAAAGGTCGACAAGTACAGTGTCACTACCGTGGACATCGAATATGTAGGATACAAAGACGAACCATTCGTACTCGCAAGGCAAGTTGTTCAAGTATTTTATGTAACCGACCCGGCAAATAAGAAGCGCCATGTAGTTCTTCAGGGAAAAAGAAGGATTGTCGGAGTTGAGAATGTTGTGGATGAGGAAGAGTACAATCAATTTGATGATTTGCCTCCATTCGGAGACGGCATCAGGCTCGAGGAAGAACAAGGCGATGAAACAAGCTACATGCGTGTCGATCATCGTGAAGGGCTTTATTTAAAATAAAATAGCTATGTGTAATAAATGTAACTATATATGTTTTATTGCAATTGTAAAATGACTCAGGAACTGTATTGTGAATTTGCATGCTGGTAGGAGTAGTTATATTCGTTACACTCTGTGACAGGTCTTATTGAATGCTGGTAGTGTAGTTACAACAGCCAGCCGGCAAAGGTTTATTACAGATCGACAAGCGGTGGGCAAGAGGCTTATTACGAGGCGGTTATACACTTAGAACCGTCGTGATAGTTATCACGAGCGGTTCTCCACTTATAACCGTCGTGATATTATATTATCACGCAGCGGTTATAAGGTAAGAACCGTCAGGATATGTTACTATCACGAGCGGTTATAAGTGGAGAACCGTCGTGATAGTATACCTATCATGAGCGGTTCTCCACTTATAACCGCTCGTGATAGTAGCATATCACGCAGCGGTTTATTTCTAGAACCGTCGTGATAGAGATATCATAGACGGTTCCTTAAAGGGAACCGTGCAGCGATAGTGTTCCTTATAAATACCCCAACTAGGGCACAGATTCGCACTCGCACTCTAGATCTCTAGCGCACGATATCTCGCGCCGCCCTACCCTCCCGACGCCACGGCCGCTCGCTCCCGACGCCACGCCCTCCGCCGACGCTCCCTCCCGACGCCGCCGCCGCCGCCGGTCGCTCCCGACGCCGCGCCCTCCCGCCGACGCTCCCTCCCGACGCCGCCGCCGCCGCCGGTCGCTCCCAACACCGCGCCCCCGCCGCGCCCCTCCCGACGCCGCGCTCCCTCCCGACGCCGCTCCTCCCCGACTCGGTGCCCTCCTTCCCCGACGCCACTCCCTCCCCAGTCCGGCTCCGCCCCGACTCTAGCTCCCTCCTCCCCCGCGAGCCCGGCGCCCTCCTCCCTAGACTCTAGCTAGGTTTTAGATTTGTTTCATGTAGCTAGTTGTTTCATGTTTCATATAGAATAATGAAGATACGTTATTCATGTTTCATATATTGATATATATGCTACATTATCATAGTGATTTATATGCTACATTGTCATATTGATATATATGCTACATTGTCATATTGATATATATGCTATATTGTCATATTGATATATGTGCTGGCCGAATTTACACATGCTGGAAATTTGTATTGATACATTGTCATATTGATACATTGTCATATATGCTACATTGTCATATTGATACATTGTCATATTGATACATTGTCATATTGATTACATACATGTTATGACATTTGTATTTTGATTGATGTCATCTTTGTGCTCACATAATCATACTAGAATTATATTGCTATATATGAATTATTAGCAGCTAGCTATAGCTAGAGATATACCATATAGACCTTCAAAGGGCATGAAGCTAGTGACACACTCTAGTGTATCGGTTTCAATGAACTCGATACACTAGTTTGTGTCATTTGCTTCATAGAACTTTATTTAGGCCCACACCTCACAGGCTAGTGACACACTGCAGTTATTTTTTTCTTAGAAGAGAGATGGCATCCTCACAGGCTTCGTCGTCGTCATCTGGGTCTCACGCTCCCAAGATTGGGAAAATTAAGCGTGGCCGAGGAGTATCAAAAAGGCCAGATGGCCGAATAACCATCACGGTGGTCTCTCCGGATGGGGTCTCTCTACAACCGAAGAAAGCAATTGCATCATTTTGGAGTACCTGCGGGATAATTGGAAGGGAACGGGTCCCCATCACCATAGCAAGCTGGAGAGATTTGTCAAACGATCAGAAAAATCAGCTATGAGAGAAAGTTACACATTTGTTCGAGATCCCAGCAGAAGTACAGGGACTCGTACGACGGCACGCGCTCCTCGCAATGGGAAAAGCATGGAAGAATTCTAAGAGCACTCTTGTGACGCAGTACGTGGCCAAGGATCTTACGCTCTTCACAAAGTATCATTTCGTGTCGCCGGAAGCATGGGAGGCCTTTGTGCAGATGAAGACAACAGCTGAATTTGAACAACAAAGTGCGGCGCACAAGGCTATCCAATCACAAAACACTCATCCTCATAGACTCGGCACCGCTAGGTATGCGGGTAAAATCCCGCAGTGGAGGATGCAGGACGAGGTCGCACTCCGATCGGAGGCCTCCCCGCCATTTGCCGGGATCGCAAACGAGCGTGCTCGAAACTGGTTAAGAGCGAGGTCATCAACCACATCTTCGGGTGTCTCTTTCAAAAACCTCGCAGATGAGGAAGTGTCCCAACGCCTGGTAAGATAAGTTAAACTATATAGTTGTTAACACCTCTTGAACTTAATGGGTTCAAAAATAACATGATTAATTGCCTCTTACAGCAATCATTGACTACCGAATATTCTCGTGGAACCTTTCAAGAATACAGGGAGAGAGATTTACTATCACAGGCCCTGGGAAACAAGGAGCACCCAGGTCGCACACGAGGCTTGGGGGTTTACGTATCTTGGAAGCACGGATTTCCAGATTACTCTGAGACATATAGGAGTAGGAAGATATCCAAGGCGTACCGCAACGACCAAATGAAACAGGAGCTTCGTGCTCAACTTCAGGAACAACTATCTGCCTCACTTCAAGAGCAGATTGCCTCACTTCGTGGAGAGATAGATTCATTGAGAAAAAAACTGAGATAAGTCCGCAACCAATCGCAACCCACCCCTACTACTCCTACTACTGCGGTACCCAGTCCCCCTCAACGTCGCAGTAGCTGTGCGTCCACACCAAATACTGAACATAGCGACACCCACTTACCTATCGATGACATTCAGGTAATGCACCTCTTTAGAATGCTGCATAGATCTCTCTGGTGGACGCCTTAACTTATCTTGTGTCGTTATGTAGGTGCCCATGCCTTGCATCCTCAGAGTCAGGCTTATTGGCTCTATTCCCGTTGACGCTGGGCGGGGGATGGTGTATCCATTGCTGTCAAGTACGCTGGTGCACGGTGTACAAGTAGAGACCGGTTTCATAAAGGTCCAGGTGGACATGATTAATGATATTTTTAACACCGTCCCTCTTGAGAAGCCCCCAAATGAAGAGATTAAGACATTAGGGGATGCTGTCCACACATTCATTCAGTGGTCCAAGAGGGACATTGCCCTCGACTTGTCCGTGCCACAATCTCCACCTCCAGTGTCCCAAGAGGACATCGCTCGACTGTCACATCGGCTCGGTGGCTCCACCTCCGTGTCCCAAGAGGACATCGCCTCGACTCGTCACATCGGCTCCGGTGGCTCCACCTCCAGCTCCGGTTCAGAAGCCTATTGCATCGGCTCCCGCCGAGACGCCACCAAGAACGTATCGTAAGCGAGGCTATAAGACTCAAGGGAAGAAAAATAAGCCTCCCGTGCCATGAAAGTTCACTCTAGGAGTGTCGTTGGTCTCTGAGTCACAATTACCCAGGCTTGGCATGATTTGCAATACATTGCATGCCTGGTACATGCAGAAGTCCAACATGAAGCCAAACCGGCAGAGTGCATTCACTGTGAAATATACGGAGCAGCATTTCCTCCACGACACAGGCTACATCGTCGTGACATTCGATGATTTATTTTTACTATTCAATCTCGACGAACTCGACGCCTCGCTTCTACGCTGCTAGACACTGTAAGTGTACTGTACAATGAAGTTCTACATTCACGTTATACCGATAAATGTCATTACTCTTTCCTTATGTATAGATGCATGATCCAAGGAGTCCGGCGATCGCGACAACCGGTGGGTTTTCTCGACCCTCACTTGGTCTCCGATCCAGTTATCAAAGATAATGAATCCTTCGTGTAAGATTACATAACGAAGGGATTGCTTACTCACATCGACAAGGAGTACATCATATTTCCTTTAAACCAAGGGTAAGTGCTTGACTAGTTGCCACCAGGGGCGGAGCCATCGGGTGGGCTTGGTCAGGCTTCAGCCCACCCTCCGGCCTGCCCGGAACACCCCCACCCCACCCCACAAGCTGGGCTAGCGACTGGCGCCCGGTGCCTGGCGGAGAGCAGATCCAAGGCGCCGAGCAGATGCGAGACCAGGAGGGCGGCGTGCGGCAGCTGAGGCACCGAGGCTGAGGAGATCCCAGCCAACCGGCGTGCAAGGAGGCCAGCAAGAGGTTGAGGCGCTGAGGAGCTGCCGCGCACGCGCGTCGTGGCCTCGTTGGGGGAGCCGAAGGGAAGTACTACTGTCTGCTAATTTGCTAAAGAAGTGAACTGAAGAGCCCCAGCCAGATGGTCACCGCCGTCGCTGCCGCCGACGAGAAGCTCCGCTCCGCCGTCACCCAGCTCGACCAGATCAAGCGAGCCCCCCTCTCTCCCTCGGTTGGATCTAGTTAGGCGATCGTTTAACCCCCATTTTTTCCGTGCAGCGAGAACGAGAAGGCCCGATGCTGGGTTCATTAGCCTCGTGTCGCGCTACCTCAGGTAGATCCTGTAGATTCGCTGTATACGCTTGTTTCCAACGATTTGTCACTTGTGCGGTGGGTTTTTGATGGTTGTGGAGTGTGTACATTTTCATGACTAGTCTGACTGAGTTTACCATCAGTATATGAACTTATGTTTATATCTAGGATTGAAGTTCTACTCGGACTTAAGATTGGCCTATGTAATCATCGCATACGGATGAGACGAAAATATAGTTTAGGCAAGTGCCACGAAAGACGAAAATTGTAATCATCCTTCGAATTCACGGGAGGAACATTAGAATTGGATAAAATGCACTATGTAAGTTCCCAGTTAGCAAGTGAAAAGATATGACAACAATAAGTCAATAGTGATAAAGCAAAATATAATTACTTATATGTCGGTGTTCAGCATGCAGTATTGTTTCTAGTGTTTATTACTAATGCCACTTGTTCCCGTGAATCAAGTCTTTTGGCAACTCAACTTTAGGTCAGTATGGTAGAAAGGCTCAAGATACCAAATTATGCAGACTTCATGATCCAAATGACAAAGAATGCTTGAACTTGCCGATAGCGACTTAAAAGGAGGTTTCACAGGTTTATGTTATGGCTCAAGGGAGAGCTCATATGCTATCATGAATACGATAGGTTTTGAATATGTTAGATGCATGAAACTATTATTGAGTACACATTCATACATCAAATGCTAGCCACCATACACTAAGCTTTTGCTCACTTGGCCCATGACTTTAGACATATGAGATTCTTTAAACCCTTCACCTAGATTAAGCTAAATCTAAACTAAGACAGCAAATGCATAAACCTTGTAACCACTCCGATATTTCCTTCAGAACAAATTGCAGCACCTTTTAAGTACAAAGCCACGATTTTTTCACTAAGTGCTTTCCCATTCTAATATCAAGATATATAAATGTTCTATTAAACTAAACTTCGATTCTTTATATGTTTGCTTGTGTTTCTAATTGAAAATTTCGTGATAAATACCTTTTGAAGCCTGCATATGTTCTCAGGTATTATGCTTCCAATTTCTGCAGTAATATGACTGCACACATGCCACCTACCAGTAAGCAATGCTTATGATTTGTGAGAACAATCAGAGTAGGGTGTCAATTTGGTGGGCAGTAATATTCTGACGTTGCTGTGGATTGTGTACTAGTGGTATGTTATGTTTTTCTTGAATGCTCATGATCATTTACAATTAGTTATTGTATCACTAATTTTGCTATTTTTGATATGCAGATGAATGATCTCTACTCACCGAAAGCATATTTTATATTTTCGGGATGCGCTTTCTATTACTGAGGTACTTTCGTTTATTTCTCTCTTTTTTTCTTTGGTTTTCTTCTATTTATGTATAAATTTGAATTGAACAAGAGTAAAATACTGTATTTGTGACAATCGAACTTAGCGCCTTAGCCCACCCTCGATTCTGTTCCTGGCTTCGCCACTGGTTGCCACATATGTTTTATTTGTACTTTACATGCAGCATAAACTTAGGATTAATCACTATGGTGTGTACATGACTAGGCAACACTGGATTCTGATTGTGATTATACCAAAGTGGAGCAAGGTAATATACCTTGATTCCCTACTTAGGAGTAACCACGACTTCAGTCGTGTGCAAGAAGTACTTAACAAGTAAACTCATTCCCTCCATACATAACTTTATTGTAATATTTCCTTCGTTTGCAACGGCCGAGGCTAACTTTTTTGAATCACGTAGGTCGTTTGCCGCTTATGTTGCCCAGGGAGGAAGACACGACAAATCTAGTGACACGCTGCGACACAACACGTCTGTGATATTGCCTGTATCACAGATGGTGCGAAACAGGAACCGTCTGTGATATAGTGTCTATCACAGACGGTTGTTGTGTGTAACCGTCTGTAAAAGTCGACTATCACAGACGGTTGTTTGCAAAAACCGTCTGTAATGTGAGTTATCACAGACGGCTCGAGAGCCGTCTGTGATAACCACCTATTATCACTGACACATAAAAACAGACGGTTCGAAAACCGTCTGTGATGACGGTTTCGAACCGTCTGTGATAGGCCTGTCTGTAGCAGTGTTGGCTGGAAGATGATGAGGCACCACAGGGCTGTGCGAGGCTGCGCATGGGCCAGCCCAATGCGCCTTAGCAACCATGTCATCTTGGGCTCGTAGCCCAGCCCACTGACATGGTTCCTCGTGCCTTTCTTTGCAGCTGCTCTGATGCTCAATTACATCACTTTTTCCTCTTACAAAAATTGCATCACTTATGAATTGTCCATACAGTGATATCATACCTTTAGACTTCACTATTCATCTACATACATATATACATACTCAACCCAGTGATTTTTTGAGTTTAAATCTGGCGTCATTGTCCATTTTGCATGCTTATATGGAATTGTTTGCTGCATATGTCCACATGTCAAAGCTTCAATTAGTTTTGGTCAGCTACGTGCACCCCAGTGAAGTATTTCAAGCCCCGCCACTGAAACCAGTGTGGTATATGCTTTATGAGTTATTTGCACGGTATTAGAAGATGATGGCAAATCACCGTGGTTAATAATGAAACGGACTACTTATTCGAAAGGATTTCTCTAGAACACACCCCCATCACCTCCTGCTTTTTTTTTTTGAGCCTAGTAATTCAAGCTCCATCTTCGGAACGTGTAGACGCCGCCATATGCTGACAATCCATCAGTCATTTGCCAGGGCAGATCGGACAATCTATGCAACAATGATGATGACAGCCAGGTGGCTTGTGTTCTGTCCCGAGCAAACCGTCAAAACGAGAAACGATTCGAGCACAATACGCCACCGGGTGGTCTTCAGCTCAAAAGGCGACGACTGCAGTCCTAGCAACAGTTAGTAGCACAGTCTGGACCAACAAACACAATCTTGACATCTTGTGCTACTGCTCAACGTCCCAACGCCTCACCTGCGTTGCGTTGGCTTTCTTCCAACTCTGGAGGATCACGCGTCGGATGACGAGACGCCAGCCGTGAAACTGCAAAGAAACGCGGGACAACCAGGCGTCCGTGCCTCGTCCCGTGAGCTGTCCGACGGCTCCGCGTCTCTTCCATGTTCCGCGCTTCCAGAGAACAGCACACAACTCGCGCCCGGTTTGGCTTGCAAGGCAACTCATGTCACACTTGACCAATGACCAGTTGTGTCCTGCCATGCACATAATCCATTCACATGCAAGAACAATATACCCATAATAATATCAGTTAGCATACATGATTCATGTCAGAAAGTAGATACCAAAAGACGACCATGACAGCTGGCTAAAAAACATTGCCATGCAAAAGCAAACACCAAGCTCCAAACGGATTCAGCTAACTTCTTAATTTCTTCTTTTTTAGTTTTCTAGCTTTGTTTGAGCGTTTTTGCTTTTTCTTTTTTTCCTCCTTATTCATTTGCATTGTCCATAATGTTTACATTTAATTACTGAGATAAAGCTAACAGCCGCTATATTACATTTTCAGCCGCTACGGTGCAAAAAAAATCTAAAAGCCATGGCTTATAAGTCACATTGAGCAGGGCCTAGTGCAGCTCACCCGTGAACAAGTATCAACAGGAGTATATCAACAATCAATTAGCTCTTTGAATTACATAGCAACTGGTAATAGAGACAGCATACTTATGAAAGAATCAACGACTGCAGCTACCAAAAGCTATACTTCTGTCAAACTTGGGTTCTTCACACGCAAGTCAACAACTTTGGTCATATAAATTTAGCGGACTTTACAAATTGCAACAATGAAAATTTCAAAGAAAAAAAGAGTTCCCTCATGAGGCTCCGCTGTATCCTGAACTGTAGTCGCTGTAGCCACCTTTCTTCATCTTGCCCGACTCAAGTTCCTGTGTTTGTTGGCCCTCGCTGCTTGATGCAGATGGTATCTGGCCGTACTCGCTGGTCGGCGCACTGTATTGGCTGCTCGTGTAGTCATTGTTGGTAAAAGCCATCTTCTTGAACTTCTTCATGTCCTCGTTGTATTGGCCAGAATCATAGTCGGAGCTGCTGTAAGATCCAAAGAAGCGGCTATGACCAGGCCGAACACCTTCATTAAGATCCTCCAAAGACGCGTCACCTTCCAAGGCCCGAACAACCTGATCATCATATTGAGTATGAGACTATTAAACCACATGTGAATCTATGCCAATACAACACATAGTTATGTATTATGTGCAATATGCAATGGATTCAGAATAGCATTTAGCAATGCCCAAAGTATATGTTGAACAGAATTTGCTTGATGACAAGCATTTAGGGGCAGTTTATGAAGCTTATGTATGGAAAAGATGTATTGAAACACAAATTACCTGACTCATGCGTGGGCGACGACGTGCAGAATGGCGCACACATGCGGCAGCACAGGCTATCATTCTTGCCATCTCATTAGGATTGAAGTCCTTTCCCAGCCGAGGATCTACTAAGTCATCGTAGTTACCATCCTCAAGTGCTCGCATAAGTAAAGGCCTTGCCTGCAGATGGTCAGATATGTCACTCCCAAGAAGTTTACAAACATACAAGTCTGAGAAAAGACAGAAAGAATGAAGTACTTAGATTGACCATATGGAAATGACATGCGCAAACAGGGACTATGTCAAAAACGTCTTCATAGTAATATAGTATTGCAGTATTTATTAACAAATTGTGGATTGTGATCAAAATTAGTGGTTAAATTGCTTCTTGGAGACCACGGAAAGTCAAAAGCAACACTTATTTTGGACTAAGGTAGTATTATTAAATCATGCAAATAGAAGTATGCATACGTACTTATAGGGTAGTATTATTAAATCATGCAAATAGAAGTATGCATACGTACTTATAGCACATACTATCTAGATTTATGGAGAAGTCATGAATCATGATCAGTGAAGTCACAAACAATTATACAGGTGGCACTTTATTTAAAGAATAAATCATGAAAATCGTCATCTAAACCAAAATGTTCCTTATTTGACATATATCGAAAAATCAAGAGTTTTCTTACCTAGCTAGTCAAAGTATTACGAGTAACACCAAAGTTAAACAAGCTGTTAAAGCACTTACCCAGTCAACCAAGCTGTCATCCATGAATGTTTGGGCTGTATCAACAGGTCGACGACCAGTTATTAGCTCAAGAAGCATGACTCCAAAAGAAAAGACATCTGACTTTTCAGTGAGCTTGCCAGAAGATGCATATTCCGGTGCTAGATACCTATGACCAGGAAAATGATTATAAGCAAAAGAACAAAAATGTAATTATTGTTGCAGCATAGCAAGTTGAATGCTGAAATAATTCAACAGCTAGGTGTACCATTAGAACAATGTAAATATGATACAAAAACTAAGGCACAAAATCTCCTGAAGTGTTTTATCATTAAAAAATAACCATGTCAACCTTGTCTAAAATGGGCCAGCAATGGGGTCCACATGCTCTAGAAAATTTCAACCATAACTATATATGTGCAGCATTTCTACTTGACAATTCAACTAGTATTTCTACTGGACAATTTAACACCAAATTCCAATAACACATACCCAAAAGTGCCCATTACTCTTGTCGAAACATGGGTGTTGTTATCAGTAGTGAACTTTGCAAGTCCGAAATCCGCAACCTGTCCAATAAATGGATTACAACTCAGCTTAAAACAATAAATGGAATGATCAAGTCATATAAGCAAGATGACTGTACAAATGTAGTTTTGAAGGCTATAATTGCAAAGAAGTTTCCAATCTAATGTCATCATGGAAAAATTCCACTGCCAGCTTTGAAGTTGGCAATAATTCAAAGTTCATACTTCACAGCCATATGAAAGAAAAATCTACAAAGCAAAAACAACCTTAAGACATCATTTCAAGCTTTCAACACAAATAAACTCAGATAATTGCATGAAGTGTTGATAGCCTAAACATGTAAATCTTTAATGTCAAAAGTTCTAGTCACAGCAGTGAATGTAAAAATAAGTGATGCTTAAAGAAATGCCTTTTAACTGTACAGAGGCCAACGAGCACAAGAAGGAAGAAGAAATAGATAAGTATAACCTACCTCAGCTTCAAATTTAAAATCAAGAAGAATGTTTGCTGCCTTTATATCACGATGGATGATCTTAGGATGGCCTGCCAATTGAAACAATATTAATATGACAGTCTTTGTCATCACACTCCTATGTTAGTTTGAGAGTATAATTGCAAAAACATAAATGGTAGTTGTGGATATAAACTCACAGTCTTCATGAAGATATGACAAACCCCTTGCAGCACCCAGAGCAATCTTTAGTCTTGTGGGCCACTCCATTGTTGGTTGGCCTTTTCCTGCGGAAGGTGAAAATGGGTCTTAACATTGCGCAATAAAACATAAGAAAAATTGATATAGCAATTAAATTGTATCATGCATAAAGCAACAAATCTTCAGAAGATACAAAAAAAAAAATAATCCATGAAGTGCCCTAGATGAGAAGGCATTTTATTGTGCATTGCCATTTCAACAAAGTAAGAAGAAAAGGACGTTCAGCCAAAGGGACCAGTGGCATTGATATTTTAAAGGGAGCAGTGCATGAAAAATGTTGATGGCTCCAAAGAGTGGCTAACTGGTGATTTCTGATGAGTGATGGTAGTGTTATACCTCCTATTTCACTGCAGTATATCAAACCACATGATTTTCTTCAACTGACCAATCCTATGGACATGTCTGTTGATTCTACCTAGTTCTTCCCACAAATGCAAAATTCTTATCATAAGTTATTTTGGTCAAAAGGAACAAGAAACCATAAAGCTCAATCAAACAGTCTCAGTAGTAGCCTAGTTTAAAGTCAAGGGTGAGTTCTTTTGGGTTGTGCCTTATAGCTTTTGGCTTAAATTTTCGAAGTCTGGCTGTTCGCGCGAGATACTCACGTGCGATTTTGACTGATATAGATGAAGTTAGGTCAGTATCTACTATAATCGACTTGTAGACTCCGCCTTGAAAAAACACTCCGTTTGAAAGCAAATTACTATAGAAAGGCAAGCCATAAGCCCAAAGGAACCCACCCAAAGACTTTGCTTTACAAAAGGACCCACGAAAGACTTTGCTTTGTGAATAGATGAATTTACCTAGTCGCATTGTAATGGATCCTAGATGTGCTAAGTGCTAACCAAACATAAAAGATTTTTGTAATGTGATTTCAGAGACAAGCTAAGTAGAACAATCAAACATAAGGAATCTTGGATAAAGAGGCAAATGCATCGACAAAGCTTACCATGTAAGTGGAACTCCAATGTGTTGTTGGGGACAAACTCATAGACAAGCAACCTCTTGCCCCCGGAAATGCAGTAACCAACCAAAGACACAAGATGTTTGTGATGCACTCGACTGATAATCTCAATCTCTGCCTGGAACTCACGCTCTCCCTGGCCACTTCCAATTTTCAATTGCTTCACGGCAATCACTTTGCCGTTAGGCAGCACTCCTCTGTGAACGTATCCAAAACCACCTTGTCCAAGGAGATTAGCATCAGAGAATCCATCTGTTGCCCTCACCAGCTCATCATAAGTGAATGTGCTCTTTGTGAAACCAAGGGCAGTGCCAGGGGATGGTGGAGGTAGGATCTCACCACCCGAGTAATTAGAACCAGACCCACCGCTACTGTTTATTATAGCGGGTGGAGGCAGCGGCGGCGGCTGTGGAGGACGGTTGGCATATGCTGGCGGTGGTGAAGAATGCATCTTGACCACATGCTCAGATGGAGGAGCAGGAGGAGCATTTTGCTGCCAACTCTGGTATGTTCCACCATACGGATCCTCTGCAGTAAGACGAAACATCGTGTGAGGAAAAGTCTGTCTCCA
Source organism: Melocanna baccifera (assembly GCA_036346265.1). Classification (NCBI taxonomy): domain Eukaryota; kingdom Viridiplantae; phylum Streptophyta; class Magnoliopsida; order Poales; family Poaceae; genus Melocanna; species Melocanna baccifera. The sequence goes on from CM070689.1 coordinate 21,423,037, forward strand.
TTTTGCATGTAATAACTGAGCACATCATAACCTTCAAACAGACTTCACGATGCAACATAAACGGATTATTTTCCTTCCAAACAGAAGACAGGTTAAACCAATAATTTACAACATTTGATTCGGACAACAGGCATGACATCATGTCATCATCTACTCATACTCATCACTGCAAAGTACTATTAGATAAACCCACTACAGACTAATTTATTGAACGTAACAAAAACGCTACTTTGCTAAGTCTCAGTCGTGACAATTACGAAGTAATAAGTAAGAATTCCAGGTCCAGTGTTATTGAAAATGAAATTTTCGCCAGTACATACTCAAATTAAAACCTTCTAGCCCGTCACGCACACGTCAACAGCATGGCACAAGCAGAAGAATTGCAGAAACACACGTAACCGTGCCCAAGCAAAAGAATTGCGACGAAATTGCCAAGAACAGAAGAATTGGAACCGACAGCAACGTGACTGGCTGCTAGCACACGCTACCAGCACACTAGATCTAGATCTAGACAGCGACAGATAGTGTTCGGAGTTGTAAAGAGATATCACCCTTGTATGGCGGAGGAGGAGGGTAGCTGTAGTGCGGCGGCGGCGGCGGGCGGCGCCGCTTCTTGCGGAGGCAGCAGAGGCACACGAAGCTGGCTAGCAGCAGAAGCACGAGCCCGCCCACCGCTACGCCCACCACCAGCGACGTGGACACCCCGGCGCCACCGCCCCCCGACGAATGCGACGGCGACTTCGGGGACGGGTTGGATGGGTGGCTCGGCGTGGACGGCGACCTGCCCCCACCCCCGGACGACGGCGGCGACCTCCCGCCTGATGACGGCGGGGAGGGCGTGTCCGAGGGCGGCGACGGGGTGGCAGGAGTCCCCGGGGAGGAGGGCGACGGCGCGGATGGGGTCGCCGGGGTGGATGACGGCGCGGGAGGGGAGGCGGAGGGCGTGGCCGGAGGCGGGACGGAGGCGGGCGGCGGGGTGGCGGGCGCGGGCCTGGATGGGGCGGGGTTGGCCGGAGGCGGCGCAGCCGGGGTGGCCGGAGGCGGGGCAGCCGGGGTGGCAGGAGGCGGGGCAGCCGGGGTGGCAGGAGGAGGGGCAGCCGGGGTGGCAGGAGGCGGTGCAGCCGCGGTGGCAGGAGGCGGCGCGGTGGCGTTGGCAGGAGGTGCCGGCGCGGCAGTCGGCGACGACATCGCCCTCGGCTCTGGAGTCGGAGCCGAGGCCGGACCTAGGGTTACTCCTTCTCGCTTGGCGCTTAAGAATGGAGTCGCTCTGGCTGAGGTGGGGAGATCGGAGCAGTGGGAGTAGTGTTGCAGTAGAGGAGTTAAAAGAGGACGGGATTGGAACTTGGAATGGGAGGTGGCTTGGCTAGGTGACTCGAGCGGAGCGGGGAAAGGGCAGCACATGTGACTGACATGTAGCCCACCAGAGTTCTGGACCGGCATGTCAGTGACGCTCTCTATCTGTCGATCCCATTCGCTTCGTTGTTAGAGTTCCCTTTTCTTTAGGGCATCTCTAATTGCAGTCAATTGGTTATTTACATGCATACATCAAAGATAAATCACATGTGGAGGAAAGAGAGATGCAAAAAAAATCGAAATGACTCTTCCTAAGACTAGGCTATAACAGAAACGAGCGATCTCTATAAATGACGTGTGTGCGTGTAAGATCAAATAAATTATCCTTATAGACAGTCCTTTGTATGCTAGCTATTTGGTTGATGATGTGGAAATCTCCTAGTTAGTTGCTAGCTAGGATCATTGGAGATACCCTTATTGGCCTCGTCTTCGCTTTTGACCGCGCAGGTGAGATTAAAAGTGCTTACTTTTCCCGTAAGCCCTGGCAGGAGCACCGAGGTTCACCGTTGGATTACTGATTTTGACGGTGGTTGGTAGGGTTTCACTCTGCGTGGACCCGCACGTCAGTGTCTGAGTGTTGACGACGCACGTCTCGTTTTACTTCTTTCTTTGCTAAATTAGTGAGACCGTGGTGACGCTAGTGAAATTAAAAAAATTCTTTCCACCGTGACGCGGTGCCGTCGGGTAGTGGCTTGGACTTGTGAGCGGGGCCCGGCGGTCAGTGTGTCACGCTCACCTTGCTTGCGGCGCGGGGTTTTCGGCCGTGGGAAACGAAGAACGTGGTGGGGCCCACACAGTGTACCTTTGTCCAAACTCACGCCATACCATTACGTAAGTATAGATAAAGAATAAAATGTTTATTTAGATTTAGATATAGATATAGAAAAAAATATCACGTACCTATTTTTACTTATATCCATTCAAATTTAAAGTTAAAAGTGCATTTGAACTATCCATAGAGCATACTTAGTTGTTGCTTTATATAAAAACATATAGAAGCCTCCTGTGCATATGTATCTGTCAATTTGCACAGAGTAGCTTTATATACACATAATTATTTCTAACAAATTTTAGTTGATTTTGTAAAATTTTTATATGTAAACATGACGTTGAAATTTTAAATACCAAAATTTTACGAAACTTTTCTATAAAACATGTGGAGCCCACGTGTACATTTAACCGTACCAGTTTGGATACAGTGGCTTCCCTACACGCTTGGAGGGCTGTCCTCAATGCTTAGTGCCGTGTGATTGCGGCAAGGCTCATAGGTAGGCTAGTGCTGAAATCTATACTGCTTCGGCCTTCCAGTGCTTTTTTTTTGGTAGTTTTAGCCCTGTGAGTTTTTTTTTTGTAAATCCAATCTCCTCTCAAGCACGGAATTACATGAAGCAGACATGTGGTAAATCCATGCCAGGGAGCGCGGAAATAACATTTTGACACAGATACAAATCCTACGCTTGGGAGGTTGGGATTTAGTAGTAGGCGTTCCGGCGCGCAACAGCCAGAAACAGCTCATCGTCCCTACCCCCCAACCCTAATCCACAAGCCTGCACACGGCACCGTTGTTCCACTCCCAGCTCTAGCCCGAAAGTTTTTAGGCGCAAGCCAAAGTGAGAACTCCCATTTGTTGGCGGCCGGCTTGGGCAACAGCTGCATTGCACGCGTATCTTGCACCGCACTGCAGGAGCTAGCTTGCACGCCTGGACGGTAACTAAGTTCACTTTAGTCTTTAGAAAAGCCGATTAGCTATGACCGAATCCAATCTGATAGCGGCATTCGGTTGTGGTAGCAAAAGGGAAGCTGTGCGTGTTCTGAAAAGAACAGAAAATTCATATTTTATATAGGATTTTGTATTGTAGCTGCATTTACGGTCGATCGAATACCTTATGATTACTGTAGTACTCCGATGAAATCACTGAAATTGCAGAGAAATAAGACATCCACTCCAACCTCATTTTATTAATTCCATGTGTTTTCTCATGTATTCCTATCTTATTTATATATTTTCCTTATTCTTATATTTTAGAATCTTACGAATCAAAGAGGCTGTAAAGAATACATCATGATACTACGTTATGCTAATAACAGATCGGTAGTCCGGAGCGCATTGCTAGGAAGAAAGTCTTCGAGAGCACCGTACTTGCTCAAGTTATGTCATGTTGTTTTGAGCTTTGGGTTAGCACGTTTCTAAACCAAAGCAATCATTACAAAATATCAAGAAGTAATAAAAAAGTAGGATTCCATCTCACCATGGTTTTTTAAGTATTTGTTAAAAATGTTCGAAGAGTACTCATATAGTACAAAAGAGAGAAGAAAAATTCATAATATACCACGGAATAACTATATGATTCACAATATACTACTCATTGTGCGATTGATATGGCAGTGAGACATCAATGGCATATTATGAAGATTTGAAGTTATTCAGTGACATATGACTAATTGCCCCAAGACAGATCTAATCATATAATTATATGCTACAAACTATAATTGTACTATTAGAGCTAGCCACGCAATTTGTGTATCTAGATTTGTTACAATTTTATTTACTAACTGGCAATTTAGGTGTTTTAGACTAATTATATATTGTTGCAGTGTTTTGAAATTATTATTATTATTATTATTATTATTATTATTATTATTATTATTTTATATATATATATATATATATTCCTGCTAATGATTTTTAGATGCTTTAGAAACATTGAAAATACTAAGAAATGTTTGAAGCTAATGTACATCTTTATTTAATGAGAAAAACCAAAAATATTACAACTTAAGAAAACATAATTGAAGGATAATCTTTAATTGAAAAAAAACCAGTGAACATAATATATTGTGATAGCATTAGAAACATAGTAGTGAATATGTTTTTAGGGGAAAACAATGGCTCAATTTTTCAAGCAAGGCTCTTTTGTTTGAAACTTATGGATTTTCCCAATTCTCTATATCCTTTATGTACCTCTCTTTTATGTTTTAGTCCCAACACTCTCGCTATTTTTTTCAAGTGGCTTTTTTTTACTTTTCACGGTCTATGACACATGACTTTGACCATTACTTTTTGTAACTTTATATTATTATATCTAATACAATTATAATACTATGAAAGTATTTTTAATAATAAACCTAATAATATACTCTTTCTATTTCATTATATTTGTTCATTGCTTCGGAAGTATTCATTTTAGTATCTGTCCATTGAGAAAATATAGAGTGTAGTTAGAGAATGCAATTTTTTCACTCGCTATCCCTACTTAAATGCTTTGGAAGAGATTAGGTGGTTGTGTTATGTTATTTAATAAGGGTATGTGCGGTCATTCTCATTAACTATTTTTTAGATTTATTACTTTCTGGGTATGTATGTATTATGGATTATGGAAAAATATAGCGAATCTAGCCAATATTGTTTAAATATATTAGTGATCGAACTTTAGCAGGTTTGATAGCACAACTATAGAGTATCACTTAGAAAAGAGGGAGTAAAATTTATTTGAGAAATCAATTAGGTTGTTCAGAGTTCGACACGGCATTAATTCCAACATTAATTGCGTAACTAAATAAAGGGTGGGTTCTTTTGGGTTGTGATTTTGGTTTTTGGCTTATGATTTTTGAATTCTGAGAGGAAATAATCGCTTGTGATTTTGGCTGGTATAACTGAATTCGATATATTATCTATTATAATTTATCTGTAAATATTTTCTTTAAAAAATATATTTTTTAAAAGCTAGTTATTATAACAGAAAGTGATAAATCAAAACTAAAGGCAAACCCAGCCAAACCTATTTGGCCGGCAATGCGCAAGGGGAGGATTAGGCAGAGAAAAACTAATCACGGCGCACATGGTCAGTGCACGAATCCTGCTGTCCCCATTGACGAAATCATTTAAGTATCCTGCAGGCAACAGCGAAAGAACCAAATTAATCGATCTGAGTACTGCTCATTTGCATATGCTCTTAACACAGCGCGTACGGGTGATATGGAGGGCTAGTTTTTTTGTTAGTGGGAAGTGAAGATCTTTATTTAGAAGGAAGAATTTCTGTGGTCTTCTTGAGAAATTTTCTGGTGCAACTAGGCAAAGCCAACTAGAGTAACAAACTGTTTTTGTCAGCTTGTGAAGCAAGTAGGGTACAATGCCTACCTCTCCACTCGCTGCCTCTTGAAAAGCCATTGCTTATCTGATATCGGCTAGCAAGAGCTACCATTCATCCACTAGTCGCCTTCTGAGAAAAAGATAAGAAAGCGAGAAGAAAGAAAGGAAGGAAGGAAGAAAGAAGAACTAGTTATACATGTCAGATTTTATTTCAAAAAGTAAGATGTGCATATTCGAGTAAGGATCTGTATGGATTAATGGGCGTTCATATTAGCTTTTACTAATGACTTTTGGTTTTACCTTATGAATAATAATAATAATTGCTTATAGAGAAGATTTTAGACAGACAGAAACGTTCACATGCAATTTTGGCTGATAAAATGAAGTCACTACAATCTATACTATAATCAACTAATAGACCCCCGCCTTTAAAAGACATTTTATTTGAAAGCTAGGCATTATAGAAAAGCTATTTCCTGTAGAAGAGTAGCTTTTAAAAGCTAACTAGTACAATATCCATGTGTTGCAACAGAATTCCAAAAAAGTGATACATAAATATATGGGAAACAATGATAGGTGAATTTCCCATGGTTCAAGCCCATCCTACTATCGCCAACTCCACCGATCGGTAGATGTGGCTTGGCGAGCTACGTTGGAAACAAAAGCAGCATTAGCACTTTGCACATATGCCATCTTTATGGGCGAGTTTTACTTCCAACTCAGAGTTTCAGTGAGGCAGAGCTTATATGTAGGGCAACATCATTTACCAGTATTCCTCTTACCAGAACACTTGATATAAACTTGTCTTGCAGTTTCTTGTTCTTTGTGAAAAGATAGGCTACAAGCGGCATACCTCCTGTCAGAACACTTATATAAACTCGTCTTGCAGTTTCCTGTTCTTGGTGAAAAGATAGGCTACAGGTGGCTTGGTCCTTGAGTTTCATAAGTAAACAAAATAGGAGTTTAGTTCGCACAGCAATTTTTTTAACGGTAATGCTTATGGTTGTATGTACTAGCTCTGGAGCAAATGATTTTGTAGTTATGATGTAATCTGGAGCAATGCATGCCAACAACAATCCTCTTAACATCATTCTTGAAGGGAAAAATCCATTAGGAAAATAAAAAAACAAGATTTTTCCAAAAGGGTCTAACAATTTACGAGGAGATGGCTTACATAAAGATCAACATCAGAACCAAAAAATAACAGGACACTTTCCACCGAGCTCCAGAGCCATTGGGTTTAAGATGCTTTGCAGCTGCTGCCATCACTATGTGGCCTACATTTCCATTACCTGCAATTTCACAGGAATATATGCACTTTAGAATCTTTATATTACTACATGCCTAACATATAGTCACACAGAATGGAAGAGCAATGTACAATTCAGTACAAGAACCAACAAATAAGGAAAAACAACCAACATATTAGTACACAGGAAAAACATTTCAAGCATGAACATTTCATAGGTAAGAACTTGACCTGTGTAGAAGATCGTGTCTCATTTTTGTTCCAAAAGTGCAGTTGTTTCTAGAATGCTTCCGTGCACAACTTTTATACAAGAGTTACCAACATACTCAGGTAGTAGCTTTGCAAACAATGATGAGGTGGCTGGCGCAATTTTTGATAGCTTCAGAACAACAACATTCCCAACAACAATTGCTCTAATGACGGGTTGATTGAGAGCACTACAATAAATGTGAACTAATTAGTTGTCTTTCTTTTGAACACTTCAGCAAGCTGGCTAGCACACCAAATTATACTTCATAACACAGATATGAGGGTCAAAAATGATATGGTTACTTTTAGTTCAAATCAAGTAGCTAGAAGAATCCAAGCAAGACATAAAGTGCTAAGATAGTACAAATATCTTTAAAAGTTGGTGTTTGGTACACAAAATTCTAATACCATAAATAACGTTCAACCTTCAAAGGATCCTCACTATTGTGATACATACGTATGTACGTAGCTTCAAACATCCCCTAACTTCCCAAAACAATGACATTTTTGCATTTATCATCTACTTATGATAGCATTAGGAAAGGCTATACAATACATGTGTCATACTTTGGTACTATTACTGCATAGGAAAATAAGCATGCCAAACTTTACGTAACATGATATCCATGTTAAGTGGTTGTGTACTGATCAATAAATCAATTTTGCATTGGGTGTACTAATCAATATATCAATTTTGCATTCTTGAGCTCCTTTTATATGTTTGGAAAAGATAGCAACTTGACAGCGAGAACTTTGCTTTAACCTCTATACTAATGCCATATTTAATTTCATTATAGACATTTTATCATCATAAACACCAATCAGCAATGGTCTCGAGAAACAATCAAAACAAATATAAAATTAAGGGTCATCATTTATCTAGACAAGTCCAGATTGAAAGTCTAACCAAAATTAGAACTTTAGCTCAAGAGGATCAGTTTCTCCCTCAAGCTCAACCATAACTGGAGCATTCATGCTACAAAATAACAGCAGGGGTCAATAACTTAATTGAAAGAATTCATTAATAATAGCACAATATGACAGAAAAAGGTGTTATCTGCAGTGCACGTGTACCCAGGATGCGTGCATGCTCATACTTCGTCATATATTTTGATGCTTTGCATGGGTGCACTTTCTTTTCCTGTTCCTTTTCTTTAGCCTATGCACCTATCACATCATCAGGGGCATCCTCGTTGTTGTTCTCAGGCTCTTCTTCAGCCCCTTCCTATTCAACAGAAGTACAACGTTTGTATAACCTCTTCCTCTAACTAATCACAGTAGTATATGAGATCAGCAATGGGTCTACACCTCAATCTCAGGTTCTGGGGGCTCCTCCTCGTACCTACATAGCAAATGAAGAATTTTAATCCCTAAATACATATCCAATGAAACAAATATTTATACACTGACATGTAATAATTGATACTTGAGCAATCAAAAGTGTCATAAAAGGATATTGCTCAATGTTACATCCAAGTGAAGTGAATAGCACAACTCTAAAAATTCCAATTGCACCGATATTATAATAAACATATCTTTTGGTTCGTGTAATTACACTCGTGGTGTCACAAAATGGTAGTGGCATCCTGAGAAGATAAGACTTGAACCACTAATTCATTACTTTTAACTACCAACCCACCACAAAAAATGCAGATGGGGTATAACAGTGGTGAACATGGCAATGCTCAGGATCCCTATCCCCTTTTACCAGCTCAAGCTTCTTGAAATGCCTTATGCACCTCTGCAAGCTTGCTATCAGACTCGAGCAACTCTGCAATGTTTCAACACCCTTCTCTCTCACAATGTCCCCTCTACTGGTAGTATATCGCAAGGTTAGGTAGATGACACGACGAGTGATCATGTAATCCAAGAACTCAACCCCCTCATGATGTGCTCAATTTCTACCATTGAATTTTCTACTCTTAAACCAAATGTGCTCCCACAAAACTCCATTAGCTGCCTCATTATCTCAACCGCATCCTCCCTTGGCCCCCTGATTCCAATCAAGACATAGGAGCCAAATCTTAGGAAATCCATCTTCCTTGTCTTCTTCTTACCACTCGATGGGACAAACTCAGGCCAAGCAGGATTATGACATCCCTCATCACCCACTTCCTTCCAAATCGAATCATGCCTCGATAGGCGGAAGTACTCATGAATCCTCCCCTCCATCCACAAATCCAACTCGTTCAAGCACACATTGGCAAGCAAAGGACTGAGTATCCCATAATGCCTATAATTTGGCACATGACACACCTGTTTAGGGGCAAACCCAAAGAACAGCCTCAGCCAATATGGGTCAATCTTCAGCTTGTTCTCATTAAACACCTTCTTCTTCCCGCTCTTCCTGAGCACCTTCTTTTTCAGCCTTTTCTTGGCTAGCCTATCGAGCTCCTTCACTCGTGGCGGCATAGACCCAAGTCAGACCAGAGTGTTGAGCGCCGATTTGAGCAAAGACAGCACTGTTCGATTGGACACAGCCTTCTAGACGCATGACAGGATGGTGTCTGACGAGAGTGCATCGACCATGGCTGTGAGGTCAGCGGTGACGAACCAGAGGTAGGCAACAAAGCCAGAGCAAACGAAGCGGATGGCGGTGTGGGCCCACGGCTGAGGCAGAAGGCGTGGGATTTGGGGGAGAAGCAGGGCTCGAAGATGGGCTCGAGGAGGAGGATGAGCTCCTAGACGATGCGGTCTTGGAAAAGAGGGTGTTGGAGAGGTAGGCGGCAAGCTTTCGATGGGAGATGGGGATGGTGGGTCGGCAGGGGAGCAGAGGAGGAGGTGGGTAGAGGCACCCAGGGGAAAGTGCGGTGGCGGTAGTGGGCAGCGGCGTGGAGGCCGAGGAGGGAGTGGAGGGTGGGGAGCAGGACGACGTGGCGTAGGGGGAAGGAGCCGATGGAGTGGGCGCAGGTGTGCTGGTTGGAGAGGAGCCAAAGGTCAAGGCAGGAGGTGTAGCTGGAGAGGTTAGGGAAGGGGGCGAGGAGAGCGTGCATGAAGGCGTGATTCCATAGGGAGGATAGGAGGTCGATGGGGTCATGGACGAAGAGGGTGTAGGGATCGGGGAGGGGACCCTCGTCGGCTGGCGGAGGCGGGCGGAGCGCGGTGCTCGACTGGGTGGAGGTGGGTGGGGAGGAGGCGGCGGCGGCGGTGCGGGTTGGGGAGAAGGAGGCGGCGGCATAGGGTGGGGATCGAACGGGTGGGATTTAATGCACGAATTGTTTTTTAGATGTGAGCAAGAGAACGTACGAACCACTAACTAGTTTTTTTGAAGTAGTAGAGATACGAACAGGGCCTAAATCACTTCCGACTGGTAGGGAAATGTCTTCATATCCAAACAAGCCCTTAATTAATACAGTGCATGTAAGCCTCTCAAGTCTTAATGTTGGGCCTATTCCTACTTAAGGCTATTAAGGAAAATTAATAGTAATTCAAAATGAATTATTTAATAAGTATAATCTGAGTTCTTTCTTTCAGCGAAAAACAAAGTAATGCTAGCATGGACCTTTGGTCATTCTGTCCCAAGTTCTAACAATTTCTTTTACAGATGGGCAAGAGCACTTCCTCATTTAACTAACTAGCAAGGTGGCCAGTGCACTTCCTCACGTTAAAACATGTTTAAATGACTTGGCAATACAAAGTGATTTTGCTTCTTGGAAAATAGATCGTTGCAGAACTCTATTTGTGATATTTTAATATTATATATTATAATAGAGAAAATGCTCACTCTTTTTTCAATACTTGTCATATATGATCAAAACTTTCTTTCCCAAATACTTACATAGCAAAATAGTGAATATATCATAACATAATATTTTTTATTTATATTATCATCTCTTTCTTTTATTATTGCAATGTTTGTCTATACTACATGCTCATAATGTATATCGTATAACTTATACTAGTATAGTGGTATAGCCAAGTGAACACCCATTAACGTGTCACCCTCTCAATCCTTCATCCTGTGGAGTTCTACCAAATAAAGGGACCAAATGTTTTATTTTTTTTTGTGAGAATTGTCAGCATATTCCCTTTCTTCTTAGTGACTTTAAGCCACCTATAGATTTCGATTCCTAATTTATACAGAACAAATTCCTTACCGTATTTTATTTTATTCTCGAATTAGCATATTTCTAGAATTTTAATTCTAAATAAAACCAAAATTTCTATTTTTCACAAAGTGTGAAATTAAAAACAATTGCTAATTTCCTTTGATCTTTGTTTTGAATATGATATTTTTGGATTGTACTTCTTATAGACTTTCATTTTCTATTTTAGTTTGGAATTTATGCATAAATCCATCTGCTAGTTTTTATTTTGAATTCATTTTATTTTTTATTGTACATGACATAGACTCTTTATTTTAATCTAACTTTATTTTTATTTAATTTCAAATTTTATTTTTAGATTAGAATTTATATACAAATTCAACTATTAATTTTTATCTAATTTGTATTTTGAATTTTAGCTACATAGGGGTTTTAATTTGAGTTTGTATGAAAATCAATTTGCTAATTTCCTTTTTTATTCCAAATTTCTGTTAATGTTTAGTGTTATTTTGTACTTAATTTTGAATCTCAGTTTTAGGTTCGAATTCATATACAAATTCAACAGTCAATTTTTATCTAATTTGTATTCCAAATTTCAACTATTAGGTGTTTTAATTTGGTGTTTATATGAAAATCACATTACTAATTTCCTTTTATTTTTATTCTAAATTTATGTTAATTTTTAGTGTTAATTTTTACTTAATTTTGAATCTCATTTTTAGGTTAGAATTCATGTACAAATCTAACCGCTAATTTCCATCTAATTTTAATTCCTAATTTCAGCTATATATAGGTTTTTAATTTGGAGTTAGTATGAAAATCAAATGGGTAATTTCCTTGTATTATCTATTCCAAATTTCCGTTATTTTTTGTTGTACTTAGCATGGACTCTTTGTTTCAATCTAAGCCGTTATAACTCGGGTCGGTTAAATAGATGATTAGATATTTTTCTCTAAATAATAACATCCAATTGTTACTTAATTCAATTTAGTTAGGGTCTACTGAATTGAAGGCCATATATTGTTCTTTTTGTGGGAATTTTCAGCTTATTTCTCTTTGTTCTTAGCAGTTCTAAAAGACCTATTATGACCTTTAATATATAATAGATTGAGAGAGGAGAATACAAGCACGACCCATGAGCGTGATGGACATGATACCTCTGTAACACCCACACAACCAAAAACAACACCTCCGAAACACTGACGCACCATTGCCTACAAACACCTCAAAACACCTAACGAGCAAAGACCACCAAAATCTACGAGAAGCTAGGCACCTAGGATGGTGGATAAAGAAACCACTCCAACAAACTGAAACCACCAGGAATAAACATATATAGCCTACAAGTCGAATAGGACTGGACACTGATTGGGCCATAAGAATGCGTCAACCAACAAGTAGTATGACGCATATGTAGTATGGTACATATATGCACCAAATCTGAACCAGACAACCTGGATTATGAATGATTAGTCTTAATAATGGCAGATATGAGATATTTGTTGCCTGCTCGGAGAATGTGCTGTTGCCTGTTGGTGGGACGGCAGGGGGGTGGCATCTCCGGCCCAGTGTTGCACGCCATGTGCTTGCAATCATCCGAGATGCTCCCATCCATCGGCAATTTCTCGCCACTTCACGTAACCTGCGTGTTTGTTCGCTTTATAAAGTTCATGATACATCACGCAGAAAAGAGCATCTGGGTCTTGCTAATGCGTGCATGGATGCACAAGGGTATATATGCTCATGTTTTTAGCTAGGCATGAACGAAGCAGATGTTAACCTAGCTCACCGGTTGCTAAATTTTGATGACATGCTTGGCATGGAAAAAAAAAAGGGGTGTTAGCTACCTAAATTTTTTGATGCTAAAGAATGCGTGAGTAAACATAGCCGGCACTAGCCTAGTGTCATCAGCTAGCTTGTCGGAGGAACTTTTGCTATAAACCGTAGAAATGGAACGAATTTGTTCCTTTCGCTTTGAGCAAAGCATGGAATCATTTCCCTATAAGAGTGATAAACATCATGCGCGCACACCATAGATAGGATATCTAAATATTCTAGCAAACAAACACAACTAAACAATTAATTAAGCAAGCCAATAAGACAACAACTACATTATTTCAACTCCGCATGAACAAAACTGGTCATTTAAAGAAATTAAATTAAGCTACTGTAGCTATTCTAGGGTTTAGGGTAGTTAGTTTGTACGTGGAATCCGCGCAGCCAAAAACACCACATTGTGTTGTGTTAACAGTCAATGTATATAAGTAGCAACGCGAAAATACGTTTGTATCACTGTATGGAAGACAAACCTATAAGTAGATCTCTGGCCAAAACATAAGTGTCAATGGCCATATCCCAATTTTCAACTGCTTTAAATAAATATAAATTAGTTTGTTGAGAAAACAAGAATTATTCTCCATATTTGTATTTTGCTTGCTTTGTAGAAACTGAGCTCCATCTAAATTCAAGTCCTATTCGGCTCGAATTTAGGTGCATATTTTCTGCTTAAAGTGAGCGTGCGCGTGCAATGCACGTCGTGGCTATCAAGAACTTAGCAATAATACAATATGGAGAAAATCGGCAAGAAAATAGTACATAGAATCAATCCCTCAATCTAAATTTAAACATTAGAAATTTCAGTCTGACAACCTTATTTTCAAATTCTGTTATTTTCAACTGTTTTGCATTCTGAACCAAGGTAGACTGTTTCTCCACACACTAAGGACCATGAGCTCAAGTTATAAGCCATTGTTACAGCTTTCGACAAAGTTCTTGACATATTAAAATCAGTCTAAGAAAATACAATGAAACAGGGAACAAACATGGTCTGTTCTTTTCAGTTTCTTAAAACGACTTTTGACTTTTGCTACAATATCTAACTTTCAAACGGAGTATTTTTTTTAAGATGGAGTCTAAAAGTTAATTATAGTACACGTTAAAAACCCAATATCTGTACCATCTAAAATCGCAAGCGAGTATCTCTCTCTATAATCTCTGTCACAAACAGCTAAAATTCAAAATTTTCAGCCAAAAACTATAAGCTGCAACCAAAAAGAACAGACCTATAGTAAACATGCAACATGTGTCTGACATCTAGAATTCTTTTATTTAATCCTAATTAACAATAAAACAAAAATAACAATACCGCAGTGGCCTAAAGGATGGAGAAAAGTACGGAGAGGGGATGCAGGAGTGTGGGGGAAAGAGAGGGCAGTCTTAGATAGTGTTTAGTTTAGCGTTGGCTTATGTCTTTTTTTACTGTAGCTGGTTTATTTTTTTACTGTAACCGAGTTGGCTTATTTGGCATAATTAAATTTAAAAAAAAATTAAAAATAGAAAAAACATGTTAACCTATCACGGACAATGCAAAGAAGTACGAGAAAAAAAGAAAAGGCAAAAAAGCCTAAAAAATCTAAAAAAACAAAAAAAAAGATAAAATTACTGAATAGTGAAAAAACAGAAGTCAGGAGCAGAAACTGACTTTAAGCCGTTTTGAACGGTGCCTAAGGAGCTCACCTTTTGGACGGAGCTCACCTTTTTTAATGCACATTTTCAAATTGGTGTTTTTTTATATTAGTATAGAAGTATAGAAATAGATGGATAGCTAGGATGTTTTGGATCATCCATCCTTTTAATTGTCTAATTTCAAACCGATGCCTTTTTTTATATTAGTTGGATTATTAATGCAGTGATTACTGGCAAGGAGAGGGGGCACGGTGGTGTTAATTAATCCAATGTTAAATGCAAAGGATAGATTTAGGGGTAAAGATCCAACTTGGAATATGAGCCATTGGATCAAAATACATGGATGGCTAGGATGTTTTGGATCATTCAGCCTTGTAATTGCCCAATCTCAAAACGGTGCTTTTTATATTATTATGGGTGGGGTGGGGGAGATAGAATTGGACGGTGGCCACCATTAGCTGCAATCACGGTGCTGCATGTTAAAGGAATCAAAATCACCGGCCGTGCAGAGTCAACCCTGCATCCATATGCTGGTTGGAGAACAACCAGACAAGAACAGGGACGTTTCACCTAATCTTCTGTATTAATTTTATTTCGACAATAACATCAACTACACCTGTAGGTGTGGCTTTAATTATGTGTTTATTGATCTACGCGTCGTTGTTCCCACCCATGATTTAGAGGGCTCTCAACTCGGCTTTTTTCAGTTTCAGCTTCTAACTTCAGCTTTTTTTTACTATTCACTACACTATCCACTAACTCAGCTACAGTGTTTTTTCAGCCAGCTACAGTGTTTTTTCAGCCAAAAGCCATCGCTATTCCGATCACCCCCTTAGGACAGATGCTTGCTGCTTCCAGATCTAAATTGCAGTAGTAGTACTCTCATGTGTTACTAGTAACTTGGACTATGATAACAATGTAGCAATAAGAACTATACAACGTCGGTGTACCTATACCCACAATCATAGCCATGGTCAATGTTTCGAGATCCGTGCAATAATTCTCTTTCAATTTTCAAAATGAGAGAGAGAAAAACATCATTTAGATGAACAATATACATAGATCCACCACATTCTCTCTTTCCCCCAAATCGCTCCCTCGCTCACCACCTGTACCCCCAACATCCATTCTGTCTCTCTCACCACCCCTACCCCACCATCCGTTCTCTCTTCTCTCTTCTCTATTCTCTTCCTCTCTCTCTCTCTCTCTCTGAGATCCACTAGCCGGTGAGGCAGCATGCTGGCCTCCGACTAGACCGTGCTCAGCAATGAGTGTAAACCCCAGCTTAACAAAGCTTATAATGTCACCCAAAACTACAACAACTACCAATTTAAACCAAAATACATATTAACAACAGCTAGGTTTCAAGTATAATTTCTCAACATAACCATGTACATATAAATTTTAGCAACACAGGAACCAATAATTTGATCTTAAGATGAACCAATTAATCAATATGTGATGCGGATATGCACGTGTCTTGTACTTTTCCGTTAAATATCTTATTCAACTGGAAAGAATTATTGAGCCGCATGAAATATGGCCAGGTGAACTCATTTCAAACTATACTTCATGTTGTCATTCATAAAGATGAAATACTACATCATGTTATTACTTGGTGTATTCTTAGGTTTGTCAATGGCAAAACAATAGAGATGCAAAAGGAAGCGGATAACCACATTATGTGCCAAAGACATGAAGGAACAAAATCCACGCGGATGGAGCCAACAAGAACGAAGCACATGTGGCTGGTTGGAGCCCATGTGGAAGGGGGAAAGAAAGCCCATGTGGCGGGAGAGTATAAGGACGGAGCCCAAGAACTTAGAGCACAAGTTTTGGACACTATTTTGAAGCCCAACTCAGACTTCCCACGTGCTCAATCCAATTCCAACTCGGATTCAACTCAGAATTCAATTCGGACTCGGTTCGGGACAGCCTGTCAGGCAGTTACTAAAAAGGTCATAACTTTCACAAACGGAGTCCGATTCAGGCGTTCTTGTACTTGTTGGAAAGATATTTTCAAGGGCTACGCAATGAATCTAACCCCAGCATCAAATTCGTCACGGATAAAAAGTTATGACCAAAACAATATGACGGCTGTAAAATCTAGTTTCCTTTTTTAAGAGTTCGTATCTAAAACCATATAGGGTTGAGTTGTACTAGGTTTGGGGGACTCTATGCACGTCCCAAGAGGCTATATAAGCCCTGTATTGGCACCCTTAGAGGGGGACCAAGTTTTATTCATCAGATTGAAACATAGCTATTGCTTGTTCTTTCAACACCAGAGTTCATGCGAGGACTTTGAGAGAGAATTAGGCGATCCATTGTTCGTTCTGCAACTCAAGGTCAAGCCGTCGTTCCATTGAAAATTGGGGACTTGGCGTTCGTCGCTTGTGGTCACGCGACAACAACTATCCGGTGTGTTTTGGGCGTTTTCCGAAGAGTTGAGGGTTCGTGCATGGGCACGAGTGTTCAGCTAGCGACATCGTCTACTTCACATCAACTATCCACGGTTCCTCACTGAGAAGATCGGGACCTTCCCCGTATCAATATGATGAATCAATAATACAATAAAACAAAGAAACTCAAAAAGTGGCAACATTATAACACCTTAAGGAGCTAAAGGAAATCATTAATCATCTAAAGAATTCATAGATAGTAAGATTTATTTCTAATAATGAATAAGTGTTCACTAAAATCAAAGTGAGAACTACTAAGTGCAATGTCAACATGTGCTACTTCCCGTCCACACATGTCGTCAACAACGAGCACCACATCTCCACTCTCATGGAGTGTTTACCAAAGGAGATCTTTCTAAAGGCTCACACAAGATACCTCTTTATAATATTAATACTCATATGCAATGCAATGATTATATATTTCATTAATTAATCTCCCCCATCCTTTCTCCTCCCTGCTCTCTTTCCCTACCTGACCGCCACCATTCCCGCTGCCATCTACCCCACCCCCTCACCGCCAGGACTCCCCCTTCCTTCCTCTCTCTCCTTTCCCATTCAGTCGCACCTGCCTTCCCCGATTTTCGCACCAAATTTCCTCTCCCACGCCACTTCCGCCATTTCTACCACAAATGCTGCCGCCTTCCCTATTTCTCCGGTGAGAAATCAGCACCGGATCCTCCCCCTCCCCGGCCCTATTTAAACTCACCCCAAGAACCCCTATCTCACACCCCACCTTGTCCTCCGCTCCCCTCCCTCTCTCGATCCTTGAGTTGCCCCTACAACGGTTGCCTTCCTCCTCTACGCCGGCAACCAACTCCGACGAAGAATTTGCACTGGTCGAGGCCATGCCAAGCTACTCCTCTGCCACCTCTAGCTTCGTCGGGTCTCTACGAAGCTTGTCCCCACCTTACCACCAAGAAAGATCACTGAAAGGCCGGTTTTACCGAATGCACCGTAGCCTATCTTCGCCACCAACTGCCTCCACCGTCTTCCGTGCCCCATGCCATAGTGAGATGCCACCTCCGCACCTTCCTCTCCCTCGCTCTCCCTTTGCCATTCGCTACCGGGCGCCATGCTGTTGTGAGTCATTGGGCCCCGAGCGCCACCGGTCGACGATGCCACCTTAGCAATCAGGATGATGCGGCCGCCACATGGCAGCTGAGTGTGCGCCAACTCGGCACCCAAAGGACACAAGGCTGCCACCTCACACCCCTTGCCACCTCAGCCAAATAGAGTCCGTGGACCCAATCCACCAAATTTCGAGCCCATAAGTCGGCTCTTGTGGCCAATTTTCTTTTAATCAACTGACAATTCAAAAATCCATTGATGATGTCAGCATGATGCCATTAATTACTTTTCTTTATAAAAATAATTTGGCCAAAAATAGAAAACCCCAGGGCTGACGTCATAAATACCTTTTCCAATAGAAAAATAATTCCAAAAATTCAGGAAAATGTTGAATAGTATTTTCTTTCTCATTTTCTTAGAATAAAAACTTTCAGAGGCCTGTTCTCCTTCATCCTAGCTCCAATTGAGCCCGTTCAAATTTCTAAATTCATCAAAAATTCCAAAATATCCATTTTCCCCTCCTTTTTAAGTTTTGGAGTTTATTTGAGTTTGCTTGGGTATTTGCACGTGTAGCTTGCGATGATTCGGAAGAATTCTTCAACAAGGATTTGCATTAATCTGCAGAGCAATGCAAGTCACACATCTTTGATCATATTGATCCTAGTTTATAAATAAATTTATGTTATTTTTAAATTATATTGCATGCTTAATTTATGTTCTCTGTATTTGAAATTCAGTTTTACTTTAGTTAATACCCAGTTGTTATGACTCCTTTAACCTTGCAAAATTTTTGTATCTTGTCACCCTAAATTAAAACTCTAATTAGTACACTAGTATGGCTAGAGAATTATTGTAGCAAATGCTTAGACTTGCATAGATATAACTTTAAATTTGGGATAACCTTTTCACATAAAATAGTGAGCTTTTGAAATATAATCTTGACTTCAGTAAGTCAAAAAAAAGTCTATAGAATATTTCAAAATAAAATAGAAAACTTGGTTTAGACTAGCCAAATGTTAGGTGGTGGGTGCTTGCTGGCATGCATTATTGTTCAGTGACACAATATTGATTGCCAGGTACAAGGGGTATGTGGGAAGTGCCTAACTCAATTAAAGACTGGTCTATAAGCTACTAATACAAAACCTGATTGTACTACCACAAGAGTGATATGGGACAGTCCTGGCTAACTAATCAATGGGTCCTAATCTACGTCTTGCTACAGGTTAAATGTGAGCTTGGCGTAGGCCATGAGAAGTCTCATAGGGCACAAGAGGGGATCCTAATCTAGTGGATTTCTTATTGGGGTGAAATATTAGTGGATGCATGGCTAGGTTGATGACTTAGTATTATAAATGCCTTGTCATGATCTCCTCGCCGCACACCAAAGGAAGTGTGCTTATCCGATGATAATATGGGATGATCATATCTTGTGAGTAAAGTTGTACAACCTTTCATGAGTATATAAACTATCTTGAATAGTCATGTCCATAGTGATGACGGGAAAATGGGCCTGAACTCGCGTCCACATCATTAGAGACAATTTGATTAAATTTAATTGAAAATGAGACAAAGAAATCAGGTATTGCAGGTCCATTACTTCCAGAATTAATACATTTACATAAAAATTCTGTTAATTACATCTCTTTGCAAGAAAACCCCTGATTAAGAATTCCAACATAAATATTACAACAAATTACAACATATGACTATTACAAAAATATAAAAGAAAAAGGTATTCAATCTTGGCGTCGCTGATGGATGCTTGCTCGATGGTATTTTAGTTGTATTTATATTATTTTGCTAGCATAGCATAGTATTTTTTTTAGCGAACCTATGCATGTAGCATGATTGAAGCTTAATTATTTCAGTTTTTAGATATCTTTTTACTTCACCGAATATTGCATAGCGCTTGCAAATATTGAGTACTCGCATGTAGCGTAGCCTAAGCGAATGTCATTTTTTTATATTTTATTAGTACTAGCGTGACACAAATTTTGTGCACGTAGTGTAATATGGGTTTGAGTGTTTCATTATTTTATTTTACTTTTGTTTTGCTCCTCCTTTTATTACTACTAGCATTGCATAGCGCTTGCAAATATTAAGCGCTTGTACGTAGCGTAATCGATGCGAAGTTTGTTTCTTTAATATTTGTATTACTACATGCCATAGATTTTAGGCATGTAGCATAATAGAAGTATTTCATTATTTTATATATTTTTTATTGTTTTGCCTCACCTTGTATTACTACTAGCATTGCATAGCGCTTACAAGTGTTGAGCGCTTGCATGTAGCGTAACCGAGGCAAAATTTGTTGTTTTAATATTTGTTCATGCATTATTATTATTTTTTTTACAGCATACACCCTCCCTTAATTCGTATCCGTTTGAGGGGACCGAATTGAGGAAATGGGGTTTTCAATCTTCTCACTCTCGATTTGTATCCATTTGTAGGGGACCGAACCTAAGAGACGAGGAATCGAGCCCTCGTTCTTTGGGTTTGTATCCACCTAACGGGACCGAACCGAGAAGATAAGTTTTTTTATGCCTTGCCTTGATTTGTATCCATTTGTAGGGGACCGAACCTAAGAGATGAAGGATTAAGCCTTCGTTCTTTGGGTTTGTATCCGCCTAACGGAACCGAACCAAGGGGGCCAAAGCATAAAAAAAATGAAACACCTTGATTCGTACCACGATGGCCGAACCTAAGGGCAAAGGGAGATTAGGAGAACGCTCCTTGATTCGTACCGCGATGGTCGAACCCAAGAGCAAAGGAGAGAGAGGAAAAAGAATATCAAGAACTTTTACCTTCTTGCACGGCTTGGTTGCTTTCCCTTTCTACACAGCTACTGCTCTCAAGTGTTTGCCGAAGCCTTCCTTTTCTCTCCAAATGGCCAACGTTTCCTCCCTTTCCTCCTCCAAAAGTTCTCCTTCTTTTCTACCCTTCACCCCTATTTATAGAGCAAGGATGAGAGGGTGGTTTATGGAGGGAGGTTACGGTAACTCCTTTCTTTATTTTCTTTTCTCAGGATTTGTTTTGCTAACAGGCAGTTTTTGCAAACTGCAGCCAACGTGTGGCGCTTGGACTAATTCTCTCGTGCATGCATGTCGCTGTGGTAGTGGGCATAAAGTTCTATTTGCATGTAGTGGCTGCAGGAAAAGTGGGCACATGCATGCAGTCTAAGAGCAAGAAATTTGCCCCATGCATGCATGGACGTGGGCTTAGTGAGCTAGTGGCTATTTATCTCTCTTTTTTTTATTTAACTGCTTTGCTAACTGGCTAATCACCACGCAAGTTACTAATGAATCTATGTATGCATGCAGGCTGCTGGACGTGGGCATGCAGGTTTGTATGCATGCATGGATTTGGTTCTCCTTTGCTTTGATTGGCTAATCAAGAAAAAGTATTAATCCTATCTATGCACCCATGCATGCAGACGTGGGTTAGTGGGTTGTGAAGGCATTTTGGACCAAGTCTCTTTGCATGCATATGGCTGCAGCATGGATATGCTGGTGGTTGGGAATGGTATACATACTAGTTTCCAGTCTGCATGATGCTTTGGCTGTCACATGCACTATTATTATTTTTGTTAACTTTAGTAATTAGAAAGATAATTAACCATTTTTACTTGGTGGGAAATGTGCTCTTTGACTGCCATGTGGGCCACGCAGGTTTATCTTTCTTAAGAAGAGGATTTAATTCTTGCATGCATGTAGTCATACGCCATTAGAGGATTTAACTCTTGCATGTAGTCATGTGCCATTTTTTTTTATCGCGTGCATTAAGTAATTAACTAACTCTTTCTTTTTTTGGAAGTTAAGCAAGTAACTAATGATGCATGCCAATCATTTTATGTAGCGTGCACACGACCACGGCCGTCATACATTTTTTACGCGGCCTGTGCAGCAATATATCTCTTCTTTTCTCTAGTATTATTTTTGTGTACGCCATCTAGCTATATCAATTTATACAAGTAGCATTCGTTCTCTGAATGACCTAAAAATTAAACACGAGACTTTCACTTGCACCACAAACATACCATAAAAATTCGCCACTCGATTGTAATATGTAGCACACACAAAAAATCTTGGAAGGCGGACTTGTACTTTGCGTACGTCATCCGGCCGTATTATCCTACTCAAGTGAGCATATGTGCTCCGAATGAGCTAAAAATTTGACATAAACTTTTCACTTGCCTTACAAACATACCGTAAAAATTCACCCCTCAAATGTAATATGCATTGCGTAGAAAAAATCCTAGAAGGTAAAGTTTCGATTTTACGTAATAACTCGAGTGTAAAAATTCAGGACAAAATCGGTGTCAACACATAGTCATGGGTAAGCTGAGTAAAGTTTTTCATGGATTAAACTGTATTTTTCCAATGGTTTGCAAAAGGCTTATGGATGGATGGAATCCATATGAGATCTTTTGGAAAAGATAGTCCAGGTGAGCTGCTCGTGATTATATTAGTGTGGGGATGGACTTGCACTAATGGTATTAATTTTATTATAATACTATCTTTACTTAATATATTAAATTCATCAATTTCCAATCTATTTACTGTATTTCTTTAAATGTTGCTTTGCGCTCAAACTAATCCTATATGCCTTTCTTTATTGCCTTTAATCATTATAATGCATTCTCCCGTGTGACTTACGGAGTACAAGTTTGTATTCACCCTTGTTGTCTCATCTCAGAGGAGGACGACTTTGACTACGGTGAAGATCTAGATGAGTATGCCGCGTCTTACTGTTATTTGCCTATGGGTAGGCTTGTCTCCTTTCACTTTGGCTTTTTCTTCTGCTGCTATTATTTAAATTTGGCCTGTGGGCCATAGATGTAAACTTTGGCCTTCAAGCCCATATTTAGTTAATGAATAAAAACTATTATGGTTGATAATTATCTTTGTTGTTCATTGTGTACACTAGTTGATCCTAGACTAGTGCGATTTACACAAAGAATCTAGGAGTTGTTGCTCCGAGGTTTGATAGAGATGGTATCAGAGCTATGTTGACTCTAGGACGTGGACGTAGATAGAATAGAATGGTTGAATCTTAAGGACTTATTTTAAATAATAAAATATTTTCAGGAAGTTTTGCTTATCCTTACCTCTCAATATGCGATTACCCTTATCTCTCAATTCTCTCTCATCTTTTTTCATTACACAAAAACATATTTCTAACTCTTCTCTTGTTCAAACAATTATAGATGGACATTTATCAAGATGCATCGAATGATCGATGGAGTGTAGGCCTTCATCGACTACTCTGTCGTTTGGGTTTCTAACATCGAGTTATCTATAGGCACCAGAAAGACAGGCATGGAGATTAGAAAATGGGACATCGCTTTACTTTACTCATCACTAAGAAAACTGGACAAGACAGTCTTCTCTACTGCTTTAAAGAAAACAGTTACTCGTTTGAAAAAGCCAAGTAAGAAGCCGTTCGCAAAGCAGTTCTTTGTCTCTACCACCATTTCAATCTTCGCATCAAAGTATCGCGCTTTGTACAACGAGAACCATGAAGGATCACACAAAGACAACCCTTATCCGTTTGCCTTGAATCTCCTCTCTCCTAATTCTTAAAAGCATCAAGCAGATGGTAAACACCAGAGGTAACATCAATGGCAACAACAACCACAACAGAGCTAATGGAGGGCAGGATGCTCCCATTCCTCTGCCACCACCATCAAATGGACCTAATTGGGCCTAGATGATGGCAAACTAAAATCAACTTATACAACTACTAGTGTAGACCATCAACAACCCTACACAACCTGCTCCGCAGCTCAAGCTTCACAATCAAGACTATCAGAATTTATGAGGATGCGTCCCCCGACCTTCTCCAGCAGCGCTAACCCAATGGATGTAGATGATTAGCTTAGAGCTATAGGAAAGAACCTGGATATTATCCAATGTAGTGACCGAGAAAAAGTCTTGTTCGCTTCTCATCAGCTGAACGGACCAGCTTTAGAATAGTGGGACACCTATACCACCACTCATACCAATGCTTAAGCCATAACTTGGAATGAGTTCATGTAGCACTTCCGCAAAGCTCATGTTTCCACCAGCACCATCACTCTTAAGAAAAAGGAATTTCGAGCTCTACGATAAGGAAGTTGATCTGTGAATGAATACCTACAGAAGTTCAACCAGCTAGCGTGCTACGCACTAGAAGATGTCGCCGCTGATGTAGCCAAGTAGGAAAGATCCTTGAAGGACTCAGTGATGACCTTCAGTTCAACTCATCTCCAACGACTACGTTGATTTTCACCAATTGGTTAATAAAGCGATCTGTTAGGAGTCCAAGCACCAGGAGATGGGGAACTGAAAGAGACAAATGTATACTTAGCATATGAACAATGGAAGTTACCCCAAGGCTAGAAGAACTTTACTGTAGACCAACATGTTCCAACCGTTATCGTCAACCAGAGATCAAGGACAACAAAACATTGACAGTTGGCTTTTCATAGAAGGACATGAACTTAGTAGCAGGAGTTACCTTTTTCAATTGCCATGAGAAAGGGCACTATGTCAACAACTGCTCAAGAAGTAACAGGCATAAAGGA
Organism: Melocanna baccifera; assembly: GCA_036346265.1. Taxonomy (NCBI): domain Eukaryota; kingdom Viridiplantae; phylum Streptophyta; class Magnoliopsida; order Poales; family Poaceae; genus Melocanna; species Melocanna baccifera. Next base: position 21,447,581 of record CM070689.1, read on the forward strand.
ATGGTACATCAGAGGCACCAACAGCCAATATCCTTCAAACAGCAAACAAAAATCCATATAAGTGGGTAAAGGGATGTCTAAATCAAGTCTCAGCTCAAGCCACATATGGTAAGATCCAAATCCATTTTCTTGCAAGCCCGTCTGAATCTCGGGGGACAAGATTCTCTTTAAGGGGGTAGTTTGTAATAGCCCACCTATTTATTTCAAAAATTATTGGTAAAAAATTATTATTTAAAATAAAATAATTACTTTTAGTTGCTTAAAATTTTGAAAATTTTAATTACATGTTTTTCTGCTTTTAAAAGGTTTTGATTTTGAAAAGTAATTTAAGTAAAAACATAAAACTATTGTTAAATAAAAGATATTCTGACTTTCTATAAAAATCCTAATTTAAATTAATTATTTGGATTTTATCTGAATTTTTTGTGATTTTCAAGGATTAAAATAATTTAAGATTAAATAGCATTTTTATTATAAAAGCTAAATACCAAAATAGGTTGAAAATATTTTATCTAAGTGTAGAATGGTTACAAAATTTTTTGTGAATTTTTCTGGAATGTTTCGATGATATTTTCTATTTTCTAACAATATTTGAAACCTCTGGCTTTATTTAAATTGAAAATAAAAAAATTAGAACTCCTCACTCCCCTCGGCCGACACGCGGACGTTTAGGTTTTAATCCCGTCGCCACCCAGCTTCATCCCCGCTGCCTATGCCTCCCTCTATCCTGCCCTTCCCGCGGATGGTCGAATACCCTCTAGGGACACATGGCGACCATTCTTCGCCCTATCCTTTCTCCTCCCTCCTTCCTCTCTCCTCTTTTGTAACAGCCTAGCTGTTGATTTCAAAAATTAGGATAAATTTTTTTAATTAATTTAATTTAAAATATTTACTTTGTATGCATAAAATTGTGAAAATTTAATTGCCTTTTTTTACTTTTAAAAAGAATTTACTTTGAATAGAAATTCAAGTAAAAACATAAAATATTATTAAATAAAAGATATTTTAAATTTTTATATAAATCTTAATTCAAATTAATTATCTGGACTTATTTTTCTTTTATCTAAATTTTTTGTGTTTTCTAGATGTTAAAATTAATTTTTAAAGATTAAAAATTAATTTACTATAAAATCTAAATACTAAATTATGTTATAAATATTTTTATGAAGTCCAAAATGGCTGTAAGAATTTTTGTGTATTTCTTTGGAATTTTTGAAATTTATTTCGTATTTTTTCGAGCCTTATTGAGTTTTTTTGGGTTTTCTAAAAATCTAAAATCAAAATTTAAAAATTTAAACTCCCGCCTCCCTACCTGGGCGATGCGTGGATGGCCATATCTCATCCACGTCGTTACCCATCTCATCCCTGCCGCTCTCGCCCCGTCCTCCTCTCCCACCGACGTGTGGACGGGCCAGATGTGGCCACACCGCGCTGGTCCCAACCTGTCGTCCCCCTTCCTTTTCTTCTTTCCCACCCGGTCAGACCCGTTTGTTAGCACCCCACCCCATCTCCTTTCCTTCTTCCTCACACCCCTTTCCTTCTTCGTGCAGTGCCACCATCCCCGCCACCGAGTCCCTTCCCCTTTCTATTTTGGGCCACTCGCCAAATGGAAACCTATCCGCCACCCTACTAATTGCACGATGCCGGCGATCACCTTCCTCCTTAGTGCCTCCCCTTCCTTTTCTCTCACCCCTTTTCTTTCGCTGGCCATGGATCACGGCAAGGAATTCCCGAGCCTTGCTCCCCCTCTGCCTCTATAAATACCGTGCCCTAGCACCGCTACCTCTCACACCACCCTACCCTCACCTATCCTCTCCCTCCCCAATGCCAAGGAGCTCTGGCGTTGTCTTCTTCCCTCTACCGAGCTTCGGTGAGCTCCGGCGACGACTCTCGGGTGAACCAAGCCACCTCCGACCACGGCACTGTCACTTTCATCTTCCTCGCACCAACGCGAAGATCGTTCGCCACCTCGCTAAACCCCTGTGCCACCGAAACATCGTTTTCACCGGAAGCCGAGCGTCACCACCGAACCTCGTCACCAACCATTCTTCGACTATCTCTAGTAATTCTAACATATACCATTGCACTCTCCTCGCTCTCCTTTTCATAGAGCACACCTTGCCGGCCATCGCTGCTCGCCGTAGCATCGGCGACCATTGATTTTCGCATGCCACCTCCTCTCCTTTGCCTGATTGAATTGGCCTGAACATTCTTTATCATTCGGACAGTCCGAACGTTTGTGGCCGATCGAATGACTCATTGCCGATCAGACAGTCTAGAAGATCCCGTGTCGTTCAAAAAATTCGAATGTTCAATTGACGATTGGACGGTTCATTAGCAATCAAATGGTCTTGAAGCCCCTTCCCGTTCGGACAGTCCGGACATTCTCTTGCAAATCAAATGGTCTGAACATTATGATAGCCAATCGGATGGTTCGGACGAACACACAGGCGCCATGCCAGACCGAACACCCATGTAGTAGTGATATGGCGTGTCACCTCATGGCATAGGTGGCTTGCCACGTCAGTGCCAAGCCACCCCCTAAGCCACGTCAGCGCCACGTGTCAGACACATGGCAACGTCAGCAAAAACAACTAGGTCACCTGCCACGTGTAGGGCTGACATCAGCATGACTTTATAAATCAGTTTTTCCTTTAGAAATTTAACTTGGCCAGAAATTAAATTCCCTACTGATGTCATAATTCAAATTTTTCTTTAGAAAAATAATTCCAGTAATTTCTTGCTGATGTCATAAATATCTTTTTCTTTAGAAAAATAATTCTAGAAATATCTTTTATTCTTTTTCTTTAGAATTTGAACTTTCAGAAGTCTGTTCTTCTCCATCCTAACTCTGATTGAGTCCATTCAAATTTCTAAATTCTTCAAAAAATCCCATCTATCTAGTCCTACCCTCCCTTTTATTATTTGGAGTTATTTGAATTTATTTATATTTTATTTGAAATTTGGTGAGTTATTTTCATGTGTAGATTACGACGATTCTAAAAAATTTTACATCGATGATTCGCATCCAACTACAGAGCAAGGCAAGTCATACACCTTGAAAATGTTGATCCCATATTAAAAAATAAAATTATATTATTTTGAATTATTATGCATGTATATTTTTTATTTAAAGTATTTCAATTCCAGTTTTAAATTTAGTTAATGCCTATTTGTTATTAGCTCATTTGACATTGATTGTTGAATACCTTGTCCCCCAAGAATAAAACTCTAGTTAGTACACTAGTATGACTAGAGAATTTTTTGAGCAAATGTTTAGAACTGTATAGTTATAATTTTAAGTTTGGGATAACCTTTTCCATAAAATGACGGGGTTTTAAAATATATTCTTGACTTCGATGAGTCAAGAAAGCCTATGAAATTTTCAAAACAAAGTATAAAATTTGGTTTAGACTCAGTGATGCGGATACGCATGTGTCTTGTACTTTTCAGTTAAATATATTATTCAACTGGAAAGAGCTATTGAGCCGCATCAAACATTGCCAGGTGAACTCATTCCAAACTAAATATAATATTGTTATGCATAAGAATAGAATACTACCTCATGTCATTAAATGGTGCATTCTTAGGTTTGTCAATGGCAAAGCAATGAAAACGCAAAAGAAAGAGGATAACCACATTAGGTGTCAAAGACATGAAGGAAGAAAGCTCATTCAGTGGGAGAGCAAAAGGGAGAAGCCCAAGGACTTAAACTACAAGTTTTGGATAAGATTTTCAAGCCCAATTCGTACCTCCCACAAGGCCAATTGGATTCAAACTCGGATTCAACTCAGAATTCAATTCGGATTCGGTTCGAGACAGCCTGACAAGCACTTACTAAAAAGGTCATAACTTTCACAAACGGACTCCGATTTGGGTGTTCTTGTACTCCTTGGAAACATATTTTCAAGGGCTACGCAATGGATCTGGTCTCACCATAATTCGTCATGGATCAAAAGTTATGGCTGAAATAATGTGACGGCTGTAAAATCTAGTTTCCTTTTTTCTGAGAGTTCGTATCTAAAACCATATAGGGTTGAGTTGTACTTGGTTTGTGGACTCTATGGACGTCCCAAGGTCCTATATAAGCCATGTATTGGCAGCCTAAGGGCTCAGACCACCTTTGAGAATAATCAATCTACTAAACGTTGTTCGAGTTTATCATTGTTGCCGAAATTCCGTGAGGGAATTAGGAGTGTTCTTCAATCAAGATCGTTCAGCCTTTCCGCTGGGAATTGGGTGCACGATAGATCTTCGCTTGGTGGTCGGCGAAATCGACGCGAGTGTGTTTTGGCGGATTAAAGAGTGTTCGTCCCTTGCATTGGCATTGGAGGATAGCTACGATTCATCAAGACTCCCGCGAGTATCCATCCTACGTCGAGAAGATCGGGCGACCCCGTATCACTCAGGCTAATGGATAGGTGGTGGGTGCTAGCATGCATTGTTGTTTGGTGATGCAATGTTGATTGTCAGGCACAAGGAGTGTGTGGTTTGAGCCTAAGTCAACTTAAGGACCAATTTGTGAGCTACTGTTATAAAGCCCTTTATCGTATTACCGCAGGGTTGGTATGAGATAGTCCTGGTTGACTAATTTGCAGGTCCCAACCTGAGTCTCACTGTAAGTTGAAAGTGAGTATGGCGTAGGCCATGTGAAGTCTCACTTGGCTCAAGAGAGGGTTGCGGTCTAGTAGATTTCTTACTAGGGTGAAACGTTATTACTGGTTTGGTCAGGTTGAAGGATTTGCTTAGTAAAGGTCTTATCATGATCTTCTCATAGTACACCAAAGGAAGTGTACTTATCCGGTGGCAATATAGGATAATTATGTCTTGTGGGTAAAGCTGTACAACCTCTGCAGAATATATGAACTATCCTGGATAGTTGTGTCCACGGTCATGGGAAAGTTGGGTGAAGTTTTTCATGGATTAGACTTTAGTTTTCAAAAATGATTTCTGAAAAGGCTTATGGATGGATGGAATCCATAGAAGATTTAAAAAGCATGTAGATGGATGGAATCCGTATGGGATCTTTTGAAAAATATGGTTCGGGTGGGATGCCCGTGATTAGGTTAGTGTAGGGGACAGACCTGCCCTAACGATATTAATTTATTTACAATATTGTATTTACTTATTGTATTAAATTCAATAATTTCAATCTATGTATTGTATTTTATTAAATATTGTTTTATGCTAAAACTAACCCTATAAGCCTTTCTTTGTTGCCTTTATCATTATATTGCATTTTCCTGTGTGGCCTGCGGAGTACAAGTTTGTATTCACTCTTGCTTTCACATCTCAAAGGAAGACGACTTCGGCTATGGTGAAGATCAAGACGAGTAGACCATGTCTTACTGTCATTTGCCTGTGGGCAAGCTCAGTGGGCTTCTTTCGCTTTGGTGTTTTTTTCTACTGCTTATATTTAAATTTGGCCTATAGGCTGTGGATGTAAACTTTGATAATCATGCTCATATTTAGTTAATGAATAAATATCATTATGGTTGATATTTATCTTTGTTGTCCATTGTGTGCACTAGCTGATCCTGGACTAGTGCGATTTACACAGAACATCTTGGAGTTGTTACTACGAGGTTCGATACCTTTCCCATTCAGCTACACCTCCCTTCCCTGATTTCTGCACCAAATTCCCTCTCCCGTGCCACTTCTGCCATTTCTGCCATAAACACTGCCGCCTTTCCCATTTCTCCGATGAGAAAACAGCACCCGCTCCTCCCCTCCTTGGCCCTATTTAAACTCACCTTGAGCACCCCTATCCCACACCCCACCTCATCCTCTGCTCCCCTTCCTCTCTCGATCCCTGAGCTACCCCTACGACGGTTGCCTCCCTCCTCTGTGCCGATGACCAACTCCGATGAAGAATTGGCATTGGCCGAGGCCACACTAAGCTATTCCTCCGCCACCTCTAGCTCTGCTGGGTCTCTGTGAAGCTTGTCCCCCACCTCACTGCCAAGAAAGATCACTGGAAGGTTGTTTTCACTGGAGACCTGAACGTGTCGCTGCTCTCTTCACCGTCGACCACCTCTACCATCTTCCATGCCCCCGTGCGGTGGTGAGAAGCCACCACCGTGCCTTCCTCTCCCTCGCTCTCCCCTCGTCGTCCACTGTCGGGTGCCACAATGCTAGCGAGTTGTTGGGCCCTGAGCGTCATTGGCCAGCGACACCACCTTGGCAATTGGGATGATGTGTCCACTACATGCCAGCCGAGTGTGCGCCAACTCAGCGTCGAAAGGACACAAGACTGCCACCTCACACCCCCTTGCCACCACGGCCAAATAGGGTCGCGGACCCTGTCCACCAAACCCTGGGCCCACATGTCAGTCCCTGTGGCCAATTTTCTTTTAATTAGTTGAAAATTCAAAAATCCATTGATGACGTCAGCATGACACTATTCATTACTTTTCTTTAGAAAAATAATTTGGCCAAAAATAGAAAATCCTAGAGCTGACATCATAAATATCTTTTTCAATAGAAAAATATTTTCAAAATTTTGATTTGAATTTGTTAAAATTTTCTTGGGTATTTGCATGTGTAGATTGCGATGATTCGGAAGAATTCTTCAACAAGGATTTGCTTCAATCCATGGAGCAAGCCAAGTCACACATCTTTAATTATATTGATCTCAATTTATAAATAAATTTATATTATTTTTAAATTATGCAGCACGCTTAATTTCTATTCCCTGTATTTAAAATTCAGTTTTACTTTAGTTAGTACACAGTTGTTATTACTCCTTTGATCTTGCAAAATTATTCGATCTTATCATCCTAGATTAAAACTCTAGTTAGTACACTTGTATGGATAGAGAATTTTTGTAGCAAATACTTAGACCTGCATCGATATAAAATTAGGTTTGAGATAACCTTTTCACATAAAATGATGAGCTTTTAAAATGTATTCTTGACTTCGATGAGTCAAGAAAATCTATGAAATATTTTAAAATAAAATATAAAACTTAGTTTAGACTTAGGGAAATGGTTAGGTGGTGGGTGCTTACTGGCATGTATTGTTATTTAATGACACAATGTTGATTGCCAGGTACAAGGAGTATGAGAGAAGTGCCTAAGTTAATTAAGGACCGGTCTGTGAGCTACTACTACAAAGCCTAATCGTACTACCACAAGACTGATGTGAGATAGTCCTAACTAACTAATTTACGAGTCCCAATCTGAGTCTCGCTACAAGTTGAATGTGAGCGAAGTGTAGGCTATGAGAAGTCTCGCACGGCATAAGAGGGGGTCACTATCTGGTTAATTCCTTTATTGGGGATAAAATCTTAGTGGAGGTATGGCCAAATTGATGACTTAGCATTGTAAAGATATTATCATGATCTTATAGCCGCACACCAAAGAAAGCTAAGTGTGCTTATCCAGTGATAATATGGGATGATCATGTCTTGTGGGTAAAGTTGTCCAATATTTGCAGAGTGTATAAACTGTCCTGAATAGCCGTGCCCACTGTCATGGGCAAGCTGAGTAAAGTTTTTCATGGATTAGATTGTGTTTTTCCAATGGTTTTTAAAAGGCCTGTGGATGGATGGAATCCATATGAGATCTTTTGAAAAAGATTATCCGAGTGGGATGCCCATGGTTTCGTTAGTGTGGGGGATAGACCTGTACTAACGGTATTATTTTCATTTACAATATTGTCTGTACTTATTGTATTAAATTCAATAATTTTTATTTTATTTATTGTATTTCTTTAAATGCTGCTTTACGTTCAAACTAACCCTATATGACTTCCTTTGTTGCCTTTAATCATTATAATGCATTTTTCCGTGTGACTTGCAGAGTACAAGTTTGTACTCATCCTTGCTATCTCATCTTACAGGAGGACGACTTCGACTACGGTGAAGACCTAGACAATTAAGCCGCGTTTTACTGTCGTTTTCCTGTGGGCGACTTGTTGGGCTCCTTCTGCTTCGGCTTTTTTTCGCTGCTATTATTTAAATTTGGCCTATTGATCATGGATGTAAACTTTGGCCTTCAGGCTCATATCTAGTTAATGAATAAATATTATTATAATTGATAATTATCTTTATTGTTCACTGTGTGCACTAGTTGATCTTGGCTCTTTATTTCAATGTTGAATTTATATTGATCTATGTTTATGATATGTTGATGAAGCTGAGATTTGTGGTAAGATGATGAACACATCTTTGGTTTAAACAGTGGAAATGAGTAAAAGAAAATTATGATTATCGCATTACATGTTGAATATTCTTGTCACATAGTAATGCACTGAGACCCTCTATGAAAAAGGACAAGGTGACCCTGTATGAAAAAGGATAGAGTTAGGCAAATGATAAAGAGTTGCGCTGAGACCCTGTATAAAAAAAGACAGGGCGACTCTATACGAAAAAGGATAGGGGCAGGCAGGTGATAAAGAGTTGGACTGAGAGCTTGTATGAAAAAGGACAGAGCAACCTTGTATGAAAAAGGATAGGGCAAAGGTGTGTCATCGACGGGTGAGCACCTAGCTATATCGGTATGTGTAGAAGAGGAGTTGAGTCATATGCATAAATATCGAGTTATGTGAATGGAAACTGATGAGAATGAGTATGATGAATTAAATTGTGGTAACCATATATGAATTGTTAATAACTCGATACATTATTTATTATTCTGCTTTATACTTATTGAGTTGTGAACTCACCCTTACTTTGTTGTTGTTTTTAGGTGAACGTTGAGATCGACATGAATGGGAGGTTGTAGCACATGGATAATTGCACTCTATAGCTCTTCATCTCACATATTATTATATCACCTTTGGTTATGAACATTTGAGCATCACTCATTGAAATACTTGGATATCTTGTGGCCTTCCTCAGTTTCCTCGATTTGTACTATTGCTAGATTATGCATTGCGTAGTTTGGCCTTATTTATGTTGTCCTTGGAATTTAATCGATTCATATTAAGGTTAATTTATATTGTTGAAATTTATAATTAAATTATTATGGAATATTTTCTTGATAATTTTGTGATAATATTACCTGCTTATTGTTTAAAATTGGTATTGATAGTGGTTGTGGGTGAAATATTGGGTTTTTATTGAGCAGGGGTGTTACATTATCCTAAGTCAAGTTTTAGCAAGAAGCAATCCTAGATAATTATATATTTTTCTTCTTGATTATTAATCCTATGTCAAAATTTCAATTGATTAACCAAGTAAGTTATTTATTTACTCACCACGAACCTAATGCCCGCTCTGATACCAACGGTAACACCCCAGCTTAACCCAAGCCCAAGATGGCACCTATAACCACTATCACCATCAATTTAAACCAATAGGCAAGCATTGAGGACATCTAGAATTATAGAATCAGCAATCCATATAAAATGAAATATAATTTTAAAAAACATGATAGATAACCAATTGAATTTAATATAATCCAAACAATTACCAAAAGCATCATAAATAAGTCTAAGCTAAGGAACGCACCATCTAGTACTAGCATGGATTGAAACAAACTAAGGAAAACTGCAAATTAACCAATTATTACAATAAACAATACTAAACTGTTGATGACCAAAAGTGAAGTATTGCTAGTTGAAATGAAGAACTATAAAGTGCAAATATCCATGTGCTACTCCCTCCTATGCATGTCATCTTCAATGATCACCTAAAAAAATAAAGCAAGGATGAGTCTACGACTCAGCAAGTACAAACCAGAATAACAAACGAGGCATCAACTTATTAACAATTCATATCCAAATTGTCATTAGCCTAACTTCTCATATTTATTCTTATCAATTTTCGGTCACATATTTCAATATCACCATTCACTTCACATGAATGCAATACAATGCTCATGTCTTATCTGTTTATACCGATATAGCGGACTGTAACACCTGTCGGTGTTCATGCTTGCCCACAGTCTGTAGTATGGGGACCAATTGTCTATCCTTTTTTATACAGGGCCCTTATTGCACATATGTTACATATGGGGATCTCATCCCACTCCTGTGGTTCTCATGATTCCATCATAAATACTCAACATGTAACGCAATGAATATTATCTTTTATCATTAGCAACTGATATACTCATCATTCTTTTATAGTCATCAACAATATCATCAATTCATCATAAGCATGTGAACAATGTAAAAACAGGAATAAGCATATAATTCATCATGGTAGGTATTCAATCAATAAATGAATAATTTTAACACTCGAGTTACCATTCTACCATGCACTTGTCTTTTTCTTACCTACGCCGATCGGAAAAATTTGAAGGTGACACTACACCCAAAGCTACTCCCCCTAAATATTCACTCTCAAAACCATCCATAACAGTATAAGACATCAATTAATCGACAACGCACCTACATGCTTCCCAAAAACACCATTTTTCTCCCTTTACCGCACAGTCCCCTTGCTGTCTTGGTATTCAAAATGTCATAACTCTTAATTCCCATGTCATAAAATAGCAAACCATACTAGTTCTAGAATCTACCTATAATTCCCTATGTTTTCTTAGTTGGCCAAATCCCTAGATTAAATAATCTAAATCCTCGTTTTAACCCAGAAGACAGATTTGTCATCTCCTGGACAGCAAACATGTTAATTTAACATCTTTTAATCTATATGAGTAAATATAATAAACAATGATATTTTTAGAATCTACAAGAAATTTTCTACTACTTTTTAGTTATTCCTAAAATTTATTTCGGGCATTAAATTAGTCAAATTAATGTTTTCCCATGATTACATCCAGCAGCAACCCAGTACTAGACAGCATCCTCCCAAAATTCACAACTCATATTCTACTTATCTAAAAATTATGCTCTTAGACTTTCTAGAAACTTTGAGAAATTACCTACAATATTCATGTTGACCAAATTCCCATATTACGACACACTACTGAAACATGGCAAAGTTATCGCATAGCAGAATTATAAAATTCATATCTCACAACCCAGTCATCTGATTGACGTCAATAAAAATTCTGCCGAAAGCTAACGAAATCTTCTACAACTTTTCAGTAGATGAAATTCTCATATTATAACCATACAATATCCATAAAAATAGTAGAACAGTACGGTAGATCAAACCGATCTACTATTTAATCCCCCGACAAATACTCACTATCTCCTCTGCGGAACTCGATCTTTAAATCTCCAAATAAATTAACAAAACAATAAGAAAACTAGATCATTACCCTAGTGAAGTACACCAAAATTTGCAATCCTTTCCTCACAATTTTTTCTTCCTTCTTTCGTTTCCTGTTGCTTCTCTCTCTAGATTGCTCTCGGTTCTCTCTCCACCTCAAGGTACTGTAGCTACACTATTGCTACGCGATGAGTCCCATTCAAAGTATTGGGAAACTAAAGATAAGGATCCCCGTTTAAACGGATCCTCTCCGTTTAAACGAGTCCTTATCCATAATGGGCACCTCATCCCACCCCCTATAAATAGAGAGCCATATGGCTGATTTTGTACCCAATGCATATGAAGCAATAAAGAAAGACCAGGAGTTCTCTCTACCTCTCTGTGTTCAATCTATTATTCTGTGTTTCTATGATTGATTCGTTCTTATTCTAAGCAGAGGAATCGCTCGGACTGGTCGCCAGCGAGAGTTCCTCAACACGTTATCAGCACGACTACGCTCCGGTGAACGAGAGCACGTGTGGCGCCCTATGGAGGAAGTATGCCTTGCCGACAGTGGTACCACGAATACCATCTTAAGAGAGACTAAGTATTTTCAGTCGATCCGTAAGAGCAATGGCAGCCTTACGACAATCGCCGGAAGCGATGCATGTATAATTGGTTCCGGAAGAGCCACAATTATACTTCCCATGGGCATAACTTTGGTCATTGAAGACGCATTATTGTACCCAGAATCGACTCGAACTCTCTTAAGTTTTAAAGATATTCGCGCCAATGTTTCCACGTTGAGACTGAAGAAGAGTACGGTAAGGAATACCTACTCATCACAAAGCGCGAAGAGAATGGCAAAAGGGTATTAGAAAAACTTCTTCACTAGAAACTGGGCTATATTATACCAACATTAAGGCGCTGCAGCAGCATAATCGCCCCAAGACAGATTCGAAGTTCTCAACTATTCTCTCTCTCGCACGCATGATTAGGCCACCTGTGTCTTAGGATGATGAGAAATATAATTAACAATTTTCACGGCATAATATTAATGTGAAGAATTTCCAATCTCAAGATTTTGTGTGCCCCGCATGTGCCACGGAAATTAATCACTAGACCATCCACTCAAAGTGAAGGATGAAGTCCTCGCATTCTGGAACGCATCCAGGAGACATTTGTGGTCCTATCCAGCCCATCTCAGTCCATTTAGGTATTTCATGGTGCTCATTGATGCTTCCTCAAAGTGGTCAAATGTGGGTTTATTATCCACAAGAAATCATGCTTTCGCCAAATTGATCTCGCAGATCATTCGCATCAGAAATATGTTCCCTGATCATCGCATCAAGTCCATCGAATGGACAATGCCGAGAATTTACTTCAAAAGCATTTGATGATTATTGCATGGCGATGGGAATTGCAGTTGAGCATTCGGTACCACATGTCCATACCTGAATGGTTTGGCGAGGCATTGATCAAGAGAATTAAATTTATTGCCCGACCCTCTTGCGTAATTGTAATTTGCCGCCTACATGTTGGGGACACGCAGTCCTACATGCAATGAATCTCATCAATTTTAGACCTTCGCCCACAACATCCATTCACCTATGCAACTAGCGCAAGGGTCACCACCAAAATTTCTCATCTCGGAGGTTTGGATGCAAGGTTTATGTACCTATACCCCTCCGCAATGAATCGCAATGGGCCTCTCCGTAAGACGGGATATACGTTGGTTATGAGATCGCATCCATAATCGTGTATTTGGAACCCATGTCGAGATTTGCATACCGCCGCCACGATCGCATTTTTGATGAGGATAATTTTCCGACATTAGGGGGAGGAAATCAACCCGTTGATGAAAAATATCGGGAAATTACGTGGGAAGCCACGGGAATTCCTGCACATGACCCGCGCACTAGTGAAACTGAAAAAGAGGTCCAGAAGATCATCGATTTGCAAGCATTAGCAAATCAACTGCCCGATCACTTTAGTGATTTGAAGAGCGTGACTAAGTCGCATGTGCCTGCACGCAATGCACCGGAGAGGGTCGAAATACCAAAGAAAATTGAAGGTATCCCTAATCCCGTCCAGAGGCCTCAGAATAAAAGGACGAGAACTCCGGCTCCTCTAATCCAAAGTAACCGGGGACGCCTGGCGAAAAAGGATAAGAAGGACTTATCACACCGATCACCAAGTCCCCGAATGAGAAGGGGAGCCGCTTGAGACTGGCACAAGTATGACACTGTTGTAAAGGACATACCGGATCTGAATATCCCCATCGGCATGGATGTGTGCGCACACATCGGAGCCGAAAACTAAAGGACTTGCCACCGCAATGGAAAGAAGCGATGCGCAAGATGAAGCTCCGTAAGAAGCAACTCATGAAGAAATAGCTATAAATTATGTGCACACGGAGAGTCCCTGAACAGACAACAACCAATGTCGATATCTACTTCAAAAAGAAAATTGCCACAATCATTGATCTTGATCCCGAGCCTGCATCGCTCACGAATGTAAGAAAAGATCAGATTGGGAAGATTGGAAGAAGGCAATAGCAACCGAATTGCTATCTCTGAACAAAAGAGAAGTGTTTGGGCCGTATGTCGCTCTCCTCCCCATGTGCACCTGTAGGGCACAAGTGGGTATTTGTTCGAAAGAGAAATGAAAGAAACGAAGTAGTGAGATACAAAGCAAGGCTGGTAGCAAAGGTTTCACTCAACGCCCCGGAGTTGATTATGAAGAAACCTACTCCCGGTCATGAGTGGAATTACCTTTAGATACTTGATCTCAATGGCGGTGAACTTGAATTTAGAAATGAAACCGATGGATGTTGTGATCGATATCTTTATGGTAACTTGGATTCGAGATTTATATGAAAGTCCTCAAGGAATTCCTCTCCAACCAAGACAGAGCAAATAGAAATCAGACAGTGTGAAGCTTAGAAAGTCCTGTATGGATCAAGCAATCGCGAATGTGGTATAATCGCTTAGCGACTTTCTCTGCAAGAAAGGCTACACAAACAATGAAGACTGTCCTTGTGTATTTATACGGCGATCCTGCATGGATTCTCAGATAATCTCGGTGTATGTAGATGATCCAATATCATCGGGACAATGGATGATATAAAAGAAGCAAGCTCCTACTTGGAGTCGAGTTTGAAATGAAGGACTTGGGCAAGACCAAGTTCGCTTAGGCTCGCAGCTTGAGCATGTCCTTGGAGGAGTCTTAGTACATCATCGACCTACACCTGAAGGTGCTAGAAAGATTCGGCTTTGAGAAAGCATTCCCATCAAAGTACCGATGATCGGAGATCTTTGCAGCAAGAAAAGATCCTTTCCGACCTAGGGAAGAGGGGAGGAAATCTGGGACCGAATTCCCATACTTGAGTGCGCTTGGAGCACTCATGTACTTAGCAAACTGCACTAGACCGGATATTGCCTTTGCCGTGAACCTATTAGCAAGGTATAGTGCAGAGCCCACCAAAAGGCATTGGCAGGGCATAAAGGACATCTTCCGATATCTCCAAGGAAGCAAGGACCTTGGATTGTTCTACAGAAAGAATCAAGATCTGAACTTGATTGGCTATGCAGATGCTGGGTACCTGTCTGACCCGCATACCGCAAAGTCACAAACAGGCTATGTATTTCTGTGTGGTGGAACTGCAATTTCCTGGAAATCGTCTAAGCAAAGCCTTGTATCTACCTCGACGAACCACTCAGAAATAATAGCGCTGTATGAAGCCGCACGTGAATGCGCTTGGCTACACCGAATGGTTCACCACATCCAGCAGTCATGTGGAATGAACATTGTGTAAAACCCCACAATTATCTATGAAGATAATGCCGCTTGCGTTGCACAAGTACAAACGGGCTATGTGAAGAGTCATCTCACAAAGCATATCAACCCCAAGTTCTTCTATGCTCATGAATTGCAAAAGATGGATGAGATTAAAGTACTGCATACTAAGTCTTGTGAAAATCTAGCATATTTATTCACAAAGTCCCTCCCCGCATCTAGCTTTGAAAGGTGCGTGCGAGGGATCGGTATGATGAGAATTAGAGAAGTGCAGAATTCAGGGGGAGAATTCTCTCAAGTCCGTTAGTAAATCTTGATCCCGAAGATCAAGTACCCAAAGAATAAAAGTCCTCAAGACTAAATGAAGTTGGGTGAATTGTACTCTTTTTCCTTTGACGAGTTTTCCCGAAGTTTCTCGATCAAGGTTTTTAATGAGGCAATTCGTGCAATCGCAGCATAACATGCATCATGTACTCTTTCTCCAAATTTTTCCCACTGGGTTTTTATGGAGTTTTAATGAGGCATGAGTATGTCGGATGAGTGCCCAAGGGGGAGTATTGGGAAACTAAAGATAAGGATCCCCGTTTAAACGGATCCTCTCCGTTTAAACGAGTCCTTATCCATAATGGGCACCTCATCCCACCCCCTATAAATAGAGAGCCATATGGCTGATTTTGTACCCAATGCATATGAAGCAATAAAGAAAGACCAGGAGTTCTCTCTACAGAGTGTGTTCAATCTATTATTCTGTGTTTCTGTGATTGATTCGTTCTTATTCTAAGCAGAGGAATCGCTCGGACTGGTCGCCAGCGAGAGTTCCTCAACACAAAGCATGCAGCTATGGATAGAAAAGTAGCTCAAGGCTTGCAAGGCGGTTCGGCTCGTTATGACCTCGAGCCAGCTTAGCTCGGGCTAGTGCAATTGCGAACCAAACCAAGCTCATTGCCCACCTCGCAGGAAAACCGATCGAGCTCGAGCCGCTTGTGTGGCCGTGCTGGATCGCCACTGGCCCACGAAGCCCAGTCGTATTCACCGCTGGCCCACGAAGGCTATACCCTATTCTCCCGTCCCAAACTCCCGATCGATCCCCAATCGTGAATCCCTAATCCTCCTCTCACGATCTCTCCTCCCAAATCGGGATCCCAGCGATGTCTTGGCCGCCACCCCACCGCAGCGTCGTGTACTGCACTGCCGCGCCCTGTCCTCCCCCTGGCCTGATCCCTGGCCATGCTCCCAATCCCCAATTGCGCCGATGTGTTGGTCACCACCGCAACCCCTTCTACCGCGCCGCCACGCATCGTCCTCCCCCCACCACCATCCCCGCACGTCTACCCCCTCTCCACCCCAGCCCATGCTCCCCTCATTCTCAAACCGACGCACATGGATCCGCAACGAAGCATGGAGTCTCATGCATGAAAGAAGAAGCTGGCCGATGTCAAGGCCTCCACCTCGGCACTAGCGGGCGAGTGTGCATCCGGTCGACAACTCCTCAGTTCCCACCCGCTTCCTGACCTCGCCCAACCGGCAACCATGGTGAGTTGACCCTTGAGCTGACATTCTACCTCTCTATGCTGCTCTAGGTTACCATTATTGTTGATTGAAAAGAGAATCATGTTTAGCCGAGGGGTTACAATGAAAAACAAGTTTGAGCATGCCTTGTTCGAGAACACATCCTAATTGTAAATACTATACTAAGAAATGGGTTCAGGTACATGGTGCAACAATTTGTACGCATCAAGTTTCTTTGATAACTCCATTTTGTGCATATGTCAAGTGGCAGCGTTTGTTCAGTAGGAATTTGTCTGTCAACTTGCTGTATGGAGACATCCACTTCTCCATCTCCAAGCTCAAGCAGCTTGAGGAGCTGTAAGCACTGCATTCTTGTTCCTTGCCTGCCCTTTAGAAAGAGCTATAGCTTGTCTGCTAGATATGATCACTTTTCATCATGTGTGGGATTTTTTGAGGTCATAGTAACAAATGAGGGGCTACTTGCATTACTTAAGTTTAGGGTTATCCTGTGTACATTTTAGTCTCTGATAGAGAAATGTGTTGTGTACAATTGGTCACATTTGCTTTTTGGACCTTATGTAGTTCTTGGTAATGAAATGCCAATTTTTTTGTCTTGGAATAGAGACCTGGTGCAGAACCATCTTACATGCGACATCCCAAGGCTCATCCACTGCTAGTACTACAACAAGATAGTGTCAGATATCCCAGTGTACACTACTGGAATGAAGTTCTGTAATACCTGTAAGAACCCTGCAACATGTCTTTTTTTTTCTTACTAATTCATTTGGTATTATAAGAAAATATTGTCAGATATCAACCTTTTTTTCCTCTTGATCTTCACAGGCTTGAGGGGTAACTGACTGGAACTTTGTTTCTTGCCATGTGCCAACTGACTGGCCTGTGCTACTTGCAAGTCTTCTGCTCCCTTTTGGAGATGCTGCTTCATATCATGCAGCTTGATCTTATTGACACTGGTTTTTTCTTCCAAACCTGCACTGATGTAAGGACTGTTTGAATGAGGCTTAGATTCCAAAGAGATCTAATAGGCCAATATATAACTATGTACAATAAACAAAAAAGCCCCTAGAATATACACATATCTAACACCTCCTTCAAACTTATGGTGAGTCAACAACACTGAGTTTGGAGAGGTATAACCGAAGTTGAGCTCTAGTCTATGCCTTGGTGAAGAAATTTGCCAACTGAAACTACGAAGGCACATACTGAAAAGCAATAATTGAAAGAACCCTAACCCTAATACCCTTATTAAGTAAGCAAATAGCAGTAATTATTAATTTAAGCATTACTCATTGTGAGCATTCATCGCATTAATCCCATTGCATGTTTGGGCAAATTGATTTACATGAGTACATTGCACTTCATCAAACTCTATTACAATTTTCAAATACAAAATGAATTTACATATTGCAATGCATTCAATCAAAATATTTTACAAATAAGATTACAGTTTAAATTCCATGTTAGCAATTGCATCATATATGAATTACAAATATGTTTACAAAAAAAAGAATTATAAAAGAGAAAGGATTTGTGTATCTTCGTGGGCACGGGGTGAGAGCCGAGTAGTACCTTCGTCCATTGCCTGCAATTAGACTACCATTAGTGTCCAACCAAACCTGTTTTCTTTAGTAACTGGAGAATTAGATAGCTAGCAATCCAAGGGAGAATAATTAAAGGGAATGAAGAAGTGGATTGCCATCAGTTACCCTTGGGCCGCTAGGGCATTGGCGAGACTGTCTCAGAGACTTCCCAGACCGTCCCGGGCCGGTCGGCACCTCTCGTCTCTGTGGGCATCATCATTCGGCAAATCAAAGAAAATTCAAGCCCACATCACTTACCTCAGCCCGAAAACCCGAAAACTATATTTTCATGTCAGCCCATTTATCTCCAAAGCCCACTGATATTTCTTTAAGCCACAAAGCTCACAAGCTATATTTCATATCAGCCCACATTGTAACCAGCCCAATTATCTCAAGCCCTCAGAAAGCCACATATTTCTTTCATTTTCAACCCCAAATCAGAGCAAAGAAGTGCTTAGGCCACTCTTCGCACTGCAGGATATGCAAAGACAGAGCGTAAGACTCGAAAGGAGATAAGCGCAAGGATCGAGCTACTCGAGCCAACCGCCTTGCACACCACAACCTGCAGGAGACCAGCTCAGATACCACCCTCCCCCAGTCCATTGTATCTACTCCCTGCATACCTCAAGTAATACCATCGCACACACAGCCGCAAGAACTCCACCAGACAAAGGTAAGGAACCACCACCACCCTCAGCACCACCACCTTTTTCCACCAATGCACCTTCGATCAGAGGCCCAAAAGATGAAGATCCAAACCAACCACAGCAGCTAGAAGGAAGGAAGGAGCTATGAGGAAGGGGGACCACTACCACAAGACAAATGATCAGTCAGAGGGGACCAAGAAGCAAGAGGCACTTCTGCAGGGACCACCACAAGGCGATCAACCAACCCCCAACAGGAACCTCAAGCCGTGCTCCATCTCAGACAGCAACCACGTGAGGAAGACCCTTCCACCCCGACTCTCCTTTTCCAGCCCGACAGTAAGTAGGTCCCCACTACCTCTCCCTGTTTCCAGTTCGCAAATATGCGTGTCTTAGAGCCAATAGCAGTCTAGCATAAGTTAAAAGCCAGTAAAACTCCCTGTTGAGACCCGAGGCCTCTGTAGCCGGCGCAGTGTAGGTGAGAGGACCCCGGAGTTAGATCCGCTCGGATCTGAGCCTAGCAGAGGTGAAGTAGCCGATCTTTGGAGCGGTAGAGAGAGAGTAGGGAAGAGGGAGAGAGGGAGCTCGGTGCAGAGAGAGAGAGAGAGAGCTCGGGATAGAGAGAGAGAGAGTAGTGGAGAGGGAGCAGAGAGGAGGGGGTAGGCCCGTAGAGAGAGGGGGCCGGCGGCGCAAGGGTGGCGCAGTGGGGGGAGCCGAGCAGTATAGAGAGAGTAGAGATAGGGGTAGAGAGAGGGAGGCGCAGGGAGAAGCCAAGAGAGGAGAGCCAAGCGGCGGCGGGGGAGCATTGGCGGAGGAGTCCAGGGGAGAGAAGAGGGAGGTGGGAGAGAAGAGAGAGGGAGGAGGTGGCGCAGAGATGAGGGAGCAGGGGGAGTAGCGGCAGAAATAGGGCAGGGGGAGCGCCGGGTGGGCCGGGCAGGCCAGGTGGGCCGCGTGAGCGCCGGAGGCCATGGGCCAATAAGAGAATGAGGATTTTTTATTTTAATCCTGGTTTTTGTGTTATGATAGTTATCCAAATTTCTCTCATAGTTGCAAATTAAATTAATTCAAGAACATCTCAAATAGATACTTTAGTTCATAAAATTTCAGTGATTAAATTCTTGATTAGTAAAGTTGTGTATATATGTATATATATGTGTGAGAACGCATATATATAGATATATATATAGTCGTGTGTGTGTATATATATATGTATATACGTATGTGTGTATAGGTTTATTTAGAGGAGGTAAAATAAGTTTCTTAAAATTTATATTATAAATACCTATTTTGTTAAGTTAGCCTCGGCATTGCAGAGTCCGAGCCGGCGCACGTCGCAGGAGCAAAACAGCTTTTTATTAATCCAGTTCATGCTACGACTCAGGCAAGTTTTATTTTGATCATGCACCTAGTTATGTCAAATTTATGCAGCATTTTCTGAACAACTGTTTTATGTATATTTAAATGCTTGAAAACTGTTTCCTGAGAAAGAGAAGAAATGCACTAGTATAGATGTAAGCAAGAATGAGTTAAGAAGAGAAAGAGAAAGAGAAGAAGAAAGAGAAAGAGTAAGAGAAGAAGTTAGATCCGTGAGTTCATTGAGGAGCGGCAGAGCTACGAGTATATATATATATATATATATATATATATATATATATATATATATATATATATATATATATATATATATATATATATATATATATATATATATATATATAGATGTAATTATGGTGGGTAAAGGGGTTCAGGGAAAGGAATGAGAGAGGCCAGGCGGACCCTTTTACATATGGCTATGATGTAAGTACTTACCACGTTTTTACTTGGATTGGGAACCGTGAATAACGTACCAACCAATCTCCCGTTTCGGACGGCAGAGATCAGTATCCCGTTACGTTAACCAGTCTACCACATAGGGTAAGCACGAGGGGGAGTGTTGGAGCTGGGAGCCGGTCCAACCAAATACTATTGGAAATCGGTGGAGCCCAAGCGAGCGACTTGGTATACCGATGGATAATAGATGGGCTGGTGGATGGAGTAACGTAATCGGAGAAAGGTTCTATACTTTGAGCCTGATTCCACACCTAAGGCAGTGTGGAAAGCCTTATTCAGAAAGGTTCAGAGTAGTTTTGGGTACAGTGGTACAAACCTGCGCAGTGCCTAAATCATGAATCATGCCAGTTCACTGGATTGTGAACTACGGTGATCACAAGGGATCTTGCCCCACCGGGTGTGAGAATAGAAAGTTTTTATCACAAGATGACAGCTATTTTATGTAAGGGTATTTTAAGAATAAAAAGATTAGAATATGAATTTAAGGACATGAGAG
Source organism: Melocanna baccifera (assembly GCA_036346265.1). Taxonomy (NCBI): domain Eukaryota; kingdom Viridiplantae; phylum Streptophyta; class Magnoliopsida; order Poales; family Poaceae; genus Melocanna; species Melocanna baccifera. The sequence continues at coordinate 21,468,563 of CM070689.1, forward strand.
GCATACAGTGCACTTTGCTAATATTATGCTTGCTGAGTACCGTGGTACTCACCCTTGCTATTAATTTCCTTTGTTAGACCCGGTTCCACTCGAGGCAGCTTACGAGCAGGATGAGGAGGAGTCCGGTCTCGCAGAACAGGCAGGAGAGGAGGATGACGACAACGAGGAGCCTGGCGAGGTGGACCCCGTATACTTCGGCTGGGACGAGTAGAAGGCCCAACGGAGCGGGCGAGAGAGCCCTAGGGTACATACTTTTGTTAACTACTTTTGTAAAATCAGACTTTAAGTCCTGTGGCAACTGTTGTAATAAGGAAGACAGTATCTATATTATTGTTCTGTTGCACTACTCTAGTTGTTAGTGATATGCCCTAGAGACAACATGGAGATGTTGTATATATCACATACTATGTTTATGATACATTACTTTGTTCCTTGGAATAGACATCATCATTATTGATCAATGAGTATGCGACTTATTCATGAGACTCTTAAATACTAAGATGTTGCTATTTCTAAATGATCACTGATCGTATATCATATGAGGAACAAATATGATTCAAAGACAAAGATCAGCATATGTATTGATTGATGATCATGTCTCATGGATCATGGTATGGTGATACCAAATCAATAATATGGACATGTGTTAGTGAACATATGTTGGATAGACCTGCCATGAGACACTGCAGAGATTCCATGTGTCATCAGTTAGTCTCAAGTAGTGTTTATGTACAATCCTTAGACTTGAGATCATCATGGTTCCCAACATGAGTAGTAGTTTATTTTGGGACTACTAAACACTACTCCGTAACTGGGTAGTTATAAAAGTAGTCTTCGGGTTTACCATGAAACATGTAGTGGGATGTGAATGATCAAGATAGAATTTGCCCCTCCTTATGGGAGAGATATCTCTGGGCCCCTCGATGTAATGGATTATGAAAGTGCATGGCCATGCCAAGGTGATTGAGGAGTCAATCACGAGTTTATAATCCATCACGGAATCGATAGAGTGATTGAGCTATTAAGAGGATGACACAGGTCTCGCCTTGAGCTCAATCTATATCGTGAGACAAAGGGATTCGTACATGAGAGAACATTACGAGTTCAAATTGATATGATCTTTACATATACTTTGGGGTTAATATGTCTTACTAGAGGCCGCTATTAACATGGTGACCGGAAAGGTGTTTCCGGGTCACGACCAAGTATACGTGAACCTATAGGGTCGCACGCTTAACAGGTTGGAACACTAATTCGAATATGATTCGGATATGGGCTCAATTCGGATAGAGATCCGAATAGACTCCTATTGGGCTTCGGTCCACGAGGCCCACGTGAGGAGGTCTATATATATGGAGGCGAGGGGCAGAGGGGATTCGTCCCTGTTAACATCTAGCAAAACCTTAGCCGCTACCTCCCGAGCCAAACCCTAGCTGCTCACGAGTGCTAGTACACTTGCGATCGGCATTCCAGCCCCGGACGTGTGGATACCGGTGGAGGCGCTGCTCGTTGTAGTGTTGATCGGCGTGCGTGGAGGAGACGATCCATCGGGACGATCGGCTACTTCCACTACTACCTCGACGCGCGTGATTGGATCGGTTTCCAATTCTTCTTCCGCTGCGCTACGCGTCTAAGTGGTAACAATCCATGATCCTTCCTTAGCATGATGTTCTTGGGTGCGCGATAGAAAAGTTTTGTTTTCTGCTTCCGGAGCCTACGCGTATTCCTTTACTAGTAAAGGTTTATTATTTGCTGGAGCAGTGTCTTACTGATCAGGTAAATAGTAATCCGTATGCCACGCGTGATTATCCGAGGGATAATGACGTGGGGGCCTCACAATAACTTTGTCTTGTACCTGTGATCGTATATACGAAGCATCCACTCTAATGTGCTTGGTGAGCTCATGCTTCACAGGATCTCGAGCAATGCTTATCGTGCTAGTACTATCTGATAAGAGAGGAGTTGGTGCAGTAGTGGAAATGTCGAGATCCGAATATACAAATTTGGACTCTCTGTGTATACCGTACTAGTCCAGAATTACGCTAGTACATACAATCAAACAAAGATGCAATATCAACCAAACAGACGCTAAAATAAAGGAAAAACTCAACTATTAAAAATTATCACAGGTACGATTTTATGACCAAGTTTACAATCTCACTAGCCGGAAGGGCTTAAAAATCAGTAGGGGAACACCAAAAATAAGCGTAGTAGCTATTCAACATGCCTACAGGCAATCGACTGGGGAGCGAAGTCCTAATCCGTGAAGTCGATGAAGTATTCTCCCTCTGGTACCTCCTGCTGGTAATACTCGTCCTCAACTGAACAACAGTGGGTATAAAGCAGTGAATACATTGGTACTCAGCAAGTTATTTATAACAAATGAATGCAATATAATATGCAAGGCTTACCAATAAAGGACTATAAGGTTAATTTGTATAAAATAACATTTCAAGATAAATACGATAAATAGATTGAAAGCGAAATTTAATGGAGAAATAATAATAAATAAATAATCAACGGAATTGAAATAAAACCACTTGTGAATATCCTATCCACAAGCTAAACCAATAGTGAATTGTCCGTTCCTTTTCCAACCATAAACCACAAGTTTCTATGAGATCACTACCTCATGTGAAATCACCGAGCATTGTCTATAACCGGGGACACGACTATTCGAATAGTTTCACTCTGCAGAGATCGCACAACTGTACCCACACGATGTGATTAGCCTCAGGCTATCGAGTGGAGAACGAAGCCTAATCCGTGAATTCGTCGAAGTACTATACTTCTGGAACCTCCTGCTGGTGATACTTCTCTTCCTCAACTGAGCAACATTGGGCATAAAGCCGTGAGTACATTGGTACTCAGCAAGTCGTTTGTAACAAATGAATGCAATATAATATGTAAGGCTTACCAAAGAAAGGCTGAAAGGTTAATTTGCATAAATGATAGTTGAAATACAATAAATAGATTGAATGCGAACTTTGAGTAAAACAGTAATAAATACATAATCGAAGGAATTGATATAACCACTTGCGGACCTCCCATCCACAAGCTAACCAACCGCTTATGGACCTCCCATCCATAAGCTAAACCAACCACTTATGGACCTCCCATCCATAAGCTAAACCAACAGTGAACACCTGTCCACTTCCATTTATAAGTTTTCCGAAATAACTACCCCTCGTGTGAAATCACCGAGCATTGTCCATGACCGAGGATGCGGCTATTCGAATAGTTTTACACTCTGCAGAGGTTGCACAACTGTACCCACACGATGTGATTAGCCTCAGCTTAAAATAATCACAATATGGCCTTTACAAAGTTCAGTTACAACTTAATCCGCCCGCTTTGGTTTCGTATCACACCCCCCTTGCGCCACATGGAAATCAGCAACCATGTTTATCTCAATGGCAAGATTAAAGTTGAAACCTCCCAAATTAATCAGTCAGGTCCATCCCATACTAGACATGTGGTTTGCACAGTAAAGCTCAGATCAATGGCGCACAAAGTTAAGTCCTTAACATTACCCAGGCGAGACTACCACATCCCCCAAAGTGCACCTGCACTTCCCCCTTTACTGCACGATCACTCGCCTGAGTGCAAAACCAAGTTTGTATAACCACCACCGATGACGCACCAACGTCATGGCACAAATTTTAGTATACGTGGCACCAACCATAGTTCTATATTTCATTAAGTCAAATTTAGATTTCACATGTGATGGTAAACCCGATCGCAACTATATACAATCCTAAGCAATTCTATCGTACCAGCCCATGTGACGAATAACTATCATCACTAGTATGTTTCCCAACATATGGTGACAAGGGTATTATGGCATTCCAAATTATCAAGGAGAGACGAAATCAAATGGGATGATAACTACCAGATACAAGGGTTGAATAAAAATAGCGATGCAATGGACTTTAAAACGAAATAATTAAATAATAGATCGCAAACTGAGTTCAACATGATCAACGGACACGACTTGCCTTGGTTGTGCTCAGCGAGGTACTCCTGGTCTTCGGGCGTAGAACCTGCTCCTCTGGAATCCGAATCTAACGAGAGAGAAAGCGATCGAAACAAAAGAAACATAAAACGATAAGCAAATGAACTCCAAAATTCACAAAACCAGAATCAACAGCTAGAGCTCGATTTTAGATGAATTTAGAAAAAAGAATGGGGTCAATCGGAGCTAGGACGGAGGAGAACGGGCTCTCGAAAAATTAAACCTAATTTTAATCGGAAAATTCGGAAATTACACTGTGATGTGAACCCGGTCCACCGAATACCCGGTCCACGGTGAACCCGGCGCACGCAACAGTACACGCAGGGCGGCGGCGCTGACGCGGCGGGCTAGGGCTGACGTGGCAGCAGCTGGTGCTGCCACGTCACGGGGGTGACGTTGCGCTGACGTGGCACCCGAGGGCGGTGGTTTGTTGACGTTGCGCTGACGTGGCGGCGACACGTGGCTGCCACGTGGCAGGGGTGCTGACGGGGCGCGCCACGTCGGCTAGAGCTAACGTGGGCGGCTCTGGCGCGGGCAGCGGTGGCGGGATCCGACGGTCGCGGAAGTGTCCACGCGGCGAGATCTGGGGCGTCGGCCCAGATCCGGATGGGCGGCGCGGGCGCGTCGGTGGGATCCGACGGCGGAGGCGGCGACGCGTGGCGCGCGCTGGTGCCTCGCGGCTCCGATCTTGGACGGACGGCGGGGATGTGCGGGCGCGGAGACGGGAAGGCAGCGATGATCGACGCGTGGCTCCAGCGCGCCGCGCGAAGCGTCGCGCATGGGCGCGGGCGCGCAGGGGTGCGCGGGGTCCGGGCGCGGCGACCGAGGGCGGAGCGAGGCGAGGGGTGCGGTGACGCGGAGGGCGACACGGGCGACTGGGCTCACCGGCGACGGAGGCGTCGGCGAGGAGGGAGCTCCGGCGGCGAGGCGGTTCCGGCGACGACGCGGACGGTGGAGACGCAGCACGGGCGGCGGCGGGGCGTCTCCGACGGCGGTGCGGGCGCGAGAACGGGCGAGCGGCGGCGGCGAGTTCGGGCGACAGGCACGCGAACCGAGGGATGAGCAGCGGGTTTTATCACGTGAACCGAGGAGCTCAAATCGGTTACGGCGTGGGGCGGCAACGGCACAAGGTTTGGATGGTCCGGATTACGCGTGGGGAAGATCGGACGGCGGGGCGCGAGCGAGGGTTAGGGTTATTGCGCGGGCGCGCACTAGCAGCGCGACGCGTGGCTCGCGGGCGGGATCGGACGGCTCGCGACGAGTCCGGGCGGGGACGCACGGGATCTCAGATCAATGGTGGAGATACGGCTATTCGAATAGTTTTACACTCTGCAAAGGTTGCATAACTGTACCCACACGATGTGATCAGCCTCGCGCTAAGGAAATCATAACAAGGCTATTACAAAATTCAACCTCAACTCAATCCCATCTGCTTCGGTTTCGCATCACACCCCCTTGCGTCTCATGGAAATCAGCAACCATGTTTATCACAACAGCGAGATTAAAATTGAAATATCCCAAATTAATCATCTAGGTCTATTCCATACTAGACTTATGGTTTGCACAGTAAATCTCAGATCCATGGTGCACAAAGTTAAGTCCATAATATTATTTAGGCGAGACTTCCACATCCCTCGAAGTGAATCCACCCTCCCTTTTTTTAATATACGATCACTCGCTCAAGTAAAAATCAATTTTGTATAACCGACACCAATGACACCAATGTCATGGCGCACAAATTTTATAACTGTGGCTCCAACCACGATTCAATATCTCATTAGGTTAAATTAATTAATAGATCACATGTGATGATGAACCCATCGAACTATAAGTATGGCTAAACATATTAACCGGCTAAACATATTAACCGTACCATCCATGTGACAACTAGTATGGTATCACTAAATAATTTTTCAACCTATGATGATAATGACATCATGGTATTCAAAATATCAAATCAGGGATTAATCAATTAGGATGATGACTACCAAGTACAAGAGTTTGTAATAAAATAGCGATGCAAGATAATTTTAAAAAATAAATAAATAATAGATTGAAAACTAGATTTAACATGTTTAAAGGACATAACTTTCCTTAGCCTTGCTCAACTAGGAACTCTGGTTCTTTTGGTGATGCTCCTGTTTCTTCAAAGACGCGATCTAACGAGAAAGAAAACGGCTGAGGCATAAAAATGGAATTAAATAAAATTCAAATGAACTCCAAAAACCTCAAAACTAGAACCAAAAGATAGAGTTTGATTTTACTTGGTTGACATGGGGGCTAACACGTGGCACTAGGGCTAACCTGGCTGCTGATGTGGCATTTGGGATGGCTCGGTGCTAATGTGGCACTGACATGTCACTTACACATGGCACCTAGGGCTGAGGTGGTGCTGAGCTGGTGGCTGACTCGGATGGATCTGGTCCACAGGCTCATGGCACAGTGGCACTGACAGGCGGGGTCTGCTGGTCAGTGGCTCAGCTCACGATGGACACTATCCACAAAGAAGGCAAAGCGACGCAAGGCGCGGGTTGGTGTGACGTCAGCATGATTTGATGGTGAGAGGGGTGACACGTGGGAAAATCTCAGTCGTTGGTGTAGATCTGAGCGGACGTGAGAATCGAATGGTCTGAAGGATGATGTGTGGCACGGTGTGCGGCACAAGGTGTCGGTTCGATGCGCAAGGGGTCGCGGGTGTGGGCGCATGGATCGAGGGGGCAACGCAGGGGCGGGCAAACTCTGTGAGTGGTGGGAACGGCGAAGCTGACGATGAGGCTTGGCGGCAGCTCTGGGATGCGAAAGACGGAGGCGGCGCGTGACATGTATGCATGGCCTCGAGGGAGTCCGGCTCAAAGACGGTGAGGAGTCCGGGTTGGGCATGTACACCAAGGCGCATGCGAAGCGGACGGTGGCGGTGAAGTCCTGGGCGGAGACAACGGGTGAACAGTACCCAAGCTCCCAAATGCGTTGTCGAGACTCGAATATGCAAATTCGAACTCTCTGTGTAAACTGCACTAGTCCAGGATCACGCTAGTGCACACAGTCAAACATAGATGTAATCACAACCATACACACGATAATAATAAAGGAAAACTCAAATAACGATAAATCTCAAAGTACGACCTTATGGCCAAGCTTACAATATCTCTAGCCGGAAGTGCTTAACAAAAATAGCAGCGGAAATCCAAAATAAAGCGTAGCAGTCAATCGACAAGCCCACAGGCTATCGAGTGGAGAACGAAGCCTAATCCGTGAAGTCGTCATAGTACTCTCCTTCTGGAACCTCCTGCTGATAGTACTCCTCTCCCTCAACTGAGCAACATAGGCGTAAAGCCGTGAGTACATTGGTACTTAGCAAGTCGTTTGTAACAAATGAATGCAATATAATATGCAAGGCTTACCAAAGGAAGGCTAAAAGGTTAATTTGCATAAAGGCATTTCACAATGAAATATAATAAATAACTTGAAAGCGAAAGTTAACTGAAAATAATAATAAATAATCAAAAGAATAAACATGAACCACCAGTGAATACCAATTCATAAGCTAAACCAACAGTGAACTACTTGTCCACCCCCCAACAAGAACCACCAGGTTATAAGTAAAAACACTAACCCTCGTCTAAAATCCCCGAGCAATGTCCATGACCGAGAATGCGGCTATTCGAATAGTTTTACACTCTGTAGAGGTTGCACAACTGTACCCACACGATGTGATTAGTCTAGGCCTAAGGTAATCACAACAAGGTCTTTACAATGCTCTACCTCAACTCAATCCTGCCCGCTAGGATTTCGCGTCACACCCCCCTTGCGCCACATGGAAATCAGCAACCATGTTCATCACGATGGCAGAATTGGAATTGAGGTATTACAAATTACTCAACCAGGTTCATCCCATAATAGACATGTGGTTTGCACGATTAAGCTCAGATCAATGGCGCACAAAGTTAAGTCCTTAACATTACCCGGGCGAGACTACCACATCCCCCAAAGTACAACTGCACTTCCCCCTTTACTGCACGATCAATTGCCCGAGTGCAAAAACTAAATTTGTATAACCAAGCCAACGACACACCAAGGACGTGGCACACATTTTATTAAACGTGGCACCAACCAGTTCCATATATTATTAAATCAAATTAAAGGTTACATGTGATGATAAGACCATTCGCAATTATAAGCAACACTAAGCATCTACTCGTACAACCCATGTGACAATAATCATACATCACTAGTAAGTTTCCCATCCTATGGTGACAATGGTATAATGGCATTCTAAAATATCAAGGAGGGATAAACTCCATTGGAACGATAACTACCAGTAGAAGTGTTTGAATAAAAATAGCAAAGCATTGTAATTTAAAATAAATTAATTAAATAATAGACTGCAAACTGGGTTCAACATGATCAAAGGACACGACTTGCCTTGGTTATGCTCAGCGAGGTACTCCTGGTCTTCGGGCGCGGAACCTGCTCCTCCGGAATCCGAATCTAGCGAGAGAGAAAACGATCGAAACCAAAGAAACACATAAAATGAGGATTAAATAAACTCCAAAAATTATCAAATCATAACCAAAAGATAGTGCTCGATTTTAGATGAATTTAGAAAAAAGAACGGGGTCAATTGGAGTTAGGACGGAGGAGAACGGGCTCTCGGAAAATTAAACCTAAAATTAAATCTGAAAAATGAAAAAGGTTACTGTGCTGTGAACCGGGCGCACGGGAAACTCGGCGCACGGAACAGTACGCGGGGCGGCGGCGCTGACGCGGCGTGGACGTGCTGACGTGGCGCGCGCATGTGCCGCCACGTGGCACGGGGGTGACGTGGCGCTGACGTGGCACCCGGGGGCGGGTTCCGGCTGACGTGGCGCTGAAGTGGCATGTCCACGTGGCATGCCACGTCAGCTAGGGCTGATGTGGCCTAGGGCTGACACGGCACGGGCGCGGGCGCGGCGGCTCGATCCGACGGCTGGGGACGCGGCACGCGGCGCGATTTGAGCCTTCGGCTCAGATCTGGATTGGCGGCGGAGATCGAGCGGCGCGGGCGCGGGGACGGCGGGGATGACCGACGCGTGGCCGACGCGCCGCGCAAGCGCCGCGCTGGGCGCGGCGCGGGGCGACGCGGTTTCGGGCTCGTGGACTGAGGCGAGGCGCGGGCAAGGCGAGCGGCGACGCGAAGGGCGACACAGGCAACTCGGCTCACCTGCAGCGGGAACGGCGGCGAGGGCGGCTCTCCGGCGACGTCAGGGACGGCGGTGGGGCAACACGGACGGCGGCGGGGCGGTTCCAGCGGCGGCGCGGGCGCGACGAAGCGGAGACGAGGGTTCGGCGACGGCGACGAGCGGGCACGCGAACCGAGGTGGGCGACGGGGTTTTAACACGCGAACCGAGGAGTTCGATTCGGGGACGGCTTGGAGCGAACGCGGAAACGGTTTGGACGGCTGAGATTGAGACGCGTGGATGCATCCGACGGCGGGGATCGAACGCGGGCGCGCGGCGGTTAGGGTTAGGGTTCGCGGGCGCGGCGCGGGCGGACGGTGGATATCGAGCCACGGCGCGGGATCGGGCGGCTGAGGGAGGAGGCGAGGCGCGACGCGCGGGCGCGGCTGATGGGTCACGGACGACGACGACGACGGTGGGTCACGGGAACGAAGGCGCAAACGTCTGGCTTCGAAAACGCGAAACAAACGGTGAACTTCACGAGCGGTGAGAACGGCGAAGCTAACAGCGAGGCTCGGTGGCCGCTCTGGGATGCCAAAGATGGAGGCGGCATGCGACATTTGCGCATGGCCTCAAGGGAGTCCGGCTCAGAGACGGCAAGGAGTCCGGGTCAGAGATGGCGAGGAGTCCGGGTCGGGCACGCACACCAAGGCACGTGTGAAGCGGACGACGGTCGCAGAGTCCCGGGCGGAGACGATGGGTGAACAGTACCCGAGCTCCCAGAAGCAAGACATGTGGCAAGACTGGCGATCGGACCGGCAAGCGAGAAAGCACGATTGCATAGTGCTCGAGGTTCGCGATGGTTAACGCGTGGCTCAAAGAAGAGATCCGACAGTCAGCTTATGGGACGGACGGATGGCCGACGCGCGATAGAGGGCGAATCGGGCGGCTGCAACGGAATTGGGCCGAGTGAATAGCGTTGGGCCGGCCCAAAACTGTGCTAAGGGATTTTTGAGGTTTTTCTTTTTTAGAAATCCAAATAAAATAAAGGAGCTCTAGAAAATAACAAATAAACCCAAAAAATTCTCAAATAATTTCAGAAAATTCCTTAAGACACAAGGAACCTAAATAAAATATTTTCAGCACATGTTAATGTTTAATTTAATTAGATTAAATCCTTTTAGTTAATAAAAATTTATTTTAAGCTTTAATTAATTCTAGAAAAAATCTAATTAATGAATTTTATTTTAAAAGCTTCAAAAAGGCATTGAGAAAGGTATTCTTGACATCCATCTAGGAGATAGACCAGTGTCAAGCAGAAGCCACAGCAAGGAGAGCGTGAATAGTGGTCATATGAGCGACAGGAGCAAAGTCTCATTGTAGTTATGGCTATACTCCTGCTGAAAACCACATACCACAAGACGAGCTTTGTAGCGCTCAAGGGAACCATGCGAGCTGATTTTGATCTTTTATACCCACTTACACGTGATGGCAATGACACGTGTGGGTAAGGGTATAAGATCCCAAGTGCCAGTGTGCTCCAAAGCAGCAATCTCCTCAGACATCATGAGCTGCCACTCAGAGTGAACAGCAGCCTCGTGATAAGTCAGAGGCTACAAAGCCATAACACTCAGGTTGCCTAGCAGTGTGGTGATCATGAAGATCATATCGAGGAGGGGACGGTGGAGTAGGACCCAAGAAGGACGGTAAAGAACTGGGAACATGTCCCAACAAGGAGGAAGAGCCAACTGGAGAGAGGGGAGGTCGAGGACGATGAGAGTTGTGTAGAGGAAAAGATGAAACCTCAACAGCAGAGTGGGAATGAGACTCCAACGGAGATGAAAGAGGAGCAATCGGAGGAGAGGAAAACGAAGGAGGTGGGTGAGGCGAAGCAGTAGTGGAAGTAGATGGAGTGAGGAAAACTCAGAAAAGAGATCGACTCAACAAGAGAATCAGATCTGGCTGTGAAAGAACAAAGATAGTAAGGTTAGGACTCGTCAAAAGTGACATCCTGGGAAATCCTGATCCAACGAGCAATAGTCGTAGCAGCGATAACATTTATGCTCAAGACTGTAGCCAAAGAAAACACACTCAACTGACTGAGCAGTCAGCTTAGTGTACTCACGAGGTAGAAGAAGGACGAAGCAACCATATCCAAAACTGCGAAGGTGACCGTACTATGGGGGTCAACCAAAAAGATGCTCGACAGGAGTAGAGCCCCGAAGAGCAGTGGAAGGCTACATATTGATAAGGACCATAGCAGTGGAGATAGCCTCTGTACAAAAGTGAGGAGGAACAAAAGAAGCAAACATGAGAGCTCGAGCAGTCTCAAGTAAGTGACAATGCTTATGCTCAAAGACACCATTCTGAGCATAAGCACTAGGACAAGAGTACTGGGGAAGAGTGCCCTGTGCAGCGAGAAAACAACGGAAGGTAGTAAAGAGATACTTGCCAGTAGAGTCTGCATGAAACACACGAATAGACAAATCGAACTGTGTGCGAAGCATAATGGCAAAATTCTAATAAATAGAAAGAACCTGACTGCTAGTGAGAGGACATAAAATAGAGCCAAGTATGACGAGAATAATCAACAACAAAAATCACATAATAACAATGACCCCTTTTGAAATAAAGGGAGCCAGACCCCAAACATCAGAGTGTACAAGATCATAAGGACGATTAGAAATAGAGTCACTAGAGGAATAGGAGAGTTGCAGTTACTTGCCAAGCTTATAACCCACACAATGTAAAGAGATATATCCAGAAACAGACCTAAGAACACCACAATCGATGAGTGATGAAAGACGTGAGCTACAAAGATGACCGAGACGATGGTGCCACTGAGCAAAAAGAGGTAGTGGATGACGCGTGTGTGGAATCTGGCATCATATAAAAAGAAGCACTAGAATCTAAGACCCATGAAGACAAGATACCTGACAAGGGAGGAGACAGAAACGTGGAAGACTGGTAAGAAGCAAGAGCCAGATGAGCTGAACCCAATGAGTCTGAGGGCGAGCCAATACTGAAGTGCTGGAGGAGCAAAAGTAGCTACTATGTGGCAATTACCAAAGGAGCCCTGGCGAGACGCACCAGCTCCTGGGGAGGAGGAACTGCCAAAGCCCTTTGGGGGATGTCCACCCTGGTGACCCTGGTCCCTCCTTCGCTTGTAGCAGTCTTGATACCTGTGACCATCACGCTGGCAGTAGGTGCACTGGAGACCCGTAGTAGAAGCAGTAGCTACACGGGCGCTGGGAGCTGGGGAAGATGTCTCGGCCGGTGCTGAATAAACAGGAGCGGAGGTAGACAATACAACCTATATCTGAGCCGCACCGCAGAGACGAGTCTCCTCAGCACGCATAGCCGTGAGAGCCTCCACTAAGCTCAGGCGCAGGTGACAAGTCAAGAGCTGAGCTCGCATAGTCTCGAACTCGGGCCGGAGATGCGTCAGGAAGTCGTAGAGATGGTGAGTCTCCTGATGAGCACGAAGCCACATACAGCAAGGACAGATCTGACAAACATCTGGCCCCAGAGAGTCAAGTTAATACCACATCTTAGACATCTGCTGGTAGAAGCTGTCATCAATGGTGGCATCAAGCTGCTGAAGGGAATACGCCCGGTACACGACTGAGAGATACATAGCATCACTCGTCGACTAATAGTGAGCTCGGAGGCGCTCCCACATAAGCTGTGCCATCGGCAACTCCGCCACATCCATGGATCTCCACTGTTATGCTACCTACCAAGATGGCAGTTGCACGAGCCTCAACCTCCTGCCACCACTCATAGGCGTGCAAAGCAGAACGATAGAGCTCCAGGGCCTCCTCCAATGCAGCATTGGCCTCGTCCTAAGATGCATGATCCACATTAGCAGGGAGAGCAGGTTGAATGGGCGGTGTAGGACGAGGCAGGCAGGGGTGCTCACCTATGAGATGACCCCACAGACGCTAGCTGTTGAGAAGAATTCTGAGGTGAACCACCCACTCCCGAAAGTTCGTACTGTCAAAGCGAACAGCAAGGAATGGGATAGCTAAGGAGCCGCCGATGGTCGCCATCTGGAGCAGATTGGACACCTTTCTTTTTTTTCTTTCCTTTTTTTGACAACGGCCAGCTCTGGCGGCGTCAGTGGCGGCGACAATGACAACGTCGGCCAACAGCGAACGGATGTTAGCGCACAGCCAAGGGCCGCTCAGGCGGTGATGAGGGGGTGGCCCGATCTTCCGATGAGGAGGATAAATTCGATTTGATATGACGTTGACGAAGAGGCTACTTGACCGAGACGACCAAGTCCGTCCTGCAATCGCTACACCACACTCTAGTCGCTATCAACCGTGCCAAGAACGCGGTTGACCTGAACATGAGGTTCAATTCCTGCAAGCAATCGAAGAACAAGCAAGAACAAGTGAAAGAGCAATCTTATTGCAAATATAACTGAGAAACACAAAGGGGTTGAGGCCTGCAATCGTAGTTGTTGGTCTAGTCGACACAAGAACACACGACGAAGTTTCACGGTGAAAAACTAATCAAAACAAGCCTGCGTTACATGGCCAAATGAGCCTCTATTTATAGGGGCACGCAGGCCCTTGCTTATGGAATGTTCTTAACACATGGAAAGTAATCAAATAATAGCAAACTCTATCTCTGTTTCCAAAACCGAAGATTGTTTTGTGGATTGCGTCGCGCACAAAAGGAATTTTGGGATGGGGCCAGATCCGTTGGAAAGGGGACGGAACAAGCTTTCCATGCTGTACTCACACATTCCATTTGGACTCTTCATGCGAAATCTATGAGCATTTAAAGTTGGACCTGTCAGGCTGAGTCAGCGTCGCCTTGTTTTGTTGATTGTGGTGCGCACAAAAGGAATTTCATAGTGGGACCAGATCCATTGGAAAGTGGACGAATTCTTGTTTCTATGCTGTACTTGCACACCTCAATTGGATTTTGTACGCAAAAGTTATGCTCATTTGAAGTCGGACCTATCAGGCTGACTCCGAATTGTCCTGGAGGTCGAATTGGAGTTGTTCCTTGAGCTGGCACCAAAGTGATGTGGTGACTCTTGTACTTTGCTTGCACATGCTTCTCTCCATTTTGTACTCCTTGTGCATCATCAGCTCCTAAGTTCCTGAGTAAAAGAACATTACGTGCATCAGGTAGCAATCTCTTCTCCATTAGACAGTTATGCATTCCTAGGAAAGAATTGACATGATAATTTAGTTGTCGTGCACGTGCTCTTGTAATTGACCCTTGTATTGCTTCAAGTTGAGAAGTCTTATTTGTATCCACAAGTGTGATGTCCTCATCATCCTCCCTCTCTTGAATTGGAGTCGTCCTCGACTCGAGCTCATCTTCTTCTCCCAAGTAAGGTTTCAAGTCTGAAATGTTAAATGTGGGACTAACCCCAAACTCTGCAGGCAGATCAAGCTTATAGGCATTATCATTAATCTTTTCTAATACTTTGAATGGACCGTCTGCTCTAAGCATAAGTTTTGACTTTCTCAATTCAGGGAATCTTTCTTTTCTTAAATGCAGCCAAACAAGATCACCAGGTGCAAATATAATTTCTTTTTTACCTTGACTTCCTGAAATTCGATACTTCTCATTCATGCGTTCAATGTTCTCTTTAGCTGTCTCATGCATTTTAACAATAAATTTAGCACGTACCTTTGCATCAAAATTTACCCTTTCCGAGGTAGGTAGAGGTAGTAGATTAATTAGAGCACGTGGAGCAAAACCATATACAATTTGAAAAGGGCTCATCTTTGTGGTTGAATGCAATGACCGATTGTAGGCAAACTCCACATGAGGTAGACATTCTTCCCACATCTTCAAGTTCTTCAAAACAGCCCTCAACATTGTTGACAAGGTACGGTTGACGACTTCAGTTTGTCCATCAGTTTGGGGATGACAAGTAGTTGAAAACAGTAGCTTTGTCCCAAGTTTTCCCCAAAGTGTCCTCCAAAAGTGACTCAAAAACTTCGCATCACGGTCTGACACAATTGTGTTTGGCACACCATGTAGACGAACAATTTCCCTGAAAAATAAATCAGCAACATGTGTAGCATCATCGCTCTTATGACAAAGAATAAAATGTGCCATCTTAGAAAACCTATCTACTACAACAAAAATACTATCCCTCCCCCTCTTTGTCCTAGGCAATCCTAATACAAAATCCATTGAAATATCCTCCCAAGGAACACTAGGAACAGGAAGAGGCATGTATAAACCATGTGGATTCAGTCGTAACTTAGCTTTTTGGCATGTAGTACATCGCGGCGTAGCGCTCGACGTCGCGCCTCATCCTTGGCCAATAGAAATGTTCAATGAGGATGTCCTCCGTCTTCTTGATGCCAAAGTGTCCCATTAATCCTCCTCCATGTGCCTCTGTAACAATAAAAGACGTCTGAGCTAGCCGGAATGCATAGCTTGTTAGCTCTAAATAAAAATCCGTCATTGAAAACAAATTTATTCCAGTTTCGCCATCTTTGCAATTGGACATGGCATCTTTAAACTCATTATCGAATCATATAACTCTTTTATTGTCTCTAGGCCAAAAATTCTACAATTAAGTTGAGACAATAAAGTATACCGACGAGACAAGGCATCAGCAATCACATTTTCCTTCCCTTTCTTGTGTTTTATGACATAAGGAAATGATTCTATGAATTCAACCCAACGAGCATGTCTTCTATTCAGTTTAGCTTGACTTCTAATGTGTTTCAACGATTCATGATCGGAATGAATAACAAACTCTTTAGGCCATAAATAATGTTGCCAAGTTTCAAGTGCACGAACAAGAGCATATAATTCTTTATCATAAGTTGAATAATTAAGACTTGGCCCATTCAATTTCTCACTAAAGTAAGCAACAGGTTTACCTTCTTGAAGTAACACACCACCAATTCCAATGCCACTAGCATCGCACTCAAGTTCAAAAGTCTTACCGAAATCAGGAAGTTGGAGTAATGGCGCACACAAGTTGAGAAGTCTTATTTGTATCCACAAGTGTGATGTCCTCATCAGGCGACGATGGTAGGAGGCGGCGATGGTAGGAGGCGGCACCGATCAGATCTGGCTGGATCCGAGGCGACGGCGGTCGGATCCGGCGATGACAGCAGCGGCGAGCGGAACAGCTGGCAGCTCGGGGAGGTGGCGGCGGCGGGCGGAAACAGCCGGCGACGACGAGCAAGGCGAGAGGAGTTTGAGCGGCAGTAGGATAGAGGGAGAATAGAGAGAGAGGGAGAGGGCAACGGCGGCCGGGGGCGGCCAACGGTGGTGGGGGGCAAACCCTAAGCCTAACCTTGCTCTGAATGAGGTTTGGATTCCAAAGAGGCCCAACAGGCCAATATATAACTATGTACAATAAGCAAAGAAGCCCTCTAGATTATACACATATCTAACAAGGGCAAAACAATCTCACAGGAACCATTCTAGAGAGCATAGGGAGCTGCACTAGCTTCGAGATTCAATATGTTGCTTTCTAACATTCTATTGCTTTTTTTGGTGCTCATTTATCTCAGATACTCTGATGCTACCTTCTTATATGAAATGCACGGCAAAAGGAAGAATAAGAAGCTCAACAATGTCTATGTCGACTAGCTTCATCAGGTGGCTCGTGAGCTGTGTCCTAAGCCTGCTTGAGCCAACTGGTAAGCTGAACCAAGGCATTATTCTGACTCAGCTTGTTTCTTAAACGAGCTAAGCCAAATCGAACACACTCAAGACCAAGCTTAGACGAGTCTGGCTAGCTCGTTTCCAGTCCTACATGCAGCTGTGACTAGATAAGTTCACGCACATGCATGCGAACAGCAACCAAAGCCCCCCACTCCACACGTCGGCAGCCAAATCGCACATCGTAAGGGCATCTCCAATGGTCCTAGCTAGCAACTAACTAGGAGACTTCCACATCATCAACCAAATAGCTAGCATACAAAGGACTGTCTATAAGGATAGCTATTTGATACTTACATGCACACACAGTCATTTATAGAGACTGCCTCGTTTTCTGTTATAGCCTAGTGCTTAAGGAAGAGCCGGCTCGATTTTTTTTGCATACTCTTTTTCCTCCATATAGGATTTATGCTGATGTGTACATGTAAATAGCCAGCTGACTCAGACCATTGGAGATGCCCTAATACTCCACCGACCACTGAACCCAATTAATGCAAGCGCATGGAGATGGCGATGGGACGCGGCTCCCTAGCGAAGGTTAGCAGCGGCGCATGGCAGATGGGCTGTGGACGGTGAACGATAGAGGCACGCGTTGGCTGGAGGCGACGTGCAATTAGCGGTCGCTCGGTGCGTGGTGGCTAATGGGCGTCTTCGCGCGGGCAGCCGGCTGGTGAAAGCTAGCGTGAGGCTCCAGAGAAAAATTCCAAGGCGGCGACACACGGGAAAGGATTGTGGATGGTGGCTAGAGTTTTCTAGGTTTTGGTTCTCCTCTCTTTCATGGCCCCTTTCACGGCACTTAATAGACTCTCTCTAACTCTCACTCCTAAAACAACTCCCCTCTAAAATTTTAAGGCATCCCGTTTTTCTATATCCCTTTTTCTTTAATTGGTATGGGCCCTCGAGATATTTTCGGGGTATTATATTCTACTCTCCTTAACATAATTTGACTTTGAATTCTACTCACATTTATTCCTACCATCCAATCGAGACTACAATCAAACTTTGGCTTAGAGGCGCACGGTGGCGTGAGCTCACCAGCGACGGGCAATGACCGAAGAGGCAACAACAAGCTAGAAAATGGTTCGCCGGAGGGAGTGAGCAGTTAGGGGATGCATTGTTTTGGCTCGGGGCGGAGCGATGGCTTGGGCAATTAGGTTCAGGGAGGAAGGTGTGCGGTAGCATCGGATTTAGAGGGAGAAGTGCATGGAACTTACCGACAATGACGGTGTGGCCGGGGAGGAGCTGGAGCAAACTGGTGATAGGATCCGAGGGCGACGTGGGGAGCTCCGTGGACGAAAGCTCTTATTTGAAGTTGGGAAAGCTAGGCAGTGAAGAAAAAAGCTCTAGCCCGAAGGAATCACAGAGGAACTTGCCAGAGAGGTGGTGGCGACGGTGGAGGCTGCATTGGCTGACGGTGAGGGAGAAGAGAGCGTGGTGAGCTTCGGTTCTATGTCTCTAATAACAATTACCTTGCGGTTGTTTCTGAAGACTCCCTCACTGACAATAACTGATCAACAATTATTACTAGGCTTTTGTCACCGTCAACAACTGCCTACACGTACGGACGGAAGGAATCACCAACTCGCTTGTTCATGCGAACAAATGATGCATCTTCGACACTATTTAAGAATTACTCGGGGGAGACAATGAAAAAAGAGAACACACAACGAACAGAAAAGGAGAAACAAGTTCATCCAACTTTAGTGCAAGTAACATTTTTCTCTGTAATCGCTCATCAAGAGCAAGTTGTAATCCCATTAAAAAAAATAAAGATCATTTCGTTTCCCCAATCCATCCTTCTATGAGGCTTAGATTTCCCTACTATTCGTAAGATCGACGATTCGATCACAAAAACACATTGACATTCATCAAAATCGTAAATTGAGATGGTTAAATTGTATTATGTTCTCACTTCAGAAATATAGAATGCCAGTAGCATACAAGTCTATCTTCCATGATGCATTAATAAAATGTTCTATTAGATTTGTGTTAGAGACCCGAATATGTAAATCTGAACCTCTATATATTATATACTAGTCTAGGATCACATTAGTACATACAGTGGAAGCATAGATGAAATATCAATCATATTCACGATTAACCAAGAAAAGACTCAAATATTAATAATTATCAGAGTAGCGACTTTATGGCCAAACTTTTAATTAATAGACTAAAGAGCTTAAGAAACTAGCAACGTAAACACAACGAAATGAAATGGCCATTCGACATGCCTACAGACAATCAACTTGGAAGCGAGACACTAATCCGAGAAGTTAAAGTATTCTCCTTCAGGTACCTCCAGTTAATATGGTTCCTTTTCTTCAACTTAGCAAATGTGGATATAGCCGTTAGTACATAGAGGACTCAACAAGTTATTTGTAACAAGAATGCAATATAGTATGCAAGACTTACCAAATGATAGTTGGATAGTTATTTTATAAAAAGCAATAATTTAAAGTAAATATAGTAAATAAATTGAAATTCAACTTTGGAAATGATAATAATAACCAAAGGAATTAAGTAAACCTCAAGTGAACTGACTATTCACCAAATGAACCACTTGTGAACTAACCATTCATGTAATGAACCACTAATGAACTAACCATTCACTTTTCAAAGTTATCCCAATCAGATTTTTATTAAAACTATAACCTTCGTGTGAAATCATTAAGTATTATTTATAATCGGGGATACAACTATTCGAATAGTTTTACACTCTGTAGAGGTTACACAACTTTACTTACACGATTTGATCATCTCTAAGTAAAAGAAAATCACAACAAGACTTTTATAATATTTAACCTCAAACTCAATTTCGTCCGCTAAGATTTTGCCGTCGAATAGATTAACCACCTAGTCGATAATTGCCCCTTTTGCACCTCGTGAAAATATCTAACTAACACCCATGTTCATCATAATGGCGAAATTAAAATTAAAATATCATAAATTAATCAGCCATGTCTATTCCATACTAGACATGTGGTTGTACAGTAAGATTCAGGTCAATAGCGTACAAAATTAAGTCCTTAGATATTACCCAGACGAGATATCCACATCCCACGAAGTGTTAACCACACTTTCCCCTATACTGTATGATAACTCGTCCAAGTGAAAACCATTTTGTATAACTAACACCAAGACACCCATATCATGGCACACATTTTATAGTTGTGGCTATAACCAAAATTAATTAATTAATTATATGTGATGATGAATCGAACGTAATTATAAGCATGACTATGCATATTAGACAAACAACCTATGTAACAACTAGTATTGCATCACTAGATAATAACCCATCTTACAGTAACATGAAATCATGGTATTCAAATTATCAAGTAAAGCATTAATCAAATTGGACAATAACTATCAAGTACAAAGATTTGTATTAAAATAGCAATGCATCATAATTTAAAATAATACAATAAATAAATAGATTTAAAAACTAGGTTCAACATGATCAAAGAACATGACTTGCCTTGATCTTACTTAGTTAATTACTCTTGATCTTCATATCTCGCTTCAACTCCTTCGAACAAGTTATCTAACGAGAGAGAAAACGAAACGAAATACAAATAAAATCAAAACAAAATTCAAACGAACTCTAAAAACTTCAAAACCACAACCAAAAGATAAAACTCAATTTTAGATAAATTTAGGAGACGGAGAAGAATGAGCTCTCGAAAAATTAAATCTAAAGAAAATACTAAAAATTGAGAAAAGCTACTGTGCTATGAACCCGGTATATGAAATAGTGTTGGTCTACGGTGAACTCAACTTACGAAATAGTGTACTAGTGACTCAGCTGATGACGTGGCACTAGAGATGACATGGTAGAACACGTGGCAGGCACTTGGCATCTAGGATTGATGTGGTTGGGCGATGTGGCAGGACATGTGGAATGTTGACGTGGCACTAGGACATCTTGGTTGACTGATGTGGCATCCATGTGACACGACACATGGCGCTTCGGATTAGGGCTGACGTGGATCTGCTGACTCGACTCTACTCGGCTCATGGGTCTATGGTATAGTACGGCTAACTGGTGGGACCCAGATGTCAAGAGACTCGATGCACAAAGACTCGGTCCATGGAGAAGGCGAAGCAACGCGTGGTGTGGGTGCAGGCTAGCATCAACGCTAATGTCAGCGGGGTGCGTCGACCAGAGTGTTGGCTCATGAATCGAGGAGGTGCACGGCGAACTGGACGACAGCGGACTAGACGGCGAAGAGGAACTTCACAACGGAGATGCTCACCGACGAAGATGAAGATGGCAAGGAAGACAACGGACTTTCACTGTGGCGAACTCATGAACTCTTGCGAGAACACATGGTGGCAACGACGAGAACAACGACGACATCAAGGCGCTCTGAATGCGACAGACAAGGGGATGTGGCGCGGCTTTATAGGCTCTGAGGTCAAGGTGTCTAGCTCGGAGACGACCGAGAGTCCACAACGGCGGGGACACATACATCGAGGCGTGTTCGGCTCGGAGACGACACAGTGACTCCGAGAGGAAGACAACGCACGTGAGGTTGGCATGTGGACGGATAGATGCGAAGGTGTGAGCGAAGATGACGCTAGGATGGCCGACATGTGGACAACCACGATGCGTGTGGACGACGCACCGATGATCGACACATGGCAAGGAGCAGCGGCTCGAGCTGAATAGGCCGAAGGGAGAGCTGGGCCAGGCTTTGGTCCAAAGGCCTTTAGGGATTTTGGGAGTTTTTCCAATTTCCAAATTTTGAATTAAATCCATTGAGTTCTAGAAAATAGCAAATAAACCCAAAAAATCCAGAAAATTCCTTGGAGCACAAAGAACCTAAATAAAATACTTCCAACAAATGTTAAAGTTTAATTAAGTCATATTAAATCCTTTTAATTAATAAAAAATTCCAGTTAAGCTTTAATTAATTTTTAAAAAATCCAAATGATGAATGTTATTTTAAATGCTTCTAATAAACTCTCAAAAAATAGGATGTTACAATTTGCTATCATCTAAAAGTATTCTATATACTATGAAAGATCAACAGAATAATTTATCTGCGTAGCTGTATTTTGGTTCTACAATCTAAAAACAGAAAAACTTTGGCCACAATATTTTTTCTGAAACTGATCAGACTTAACGAGTAGTTACTCTGAAACATCCTGTGATGCAAAGAACAAATTGATAGAACGCTCTATAATTGTAGCTTATCATTTGAGGTGGATTTTGGACTTCGCAGAAATGTAACGGCCTAAACCCAATACTGGAACCATCAGATTTCAGAACATGAATCAACCTATTTAATCTTTCTAGTTTTTGTCACAATTTTAAGGGCAAACAATGGCATGAGAACACACAGGTACAATTCTTCTTATAATAGGGATGATAAAGATGGGCAGACACATTTTCTTCTATGAAAATGATACAAGTCACACGTGGACAGATAGTTTACATGGAATTATTGAAATGTACTTCTATGCAATATAAATAAATGCAAACGAATTTTGAAGCAGTCTAATTATATCAAGACTTGGGAGAAATTTGAATACATCCATGTTTTGATCTAATTTTCGTAAGGCAGATTGAGAATACCAGAAAAGAAGGTAAAGAAAAAAAAACAAAGAAAAACTTATGCAAATTCGCTTATCCTCTAATACTCCTGCTAAATTATATTGCTTGATCTTGCAATTCACGGAAATATACCTCGCTCATCAGCAGGCAGCGACACATAAGCATATTGCACTGGCATCAGTCAAAAACATTAATGCATTGAGAATTATATGCAAACCTGTATGTGTTTGTTTTCATCATCTGTAGCAAAAAAAAAACTGCATTGTATGATATGTAATATTTGATATTTCAATGCATCTGTTGTTTATTGAGTCTGAAGAACTGATGCAACAATCTATGAACTTCTCCATAGTTCTGAGCACAAGTAAGTCGTGTCTTTATCCATTGGGGTAGCTTGTCGGTAGGGCAAGAGAAACTCTTGTTCAATAAAGTGTGTGCATAACGTGAGTCAACCAACAGCATTGCAGCATAATCATTTACATGCCTGATTGCTCTGCCTGCAATCGAATCATTTCATCATCTAAGAACTTAAGCCAATCATGTAATAAGACTTAGCATCACGAATGTTCAAATGACGAAGTGGCTTACCAATAGATTGATTCACAGCTTTCATGCATAAGTTCTCATAGTACTCTCGCCCACCTTTGTTGCACTTTCTTAATATATCAAAACCAGGCTGAAGCTTGCATTCATCATCATATGTGCTGGTTGAGGACTTGTCATCTCCAACCAAAAATGAGCTAGAAATATTTCCTATGTGCTTTATTGTCTCCGTCAGTTCCACATCAGATGGACTTGGATAAGGCAATCCAACCATCACAACACAACGACCCATGCCATCACTGAAGTTTATGCCTTCAGAAATCTTCCCACCAACAACGGCGAATAGAAGTGCCCCATTGATGCCTGTGTCTCGTGAATTTTTGCAACAGGACCGAATTGCCTCCTTGTATTTGTTGAGTATCACCTCAACATCAACACTGTTTCTTGGCTCTCTAAAAACATATTTCTTCTTAGAAATCTTGGAAATTGTACCTGAAGCCGTCCACGCATCATAAACACGCCTTTCATACTCATAGGAAGCAAAAAACGTTACCACTCCTTCAGGCACTATTGTCACTATATTGCAAAGAAAACGTCCAAGCTCTTCAATCTGTACAGATAGGAAAATAGGAATAGGTGCAAAACATGACATGCTTTGAGTACAGCATATTACACCAAAAAAATCATCAACAACAAATATAAATAGTAAATTAACACGATATTAAAAAAATTACAGAAACAGAACTTGACCATTGGGAAAGAGTTTGCATGGATCAAGTCATGCACTCATCTAGAAGGCTACAACTTATATATGAAAAAAAACAACAACAGAATAGAACAGGACTTGTGCTGTTATGCACTAATGCAGGTGCATTTCAGCAAGCTCTTTTTTAGAACATTTGAGCAAGCTGTAACATTGCAAGCCTTCTGCAAGATAAACTCATATATCTTGTCATTTAACAATACTATTAAGGGTATTAGTCGTATTTCCTATTGTACTAGGGTTTAGTCTTATGTCCCCTTTGTACTCTATACATATTGCTCATTGGTCCTCTTGAATACATATACAATATTCATAACAAATACTACCCTCAACACCAATCGTAAATCATTTTAGAATTCGTACCAGTCAAACATTTTTAAGTTTGACCATCAATATATAAAGAATTATGAAGATTATCGATATAAAAAAGGAATTGCTAGATTCATTATGAAATATACTTTCATAATGTATTATTATTTTATTTAAGACAACGTATTTTTATAAAAAATTGATGGTAAAAGTGTCAACTTGAAGACCGTGTCAATGTCCAAAACAACTTACATTTGTAATCGAGGAGTATATGCTTGAGTAGCAAAAGAAAAGGAGAAATGACTCCAGGTATGAAGTACAAACCATGGTAGGAGAACTCCTAGAACTGTAGCTGAAATCAAATGCCATGCCTGAGGGTCCACGTGTGACAGCTATAGGAAGAATACTCTCAGGAGGAACAATGTGGTTGCAAGAGAAGAATTTAATATCACTAGGCGATAAGCTTGGAAACAAGCGTATCCTTGTTTCTTCAATAGGCTGGAGGGTTCCACCAGCTAGAATAACAGCATATGCATCACGTGTAACCTGCGACAGGAAATAAGGAATAAAAATCATAAATAGTTACGTGAACTAAGATACCTATTATCACCAAGCAACATACAAAGCAAGTTTACAGTACCTCTGAAAATATTTTCTCTGCACAAAGCATCACAAATTTAAGATATGCATCTTCAGATTGTCCACCGAGTTTTTGCCTAGCAACTATGACTCTTCCATCGTTATTGCAGTTCAACAGGGAGGATAAAAAGTCAGCCAATGCCTGAAAGCTTGCTATGCTGCTTCCTTCATCAAGTTGCTGCTGGTGATTCAAATGATTAACAACATCTTGGGTGATGATCAATTTGTTGGCATAGCCGCTAACCTGCAAATCAATGGTCAATTGATCTAGACAGTGCACGATTGAATGGATATTTGGTGGAAGAACTATGTCACCTTGTGAATTATATTGCTTTCCTTCACATACTGGCAAAGTTTTACTATGTTTATGTTATCAATATCAAGGGAGAATAAGAATTGGTTTATAGTCATAGAGGTCATAGCGGAGGCACCATCTTGATTGCTTATCAAAACTCGCAGAAATGACCGTGATAAAACTGTCAAGGTCTGGATGTAACGTCGATTTCCAGCTCCCAAAACACTCTGAAATCTATTGAGATATGCTTCCAGGTAGGAAAGAACTGCCTTCAACTAGCAATGCAAAAGGAAAATGAGAATCAGACAATGAAGTTAGTTCATAAACATGAAGATTTCTACACTTGAAAGCAAACAATCTCAATTCATGCACAAATTGAATTTTGCTTTGCATAGCAAGCATGATCAGATAATATCATATTTAAGATCTCATCGTCTGCCATAATGAATCAGCCAAGCAAAGTTAAACTCACTGCTAGTGCTAGCAAAATCTATATGGTTAGGCCCCTTTATATGCTATTTTTCTAATAATATCTGTGTTTGGAGCTTGAACAACATCGAATGTGCATTAAGGACATGAAAATATGAAGCCACAATCACCAGTTATGTAGTGGGGATATTTCTGAATTAAATGAATAGGATGGAATAGAATAAAACAAATATGTTTGTTGAAAGAAATGCAACACAATACAGTTGCTAACACATGTGCATATCTATAACTCAGAACGAAAATATTGTTACCAGACTGAGGGACAGGTGAATTATGAGGAAGAGTAACCTGCGAAGATGTAATCTTTGAGTTGTACATGCTAGTGAGGGAGTCTGCTAAGTTGTGAGCCTCATCTATGATGACAACACTGTTCTTCAGATTAAGACCAAGTGATTCTCTAGCAGACTTCAGCAATAAAGACTGATAAGGAAGGACTACAAGGTCAGCTGAGCAGACCATGTCACGTGCACCGTAGTATGGACATGTTCCAATCTTCTTTCCTGTTTCTGCCAAATCCTCGATATCCAATGCACCTTGGTCTGACACTTCAATCTTGAATTCCTTTTGAAGACTTCTCTTTCTTAACATTGGGCACCCACAAGAAGTCTTTGCTCGGCGCACCTTTCTGTTATCACCCTCGACCTGCATATTGATGACCACTCAACTAATTAGTAGTTATCAAACAAGTTGTAAATGGCAGCATACTGTTGGTTTTTAACCACACTGCATATGTAAATATCATAATTAAGCAGTTAAACCTGAAAAATCAGTGTATGGTGCGGCAAAAAAAAAAAGATTACAAGCACATTGGATGTAAGTTTTGTGAAAATGTACTTGTGTGCATTTATAGTGTGTATTTCCACCAAGAATTAACAAAAGCAAAGTTCAACTTAGAGGACTTCTGAAGAAATCAAGGTCATGAAACAATACTAATAAGCATGCCAGGCTCTAAACGGACAAGAGATAACTAAATTTGGGTGCAGAAGTCAAAGATAATCTGTAACAATCAACAGCTGAGCATTCCAAACAAAAATCCAACGGACTTGGCAGACCTTAATCTTGCTGCTCTTCTTATTCTTCTGCAGTTCCAAGCACCTCTCATTGATCCGGTTCGTGCTCCCCAGCTTCCGAACGTCTGCAAGCAAACGCACCACACATCAACTCACCCCAATCCCCAACATGAAAAAACAGAACAAAGTTAACCAATTAATCCCCTCACCATTGTTAATGCACAAGTTCTTCCTGGAACCCAAGCACACCGTCCTGAGCCGCCCCGCGAACTCCGTCTTCTTGAGCTCCCCGACAAACTGCGAGAGCTGCGAGTGCGTGCGGCTAGTGAAGTACACCTTGGGCGTCACCTCCTCCTCCAGCTCTTCCTCCCTATCCTCCTCGCCCTCACTACTACTACCACAATGCGCCCGCTTCCCGGCCTCTCGCCTTGTGCCGTCCTCGCCATCGCTCTCGTACTCCTCCAGCAAGAACTCCTCCTCGTCGTCGTCCTCCCCAACTCCCTCGGATTTCTCCGAACCCGCCGTCTTCCTGGTCGCCTGCCTCATCACGTGGGGAGGCTTCGTCTTCTTCCTAGTCTCCTTCTCCGGTGGCAAGGGCGTGAAATCCCTCATCCAGTCCGGCTCGTCGTCGTCGCCGCCTTCGCCACCGCCGGGCTCGCCAGCGGAGCCATTGGCCCGGCCGGGGTGGCCCCGCGCGGCCGCGTCGCGGTAGTCGAGGAGCCACTGGAGCGCGCTGCAGATGATGCTGAGGGTCTTCCCAGTGCCTGCGGCGCCGGAGGGGAATCGGAACGGTTAGGGTTTTGAGGTGGGGGTGGGGGTAAAGAGAAGGGGACAAGGTGGTGCTCACCGGTGGGGCTCTCGAGGAGGGCGAGGGCGCCGGGGCCGGAGGAGAGGGCGGCGTAGAGGAAGGACATGAACTCCGATTGGATCGGGTACGGAGAGAACGGGAACGCCGGGAAGTCTAGCCGCGGCGGCGGCGGCGGCATTTTGGCGCGCGAGCTGGTCTGTGGGTTTGGGTTTCCCGCGTCCTCGACCGCGGAGGAGCCTGGAGGTGGGGATGGTGCTTTAAGATTCGGGATGTTGCATGTGGATCATCGGGAGAATCCGGAGCATTTGTGGCCTTGGGCCGGACGCGGCCTAGCATGGCGCTTTCGAGCTAGAGTGGGTCGGCCCAAACCATTAGCCAACATAAGGTAATTTGCTTTGCCCGCAAAATATTTGCTAAAACGCGGCCATCGGTTGAACGTTCTCCAAATCTAGTTGGATGTTTTCCCTCGATCTAGGTGATAGCTCTCTAAAATCCGAAATTTGAAGGCTCTCTCAATCCAATTGAAAGTTTCAATTTTGATATTTCGACGGTGAACTCATCGGCAGGGAGGGAAATAGCAGCCGCGAGGGACAAAACCGTGGAGATGGCAAAGGACGACCACCAAATAGCATCCCTCGTTTAGCCGAACAGGTATGGTAGATATTATTATTATTATTGGTGCCCCAGCAGAATGGCCATCTCTAAATACGGGTTGTCGTGGGATCGGTATCATCTGACTTTTCAAACTTTGACAATTAACATATTTAAAAGTATATAGATTAACTATATGAAATAATTTTATTGGATTTATCTTGTAAACACTTTCATAACATACAGTTTTATTATTTTGCTACTGCATCTATTATATGTTAAAAGCACATGACAGGTGATCTACCGGTGCTAAGAAAAAGGGGAATTTTATAGTACATTATACTTGCAGTAGAAACTAAATATGACCATTGATTTGTAAGGGCATTCTAGACTTTTGTTTTTAAACCTTTTTTTGAAGGATATTTTGGACTATTCACAAGAACATATGTTTGTAAAAGCTTAGCTAGCTCCTCTCTAGGTTATAATAGCTGTACCTCCATAGCTTCTCACCAGTGCACAAATGTCACCGCTGAGCTAGAGGGCACAATCCTCATCCCTGGTGACCTCTTCTCCTACTTCCTCGTTGTCGCTCTCAAGGCCGCTGAACTTGATGAGGACATCACTTCTTTAGACACACACAACATTTCCACAGCTGCTACACATGGTCCCATGACTAGGGCACATGTACGGCAATTTAATTATTAGGTGAGCTTGTTTCTAGTAATGTTTAATTCAACTTGTGAGAATGAGTTGTAACCTGATACATGTGATGTGATTATGCATAAGAATATGAACAAGAACCAAAGAGATTCACATGGAGTCACAAACATGCTTGGGATAAACATTGGAGGTCACCATATCACTTTGAGATCAGGATAACAAAGAATGAAAGCTGAGCATATTCTAGAATCCAGTTCAGCCTCCGGAAATAGCACTGATTTCAAACAAGCATAAAAGATACATACAGAGTCCAAATGGGATAATCTAGAACTTGTTGGAAAGCTTATGATGTCCTCTTTCTAATGGTTCTAGTCCCACCTCAAAACTCCACCTGAGTGTGTCGCAATCCATAAAGCAAGTCTGAATCAATTCCAAAATATGAGCCTTGGACATTGTATCAGTTTGAACCCAATTGGAGAGTTATATTGGGATGCTCTCCCTCCCTCATGGGCGTGCTCCCCACATCCCTAGCCCCTTCAAATAGGGCTAAGGACACCACTTTTAGGATTTAGGTTTAGTTTTTGCTTGTTAACCCCCTTTCAGATTTCCGTGAAATCAATCTACCACCCGACAACGACTACTGTTCAGTGAGCCCGTGAATTAGCCGAGTCAGCCCTAGCAGAGTTATTGCCACGCCAGCTGCCACCTCAACCCTAAGGTCCATGTATCGCCACGTGTCATGCCATGTGTCAGCCACGTTAGCACCTGAGCCGTCCCATGTGCCACGTCAGTTGCCACGTGTCATTCCATGTCACCCTGCCACGTCAACCATAATAGCCAATTGTTAGTAACGTGTCAATCCACATCGAATGCCACATCAGCCCTAGCCGCCCCGTCACCTTAGTCATGCACCGTTCATTGTTCTGCGAGCCAAGTCCACCATAGACGCACTATTTTATGCACTGAGTCCACAGCACAACAGCTTTTCCAATTTTCAACATTTTCGTTAGATTAAATTTTTCATGAGTCTGTTCTCCTTCGTCCTACCTCCAATTGATCTCGTTCTTTTTTATAAATTCATCTAAAATTGACCTCTATCTTTTAGTTCTAGTTTTAAAGTTTTTAGAGTTTATTTGAATTTATTTTATGCCTCATTCATTTTTTCTCTTGTTAAATTTAGTTTTCGAAGGAGCGGGAGCACTACTAGAAGATCAAGAAATCATAACTGAGTAAGGCCAAAACAAGTCATGTCCTTTGATCATGTTGAACATAGTTTTTAAATCTATTATTTATTTATTTTTGTTTTAAATTATAATGTATTGCTATTTTATTACAAACCTTTGTACTTGGTAACTATTGTTCAAATTGCTTAATTTCGCTTTGATAATTTGAAAGTAATGATACCATCATCAGCATAAGATGAGAAATTATCAAATGATGACATTCTAGTTGCCACATGGGTTGTACATTTAATTTGCTTAGTCAGGCTTATAGTTAAGTTGGGTTCATCATCACGTGAGATCAATTTATTAATTTGACTTAATAAGATATTGAATCATGGTTGTAGTCTTAGTTATAAAATTTATTGTACCATGACATTGGTGTGTCATTGGTGTTGGTTATACAAAATTGGTTTTCACTCGGGCGAGTGATCATGCAATAAAGAGAAAAGTGTGGATTCACTTCAAAGGATATGGATGTCTCGCCTAGGTAATGTCTAAGAACTTAATTTTGTGTGTCATTGATCTAAACTTTACAGTGCAAACCACATGTCTAGTATGGGATAGACTTGGCTGATTAATTTATGATATTTCAATTTCAATCTCGCTATTGTGATGAACATGGTTGCTGATTTTTATGAGACGCAGCAAGGGGGTGTGATGAGACACCGTAGCGGATGGGATTGAGTTGAGGTTGAGTATTGTAAAGGCCTTATTGTGATTTTCTTTAACATAAGGATGATCACATCATGTAGATACAGTTGTGCAATCTCTGCAAAGTGTAAAACTATTTTAATAGCCGTGTCCCTAGTTATGAACAATGCTCGATGATTTCACACAAATGGTAGATTTCATAAAGACTTGGTTTGGTTAACCTTGGAAAAATGAATGGTTAATTCTTTGGTGGTTAAATTCATGAATGCTTAGTTTACAAGTGGCTCAATGTGGTTTATTCAATTCTTTTGATTAGTTACTTATTATTGTTTTCTTTAAAGTTTGTTTTCAATCTATTTACTATATTTATGTTAAATTATTGCTTTCTGCGAAATAACTTTTCAGCCATCTGATGGTAAGCCTTGTATATTATATTGCATCTTTGTTACAAATGACTTGTTGAGTACTAATATACTCATGGTCTTATGCCTACTGTTGCTTAGTTAAAGAAGAAAAAGAACCATATCAACAGGAGGTACTAGAAGAAGGATACTTCGATGACTTCGCGGATTAGTATTTCGCTCCCCTATCGATTGCCTGTGAACATGTCGAATGACTACTACATTTATTTCTATTTTTCACTACTAGTTTCTTAAGCCCTTCAGGCTAGTAAGTTGTAAGTTTGGCCGTAAGGTCGTACTCTGATAATTAATAATATTTGAGTCTTTTTCTTTATTGATCGTGCTTGTGGTCGATATTTTATCTATATTTTTACTGTGTGTACTAGCGTGATCCTAGACTAGTGCAGTATACACAGAGAGTCCGGATTTGCATATTCAGGTCTCGACAAAATAACATACATCCATGGAAACCGCATCACACTCCACTGTATCTCGATAATTATCAATCTGGGAACTAACATCAATAGTGTACCTAACATTCATAGATCCATCATTATTCAACTACTGAATGATATACATGTGGATATTTCTTATATTTCAACACATGTTTAGTGCAAGGTTCTTTACTAGCCAACTTATGATAGTTTCCCCCATCAATAATAACCTTACGACACTTATTATCTTTGCTTATCTAAGCTCTTATTTGGAAAAGATTGCAGCGTGTTCATGGTTGAATTTGGCTTGAACACTCAATACGAAAAGGGTACAAACAAGGATAGGATAAGACTCAGGGTCACAGAACTCATCCCCATGCGCCTCCTCCCCTCTTTCACCATGGTCATCCTCATTCTTTTTTAAACCAGCAAGGTACTCCCCATCTACATCACAAGCGAAATCGTTCTCTCGATTCTCCGTTATCAATATTACCTTATTACTTGGACTTTTTTGCATATGTCCATAACTAAGACACTTGAAACATTGAATGGAGCTACTTTTGGCCGCAGACTTAATAGAAGATGATGAAGAAGGGGTTGGTCCTCTCTTTCAAATGGAAGGAGTTGCATTCTTTGCACTTGGGGCAACACGTGTACTAGGAGCAAAGCTTCCACTAGATGAATTGGTCTTAAATGAATTGAAATGGGATATGGATTTATCTCCTGTAGGTGCTATACGGGGAATGTAGGTAGATATTTTTGAAGCCCTCATGTCTTGTTGTACTTGTCTCTCACTTTTGGTGGCTTGATGCACCAACTCCACCATGTTGTTGTAGGGTTGAATCTCCGTAATTCGCTTGATGGGTGGGTGCAAACCAGCAAGGAAAAGAGCCATGGTTTGCTCTTTGTAGTACTCATCAACCGTAAAACTCTCTTACTTCAATTGTTGTAATTTATCAAAGAGATCATGTTTGTAATATTTAGAAACAAACCTACAAGCGAATCATGCGGTACTTTATCTCCTCCCATGTAGTAATGGTGGCTCATTGTTCTCCCTTCTTTGATTTTGCACTTGTTCCCATCAAATCAATGCATAATTATTGAATTCAAGTCCCGCCATATGAATTTTCTTCTCTTCAGAATAATTGTGCAAGTAGAACATCTTGTTCATCTTGAGCTCCTAAGTGAGGTATTTTTTGAGCTCATGTATACCTGAAAATGACAGCATTGTAAATTTAAGCTTACCAAATTTTTCTCCTCATTTGGTTGTTTATCGCCGTAATGATTACGACGGTGGTAGTCGTCGTCGTAGTGTAGAAAGTTATCATCGTCGAAGTGAGGTGCTCCCCCACCACAGCCTCAATATCTATGGCCCCTCCCCGAATCATGGAAGCTGCCCCCTTCACCTCTCCCAGGTGGGGGCGGTCGAACGGCGTTTGCCACCATACAATCTCGCCTTTGTTGATCTTCTTGTCCGCCTCGACCAGCGGCGGCTCTCTTGTCTCATGGAGGAATGGCCCCATCACGATGAACACTTCCTTTCTCTTGTTGTAGTCAAAGTGCGCACACAACGTAGCACATTCATCTGTTGGTCGATCTCAATGCATATATCTTGAACAGAGTTGTTGATCTCCACCTTGAGGTGCTCCTCCAAGGTGGAAGTAGTAGCAACAAAGTTCCCCCTCAAAGCTTTCAATTGAAAATGAGTCACTGAAGTGTTTAGATCATGCTCGTCTCCCATATTATCGTCTTCACCTAGCACAGTTAGTGGCACAAAGAAAGTACAAATACCACAAATATAGATATGATATGTGAAATTTTCTCAATCTCACTCTTTCTTCTCTGAAGGAAAATTCTTACCTTTCTGAAGTAAATTTAAGGTCAAAAGAAATTTACACTTGATAGTAGTTACAATAGCAAATAACGATCAAGCGGATCTAAGAGTGATTCACAATTACACAATATTGGTTATTTAGTGGAGCTTGGTATAGAAATGTATATCTTATACAATCTAAATTTCACGATGTTGTATAATTAAGTAATAATCCAAGCTAGAAAATCTTGTTTGTGTGATGATCTGAAGGATATAAGTGAAGTGTATGAATGCACACGTAATGATCAATGTGACTCAATGCAAACAAAGGAATGAGCTAAATAGAAGTAATTTAAAATTAATGATTAAATAGCTCATTTTGCACCAAGTATTAGGAGAGACACTAGCCAATTACAATAATATAAAACTAAGAGCACGAGGTTGCTCAAATAAATTAAATACTCAATTGAATTTTTGGCTAAAGGCACTCACCCAAGTTCGTCCTTCTCTCACCTTTTTTATCTCTCTTTTTTTCCATTACCCTGCACCTGACTCAAATCTCTTCCAATCCCTTTTCCATGTCTAGGGAGGTACATGTGATACAAACTTTTTTGTAGAAAAGGCAGGGAAACAAAGTTAATTAAAAGATACTCTGATACTCTAAACTCTGATTTTTTGTCAACCGAATGAGTGATGCACGAGTCAACAATATTCAGTCAAAAAATAAATAATTCAAGAGCAGTCCTAAATGCAATATCAATGACTAGTCTCAAGTGTTCAAAGGATTTAAATGAAAACTCTTAAACAGACATTGCGCAATCACTAGAAAAGTCAAGCCGGCCAAAAGCTTTTGGACGGTCTGATCGTGTCGACCGAAAGCTTTCAAATGGTCCGATCGTGTCACCGCAGGCTTCAGATGGTTCAATCGTCTGCCGATCCCTTCGGACGGTACAAACGTCCATCGAGCTTTCGGGTGGTCCGACCATCAACGAGGGCTTTGGACGGTCTGAACGGCCAATAAGGCCTTTGGACGATTTGATCGGCCTTCAACCAATGTTTGGATGGTCCGAACGTGTCTGACTAGTTTTTTTTTGACTTGTGCACAGGTTATGTGGTGGCTAGGGTTTCTCTCGGCCGAAACAAACAAAAAAGGAAATCAAAAATATGTTTGACACTGATGTTTCTCAAGATGTGCAATAGTTTGACGTGAGCAGTAAGAATAAGAAATCAAAAAAAGCAAATCGAATCTATTCTTTTTGGAGATAATTCAACCAGTACATTTTCAAAGGTTTAATATTGTTGAGACCCGAATATGCAAATCCGTACTCTTTGTGTTTACTGCACTAGTCCAGGATCACGCTAGTGCACACGGTGTAAACATTAATGAAATATCGACCATATACATGATTAACAAAGAAAAAGACTCAAATATTAATAATTATCAAAGTACGACCTTATGGCCAAGCTTACAATTAATATCCTAAAGGGCTTAAGAAACTAGATGCGAAAAACAAAATTAAGCATGATAGTCATTTGACATGCTCACAGGCAATCGACTGAGAAGCGAAGTCCGAATCTGTGAAGTTATCGAAGTATCCCTCCTTCTGGTACCTCCTGCTAATATGGTTCCTTCTCTTTAACTGAGCAATAGTATGTATAAAGCTGTGAAGTACATTGGTACTTAGCAAGTTGCTTGTAACAAAAGTGCAATATAATATGAAAAGCTTACCAATAGATGGCTAAAAGATTATTTTGCCAAAAGCAATAATTTAAAGTAAATACAATAAATAGATTGAAACCACACTTTAAAGAAAACAATAATAAATACGTAACCAAAGAAATTAAATAGACTATAAGTGAACTAACCATCCTCTTCATAAATCACTAGTGAACCACCTATCCACTTTCCAAAGTTATCCAATCTAATTTTATGAAATAACTACCCCTCATGTGAAATCACTGAGCATTGTCTATAATCGGGGACACAACTATTTGAATAATTTTACACACTACAGAGGTTGCACAATTATACCCACACGATGTGATCTTCCTCACGTTAAAAAAATTATAACAAGACCTTTACATTGTTCAACATCAATCCAATTCCGCCTGCTAAGGTTTCACCGTCGAGTAGGTTAACCACCTAGTTGATAATTGCCCCCTTTTGCGCCTTATAGAAATCAGCAACCATGTTCAACTCAATGGCGAAATTGGAATTGAAATAACACAAACTAATCAGTTGGGCTATCTCATACTAGATATGTGGTTTGTACGGTAAATCTCAGATCAATAGTGCACAAAGTTAAGTTCTTGGATATTACCCAATCGATACTTCCACATTCCTCGAAGTGCTAACCACACTTCCCCCTTTATTGCATGATCATTCGCTCAAGTGAAAACCAATTTTATATAACAAATACCAATGACACTGTAATGTCATGTCATACAAATTTTATAACTGTGGTACCAATCATGATTTAATATCTCACTAAGTCAAATTAATTAATTAACCACAAGTGATAATGAATCCAATGAAACTATAAGCATGGGTAAGCAAATTAATCGTATAACTCATGTGACAACTAGTATGATATCATTAAATAATTTCTCATCCTAAGGTGACAATGATATCATGACATTTAAATTATCAAAGGAGTGATTAATCAATTGAGATAGTAACTACCAAGTACAATGGTTTATAATAAATTAATAATTCATGATAATTTAAAATAAAATAAATAAATAATAGATTAAAAAGAATATTCAACATGATCAAAGCACGGGATTTTCGGTAATAGTAACTACCAGGATTTTCGATAAAGCGCGGGAAGGAAAAATATAAAATTCTGGGTTAGCATTAAATTGAAAAAATGAATAAAATAGATTATAATATAAAAAAACCTTTTAAGGGCTAGTTGGAGGGTGGGCCGCACCCCCACCTCCTAACCCTAGCCGTCCCCCTATTTCTTTTGGTGGCCGCCACCCCCTCCCTTCTTTCCCACCCCCAGGCCGCCACCCTCCCCTCCCATTGCACCACCCCTCCTTTCCCCATTGCTGTTGTCCCTTGGTGCTAGGAGAAAGTGAGAAGGAAGGAAGAAGAAGAGAGGGAAGAGAAGAAAGGGAGGAAGAAGAAGGGAAAAGAAGAGGGGTGATCCCAAGGAATCCTCTAGGTAACTCTCTCTCATCCGAAATCCTTCTGGTTTTGCTGTAATTAGGGTTCTTAGCATGAGAATTGATGGGGTTTACCAATTTGATTCTTCGATTAGGGAATTTCTGCTGTCTGTGTGTAGTTCAATCCATGCAGCGCGGCTATTTGCCCAGATTAGACCTACGAAACGATTTTTCCTGCAGGTTTGGCCAAAAGGGAAATTGTAGAGGACAACGAGACCTATTTTCTATATTTTTTAGAATTTTAGGCCGAGGGATTTGGGCGTAGCAGCTCGGGAACCTTGCTGTCTGTCAGGCTGCAGACTGGGATAGATTGCTGTTCGGTTGTGGTTTAGAAGTAGTAGATGATTTTTATATTTTTGGTCACAATTGGGAAAAATGTAGGGAATTCAGTAATCTAACTCCTGTATAAAAATCATAATTTTTAGGGTCTTGTACTGTGGTTGGGGTGCGTTAGAAGCTGGCGGCCCAGATTGCCAGAACAGATAACGTCCTCTGTTTTGCGCATTAAGTTACACCTTGTTAGTAACGAAAGGCAAGTAAACATAAAGGATGTACTACCGTTTAACATGTTATTCTTACTACTTGCAATATACATGATTTTCGTAATGTGGGATGATATGACATGGCTACATGTTTTCTAAATAAGATTGAGGAAGCAAAATAATAATCAATTATTATGCTTTGAATGAGTATTGGTAGTCACGTGGTATTTGCTTAATGAGCCGATTGCGGAATATGAGATTATATACATGGTGGATATGTTGATGTTTCTTTGAGGTTAAATTCATGATGATCATATTGATGCCCTTTTGAGTTGGAATTCTTGTGGTTTATGATTATCATATCATTCATAATATGTCATGATATTTGCATTATGGATGTCGCTGTTTATAGCCGTGACCATACCGGTAAAGTATCGTACATTGCCGTAGTACGATGCACACTCTTACCTTGTTGGGTAAGGGTGCAGTGGATCATAGCATACATATGCATTACATTGTGGATGGATTAACTGCATTCATGAGCCAATTGTTTAAAATCTTATGAGGCTTGACTCGTGCGAATTCTTGGAGGTTTAATGAATGTGGATGTACATTGTGGTTGTGGTTATGTGGTAACACTAATGATGTTGTATATATGTTTGTAGTTTGAATAGCCTGTTAAACAGTTTGCTTGCTAAGATTTTATCTCACCCTTGTTTCCCCTCCCTACCCTACAGGTGATTCTTGAGCATACATGGGATGGGTAGAGCGGCACCACAATAATGCACTTGGTTCATCAATTTATGCTGCAATAAAGTCAAAGGACATCTAGCCGATGGCCTAACTATTCATGGATGTTTACTTTAATTTAATAATGTTGAACTTGTGGACTATTCTTTTGGTTAAACTGCTAGAGGTTGTGTTTAATTATTGAACTTGTTATCAATATCTTTGTTTCCTTAGTTGATTATACTTTTGCTTAATTTGTCATGTTTAGAAATTGTTGCCAGTTTATGTTATCTTGTAAATTGACTAGCTTGTAGAGTGGTTTGGTGGCATCCCAGGGTAATGTGGGTCCTAGGGTGTTACACAAAAGACATGACTTGCCTTCGCTTTGCTCAATTATGAATTCTTGATCTTTTGGTTGTACTTTCACTCCTTCAAAAACATGATCTAACGAAACAGAAAACGAACAAAGAAAAAATAAAATCAAATAAAATTCAAATGAACTCCAAAAATCTCAAAA
Organism: Melocanna baccifera; assembly: GCA_036346265.1. Taxonomy (NCBI): domain Eukaryota; kingdom Viridiplantae; phylum Streptophyta; class Magnoliopsida; order Poales; family Poaceae; genus Melocanna; species Melocanna baccifera. The sequence continues at coordinate 21,506,488 of CM070689.1, forward strand.
CTAGAATCAATAGATAGAGCTTAATTTCAAATGAATTTAGAAAAAAGAATGGGGTCTAGCTATCAGAGCTAGGATGAAGAAGAATGGGCTCTTGGAAAAAAATCTAATCTAAAGAAAAAACTGAAAATTCAAAAAATTCTACTGTGCTGTTGACTCGGAGCACAGAAAGGCTAATCTATGGAGGACTTGGCTCGTGAAATAGTGTGATGTGGCTTAGCTAGATGATGTGGCTGCTGACTAAGCATCTAGGGCTAACATGTCAGTAATGTGGCAAGACACATGTGCAATAGGGCTAACATGGCTATGACGCATGGAATGCTGACGTGGCATGCTGATGTGGCACACAGGTTGGCTCGGGAGCTGACGTGGCACTAACGTGGCTGACATGTGGTGACCACGTAGGATTAATGTTGACGTGGCAACTAGCGTAGATGACTTACTCGATTGGGTTGGCGACGATTAGACGGTTTGAATGATGAAGACAATTGGGCAGTCGATAAGTGAGGATGTTCAGACAGTCCGATGATCGGACAACTGAGGAGTGACGATGATCAGACTATCCAAACGATGATGATGATGATCGAACGGTCCAATGATGATCGAACAGTCTGGAGGCATGAATACGTTCGGATGGTCCGAACAGTGACGACATGCATCGCTCGGCAGTTGGCAGTGGGAGACGAAGTGACGGGCGACCGAATAGGCGAAGTGCAATGGTGTGGTGGCCGTGCACATGAACCAAGGTAGTGGCATGTATGATTTGAATGGTGAGACCTCTGACGTGAGATCGATGGCGGTGGCCAAAGGCAAAAATGAAGGCAACAGTGACTTGGATGGAGGGTGACGGTGAAGCAGCGATGGTGGTAGCGCACAAACGGTGAGGATGCTCGGTGAAGATGGCTGCGGGGGGCAGAACGCGAGGGAGGTGTCACTATTTATGGCACAGTCGATGAGGAGGCCGGGTCGAACACGAGGCAGAGTCCCGTGCGGGCACAGAAGCTGAGGAGTCCAGATCTAAAACGAGAAGTAGCGATAGGAAGAAGATGAATAGTGCATGTGCGGCTAGATGGGCTACACGCGGCTTAGGGTGAGATTGGACGGCTAGTTTCATAAGGCACAAATGAACAGTGCTCGGGCAAGTTCAAACCGGCCAAACAAAATGGCCGATCAGATGGCTCCGGACGTGCGGCATGCGACGGATGGCCGACGTGTGGTGGGGGCCAATCGGATTGGTCCAATTGGTGTAGGGACTTTTAAGGATTTTCTGATTTTAGAAATTAGAAGAAAATAAAATGAGTTCTAGAAAATAGCAAATAAATCTAAAAAAATCACAGAAAATTCCTTCAGACAAAACGAACTCAAATAAAATATTTTGATCATACGTTAATATTTATTTTATTCATATTAAATCCTTTTAATTATTAAAAATTTAAGTTAAGCTTAAATTAAATCCAAATGGTGAATTTTATTTTAAAATACTTCAAATAGCACTGAAAATTTGGATGTTACAAATATAAAAGGATTAAGCGATGCAAAAGAACTCTAAGATTAGCACCTAAATAAAAATTATAATGGATCAAAACATAATAAAACTCACGTGAAATAGGATATTAATCTAAAGGTTCGAATCTTTACATTTTTTGTATAGCAAATATTTAGCTATAATGGACTATAGGATAGCAAATAATGAACTAAAAATTAAGGGATAAAATTCTACTGAGTAAACCATGCTCTGATACCAAGATGATATGGGGTCGTCCAATCTTCTCAACGTAGAATTAGATACTCGTGGGAAACTTGATGAATCGTAGTGATCTTCCAACACCAGTGCAAAGGATGAACATTGTTTTATCCACCAAAACAAGCGTCGATTTCATCGACCACCAAGCGAAGATCTACTGTCCACCTAATTCCTAGCGAAAAGCCTGAACGATCTTGATTGAGAAACACTCCTAATTCTCCATGGAATTTTGGCAACCAGGAAGAACATGAACAAGAACTTTAGTAGATTAATTTTATCAAAAGGTGGTGTGAGATATTTATAGCACCTACTAACACATGCACGGGAGGCCTTGGCCGATCTCAAGTTGGTTCAGTCTTGGCATGGCCGAACGAATATGTTATTCAGTCATCGTTTCCAATTTTAATACCTAAACTTTAGCTGTTCATTTTCCTTTTGTTTAGGGCTAAGCCCCTATCTGATTACAAGATCGAGTCTTATGTGGGCTTCAGTCAACGTAATGGCACGTAGTCCATATCTTCTTCACACCATGGGATGGTGGTCACGTGGCCTTTCTTTGTTGGTGGCTGCTTGGTCTTGAGTCCCCTGGCCACATGGCAGTCTGAATGGCCTCCTTCCTCGAGGTACTCCCCCAAAGCTTTGTGTCCAAAGTCTTCACATGATTCAAACCTAATAATACATAAAGTACTAGCATGAGGTAGTATCATAATATCATCATCAACAAAAGGAAACACTTTTAAAAATAAAAGCAACTGCTGTTGTAGTAGCTTGACCCTTGCCCTTGCCATTAGGCCCTTTGGTGCTTCATGAATAGGTTTTTGGATATTCTCATGCGCTCTTGGAGTAGAAAATGTATATATAGTGGGGATGCCCTCATCATCCGATACTCGCCGTTAATCATAGTTGACTCCATGAGACCCTACACATCCAAAAACAAAGAAATCATTTTCAGGTATAAGTTTTTCACAACTTGACCAACGTTAGCGAAAACATGCATCATGCAACCCTAAGGAAATGACCCAGTTCATCCCAACTCAATCCATGACTCAAATCCCAAAATACTCAATTCTTATCCAAAACCAATCCTAACAAAGTGCGGTCTTTGCAAAATCACTTAACCACTCTACGAAACTTGTAATGGTTCATCACAATATTAAACAAGAACTTCTCACATGGTCCTTCAATCTCACCTTGATAAACCTATCGGCAATATTCAAAAATACAAATAAGAAGTGGTTTTAGACAAAGAATAATAATTTTGCAAAGAGAATTTCAAATGATCAAAAGAAGACTACGATAAGCTAAAAATGGCCATTTGAGACAGAAATCAAGTCATATGAAATCTCACTCAAGGTTCATATGAAAGAATAATTGTTCTGTTTAACCTTACTCATGGTGAGATGAGATCACAAGCCATAACTTAGCAAACGTTTACGCAAAAACTCCAAATAATTCCAACAATTCAGTCTTTTCTATTTTCATTGTTTTCAAACTTTCGGAGGTCCGTATTTCTTCGTTTTAGCTCCGATTGGACCCGTTCAAATTTCTAATTTCTTCTAAAATCCTAAATTACCCATTTCTAGACTCTTTTTAAATTTTATTTGAATTTTGTTTGATTTTATTTTGGTTCTTCGCGGTAGATTTCGACGATTCGGAAGAGTTTGACTTCGACGAATTTCAGCAACAAGACTTCGAGCAAAACAAGTTACACCCTTGACCATATTATTCCTATTATTTTAAATTATTTATGTTGTTATTAAATATATATGCATGTGTAATTTTATTCCAATGTAATTTAAAGACGATTTGAATTCTAGTTATATGGTCCATTGTGTAAAGCAAATTTTGATCTTGTTATCACATGCCTTGTCATCTAGATGAAAACTAGTTGGTATAGTAGTATTGACTAGAAAATTTTTAGTGAATTGCTTAGTCATGCTTAGAGAAATTTAGGTGGGATAATTTGTTTCACATAAAATATCAATTTCCAACAACTCATGCTTGACTTCGGTGAGTCACAAACGATATATGAAATGCTTTAAAATAAAAACATAAAAGTTGGTTTGGACTTAGGCTACTGGTTAGGTGGTGGGGTGATGGCATGCATCGTGTTTGGTGATACGTTGTTGATTGTCGAGCACGAGGGTTTGTGTTTGAGCCTAAGTCAAGTCAAGAACTGTTTCTGTGAACTACTTTACAAAGTCACACCGTACTACCACAAGTCTGGTATCGGACAGACCTAGCTAAATAATTTGGGATATTCCAAATATAGTTCCGCTATAGGCTGAATGTGAGCGTGGCGTAGGCCACGATAAATCTCACATGGCACAAGAGGGGGCTCCAATTTGTGGATTCAAATTGTGGTGAAACCTTAGTGGCGGCGTAACTATTTTGGTTGCGGAACATTGTAACGGTCTCGTCATGAACTCTCCGCCGCACACCTAAGGTCGTGTGTTAATCGCGTGGCTTAAGCGAGTGGACATGTCTTGTGGGTAAAGTTCTCCACCTCTGCAGAGTATTAATCTATCCTAGATAGTCGTGTCCAAGATCATAGACATGCTGAGTATGGTTTTCACGGATTAGACTTTGATTTCATAAAATTTGGTTTGTGGACAAACAAGAACTCTTTTGATGATGATCCGGGTGGGATACCCGTGGTTAGGTTAGTGTAGGTCGGTGCTAACACTAACGATATTATTTTTGTTAAAATGTGTTTTCATATAATGTATTAAATTCAGCTTTTATACTTATGTTATGATATTTACTTCAGTTTTGCTTTCCACACAAATAACCCTATTAAGCTTTCCTTTAACATTTCTTTTGCATGCATCTATTGTGTTAAATCTCTTAGTGTAACTTGTGGGGTAATTTATGTGCTCACCTTGCTTAATTTTGTTGCCAGAGGATGATGAGATTGACTACGGTGAGGATTTTGACGATTAGGCCGTGTCTTACAGTCATTCACCTGTAGGCAGGCAGGATGGGCTGTTCTTCTACACTTTGATTTCCGCTGTTTTTATTTTTTATTGGCCATGAGCCCTTTATCTGTAAAATTTGGCCATAAGGTCCATACTTTTATCTTGTAATAAAGTGTGGTTGTTATGCATGATATGTGTCTCTACTAACCCTGTGTGCACTAGTTTTTCTTGGGATAGTGCGATTTATACAGAGGGTCCTGGAGTTGTTGTTACGGGTCCTGACAATAGAGCACGAATGAAATGAAGTGGCTGCATTTTATTCATTTTTAGCATTTAGGAGTCGTAAAAATTATCCAAAGTGACTTTGAAATTAAATAGATTTTTAATATGTCAAATCGTTCAAGATCACAGTTTAGCCAAATATATCTCAAAATGAGTCAAGCAATGTCAATATTCTAAATAGAACCAAGAAGTTACAATTGAGTCAATTTATAGTGCTACAAATTTAAGATAGAAATATTTTGATCAAGCATTATATACCACTTGTAATTGAGCATATTTAGCACATTTGGCATGTTCTGAAATTCATTTTTGGTTTCAGCTGAGCTTCAACCATTTTTCATACAATTTTATTTTCTTAGCTATGTGCTAAATCTTAAGCCTTATGCGACCACCTCAAGCAAGAAGCATAAAGAAATGGTCGTAGTCATCCAAAACTCTCTCTAAGTTCATTCCTAGTGCAATGCCAAGCTATCTCATGAGAAAGAATTGGTAAGATCAGTTTTTTTTGTACAAAAAAATTATTTTATATTTTCTTGACTTAGTTCAAGAACAAAAAGCTAGTACTAACTCATGCTTCAATAAAGAACTAGCATAGCTCAATTTAGGTTGAAGACTCAACTTATTTGATATAACATGAATTATAAGAGGATCACTAGAGCAAAACTAGTCATAAGATCCAACAGGACACGAATTGATTCAAGCTTTTCACATTTAGTAGAATTAGCATGGCAAAAGGTAAGCTATGCATAGAACAACATGATAAATATAGTAAGCTAACACACGACATGGCAAGATATAAAGGAAGATATCATGTCACACAAGAATAATAGTCAAAGCTCCATATATTGATATTACAATGCATATTGCTAAATTTAAAATACAACATAATGCAAAAAAAAAAGATCCCAAATCCTCCTTAGCAAGTGAGATAATTTCATAAATATTTTGGTTCAAGTTAAGTTATGTCAATATTAATCTCAAGAAAATCACAAATGAACTCCCCTTAAACCAAAGCAATACGCAAAAGAGAAGAAACTTGGGAAAATAAAGAAATAATAGTCCTTAAAGCATAAACAAGATAGAGGGATCACTATGGCTCAGACTTGCTCTCATCTACCCCATATAACTCTAGGACAATTAGTTGGTCATCTAAACACATGGATGTAAGTATGTTCCCTATCTACCCAGGGGCCCCAAATCTTGCTAGACCAAAAAGAAGTGAGTGAACTAAATATAGTGAAAAGAGAAGCAACTACTAAGCAGGATCCTAAGGTCACAAGATAAGAGGAAGAAATCTAAATAGCATATTATGATACAAACTCTAGCCTATGCTAGGAAGACTAACCCAAAAACACTCAGAAGCAAAGTGCAAAAAGAAGAAAATGAACATATGATACATAAATTACATGATGCTCCCCCTCAGATTATGCCATAAGGATCGATCACCACAAGCTCTCCCTACAAAGCCATGAACCTTGAGCTATCTAAAGGCTTGGTGAAGATATCATCTGGCTAGTGATCACTCTCCACAAACTGAAACACTATGTCACCCTTCTCCACATAGTCTCTAAGTAAATAATATCGAATATCTATGTGTTTGGTCCTGGAGTGCTACACTAGGTTCTTGACAATGTTAATAGTAGAAGTGTTATCATAGAAAAGTGAAATACTATCCATGGCTAACTCAAATTCTCGTAAAGTCAAAACCATCCAAATCACCTGACTACAACAACTAGCGGTTGCAATATACTCGGCCTATACGGAGTGCTAATTCCTAGACTACTTCCTAGAAGACTAAGAAGACTAAGAAACAAGAGAAGTGCTAATAAATTGACAAGTACCAGAAGTGCTCTTTCTATCTATCCTACAACCAGCAAAATCTGCATCAGAGTAAACTCTAAGGGAAAGATAGGAAGTAGAAGAGTACCAAATACCATAATCTAGAATAGCTCGAAGGTATCTGAAGATGCGCTTCACCGCCTGACGGTGAGAGGCACAAGGAGAAGCCTGAAATCGAGTGCACAAATGTATGACGAAGTGTATGTCCAGCCTCGAAGCAATGAGGTATAGGAGGGAGCCAACCATGTTGCAGTACTCCTTCTGATCTACAGGCTTGCCATCCTCGTCAAGATAAAGTGTGGTCGAGGTCTCCATCAAAGTCAACACCTTCTTACCATCACTCATGTCAAAGCGTCTCAGGAGGTCTCGAGTATACTTGCCCTGATGCAAGAAGGTACCCTCCTGAGTTTGCTTGATTTGGAAACCGAGTAAGAAACTCAACTTACCCATCATACTCATCTCAAACTATGTGCTCACGACAACAGAAAACTGGGAAACAACAGCATGAGAGGAGCCATCAAAGATAATGTCAGTCACATATATCTGAACGAGTAGAAGGTTATTGCCGTGCCTACGCATGAACAAGGTCTTATCTACCTTACCCATCTCAAACCCATGACTCAAGAGATAGGACTTAAGTCTCTCACACTAGGCTTTAGGGGCTTACTTAAGTCCATATAAGGCTTTGAAAAGCTTAAAAATATGGTTTGGGTATTTGGCGTTCTTGAAACCTAGAGACTGTCTAACATAGATCTCTTCCTCAATATACCCATTCAGGAAGGCATTCTTGACATCCATCTGGTATAGCTTGAAGCCCTTAAATCCTAATAGCCTCTGATACAGGGGTGCCCGATCTTTACGACATAGGATCTCTCTTGAATGGTAAATATGTGGCTAACCCGTAATTCCATGGATTTTAATGAACAAAAGCACACAATTGTTTGTCTCGATTAAGACTTCCATATACCGAAATTCAACTAGCAACATACTCTGGATCTCTATCTTCTCACCACACTAAGGAAGACGACTTTACTGGTCCGTAAGGAACAATAAGAACACTGGTAACTGGTAATTTGGTAGAACGCTAACTAGTCGGCATCTCAACTAACATGGTAGCACATGGTATAAACCAAAGAATAAGAATTTATTTTGACTCAAAATTAACGTTTGAGGATTACAAGGGATAGTGGCCAAGGCTTTATACCCTCGTACAGGTCTAGCTGGACTCAAAGTAGAGAAATAACTGGAATTCTATTCTGATTCCTAATTTTAACCAAAAGCAATAAGAAGTGGTTGGTTGGTCATCTTGGTTTGGGCGCCCATGAGGTGGACCCCATGTGGTGGCTGGCCCATGAGGGTGGCACACAACTCCCTTGACAATAGCTCAACTTTCATTGTGGCCCAAGTATTCGTTTTCAACCCGTTTGAAGTTTCGGCATCGCCATCTTCTCAAAACTGAGCCAAAACAAATACTAAAGCCCAAAACAATCTTAATATATCTTATTATAGATACAAACTAGCCTATAAAACATGAAACATGGCCAAAAATTCAAACCAATTCAGAATTGAAGACTGGACAAAATCGAGCTTCTAAATCGTAGTCTTATCTAATCTTCAATTTAAAATTTAAAATTTTGATTCAAGCATCTTCATGGCATTTTCCACTTATATAAGTGAAGTGTCATTGTCTCCTCCTTTTGGACTTTCTCTTGGTGCGCCGGCCTCCCTCATCGTGCTTGCCGTGCTTGCTCTCCATGCTGGTGTTGAAGAGCAAGATGAACTTCTTTGCAGCTATGAACTGCTTCTTCTTCCTCTCGTTGAACTTAGGTAGCCATCTCTACATCGGTCTCGTCGAGTCCACACTCCATTGTTGTATTTTCACCTATAACATGTTTAGCTACAAAGTTGTGTCATTCTCTTAGTTCTTGCAAATCAGCACGAATCTCCTCAAGTACTTCATTAAACCCCCTCCACAATTTGTTAACGTCGTCCATGTTAGCAAAGCGATTCCCTGATGGGTGCTCCTCAGCTGATATGTCCCCTGTCATGGTTAGCACAACAAAAAAATAATAGACAAAATATAAGTGATGCACACACACGCAACGATTAATATGACTTGATGTAAGCAAAGGAAGTTCTCACACCAAGTGCTAGAAGAGACATTATCCTACTACTCAAACTTTCGTATACAGCACAAAATTGTTCACACGATGTAGAGCACAAAAGATAATATAATAGTACAATGTAAATAGCACTCTAATTTAAATAGAAAATAACAGCTAGTCTCAAAAGATGAAGTAGAAAAGTTTTATATGGCTTATATATGCTTGTTTGAAAGGTTTCAATGAGATCTACTACTTTACAGCTGAGGAAAACCCCCAAATTCTAAAAGGAAGATCAAAATTTTTAGGCAAAAACAAAATCCAAAAATTTGTGACACAAATTCAGGGCTGATGATGGCCAATTTTGGAGGTCTCGAACAAACCAAAATGATGTGCCTCATCGTTAGCTTTCCAATGAATATAAGAATATCCAAAACGAATTTTGTGTGCAAAAGCTATGCCCAATTTACTGAAGGTGTCTCGGAGTCAGAATCCTACTTGGACTAAAAACCAACTCGAACTCAACTTGAAACCACTATTTTTCAATTGTGTGGTCCAAAGTTGCTGAAATTTATTGTGGAAGTTTGTAGCTCTATGTAGATGGTATCCACCAATTTTTACTAGACTTGGCATCGGTTTGCTATGCTTTTCAATTTTTGGAATGGTGACCACTTTTAGAAAGTTCTACACGGTTTCTTTATAGGATTACAAAACAAACTCAATGGAAAGCTATGAAAATATGTTGTACACATCTAAGATACTTTCAAATGAAAGCCCCAGCACCGAGATAAGTTACAGATATAAAGTTAGAAGATCAACCACATCGGATTTTAGATTTTAGGAGATCCAACAACTTAAAAAGAGTAAGGGATGTTTTTTTGTTGTGATTTAGGGAGTCTAAACCACAATATTTTTATGTGGATTAGAGTAATTCTAACCTATGAATTTTCTATTTGTAGATGCAAAAACTAAGAACACTAAAAGAACGATCAAGCAATGTGAAGGAAATACGAGATGCCACGGACAATAACTATACAATTGAAACTAACGGATTAAAAACTAACTAAACTCACAAGATGCAAACGAATAGAAAACTAAGGCTAAGATTTTTTTGGCTTTGTATATAGGATAGAAAATAAAATCTAATTAAAGATAAATTATTGATCCTACCGTGTCAACCCGGTTCTCTGATACCAAAATGATATGGGGTGCCCAATCTTTACGACGTAAGATCTCTCTTGAACGGTAAATATATGGCTAAAATGAAATCATGTGGATTCTGATTAATAGAAGCACACGATTTTTTATCTCGATTATAGACTCTCATGTACTAGAATTTAACTAGCAACACACTCTGGATCTCCGTCTTCTCACCATACCAAGGAAAATGACTTTGCTGGTCCATAAGGAACAATAAAAACACTGGTAACCAGTAATTTGGTGGAACGCAAACTAGTCAGTTTCTCAAGTCCTATGGCAGCACATGATATAAACTAAAGAGCAAGAAATTGCTTTAACTCAAAATTAGCATTCGAGGGTTACAAGGGATGGTGGCTAAGGCTTTATACCCTCGTGCTAGCCTAGTCAGACTAAAAGTAGGGAAACAACTGAAATCATATTCTAATTCATAATTTAAACCAAAAGCACTAAGAAGTGACTAGCTGATCATCTTGGTTTGGGTGCCCACGAGGTAGGCCCCACGTGGTGGCTGGCGCATGAGGGTTGTACACAACTCTCTTGACAATAGCCTAACTTTCCTTGTAGCCGAAGTATTCGTTTCTAATCCATTTAAAGTTTCAGCATAACCATCAACTCAAAACTAAACCAAAATGAATACTAAACCTCAAATCAACATTAATATGTCTTATACAAACTAGCCCATGACACATGAAATTTGGCTAAAAATTCAAACCAATTCAAAATTGAAGACTGGACATAATCAAGCTTCTAATTCGTAGTCTTCTTCAAACTTCAATTTAAAGTTTGAAAACTTGATTTCAACATGTTGGTGGTAGTTCCCACTGATATAAGTGAAGTGTCATTATCTCCTCTTTTTGGACTTTCACTTGGTGTACCGACCTCCCACACCTCCTGCATGGTAGCACCAAGTTCTTACTCTCCTAATAACCTGAGAATATAAAGTAGAAGCATTAGGTAGCAAGCTATCTTTAGCAGTAAAATAAAAGGAACTTTAGATCAGATTCACCTGTTTAATGAGCTCCCTTACTCTAGCTTGAGTGATTGGTCTCTTGTACAATTGCTGCAAAGTTTCAGCCATTGGATCAACACTAGTGTTCTCATTGTCATTGTTATTTGAATATGATGATAGAGATGATGATTACGTAGATAAAGCTTTGATAACAGTGATATCCTCATCAACCTCTAGCCTAGCTACAGGGGCAAAGATCTCATCAAAATCTAAACCATCAATCTGGGAAAAACCCTGAGCTAACAGTCTAGCCTTGTTCCGAATAACTACCCCATCCTCACTCTGCTTATTCTTAAAAACCCAGTTAGTTTCTATGACATTATGACCACTAGGGGGCTCAACAAGTAACTAAACATTATTCCTCTCAAAATTCTCTAACTCCTCATGCATGTTATTGACTCAAGACTCATCAGACATAGTATGACCAACATCTTTGGGCTTAAATGTGGCAACAAAGACAGTGTAGACAAAAATAAGATAAGTCAAACTTCAAGTGTATGACATGCTCAAAGAGATCACATATGATCTGCTTAGAAGGATGACGATATTGAATGTGTCAAGGAGGTCCTAAATGTGATGAAGCAGTGGCCTCTACCACATGAACTATAGAAATAGGAGCAGAGCCACAAGGTCCAGAAGAGCTAGAAGGTAAGGGCTGATCTCTCTAAAGCGCAGTGGTAGAAGCAGGCACCTCAGGGATAGATGGAACTGGATCTGGTAAAGAACTTTCATCCTCATCATCTACAAAGATGGTCTCGGACTGCATAACTAGACCTGAGATATCAGGCCTAATACCAAAACTAGCCTCATCAAAAGTAATCTTACAGGTCTCTACTATCCTACTTGTCTCATAGTTCTAGACCCTATAACCATACGAAGAAGTCGAGTAACCCAGAAAGATACCATCAAATGAGTGTGACTTAAACTTATCAAGGTTCCCAGACTTCAAAATAAAACACTTGCAGCCAAAGACACGAAAATACGAGACATTAGGTTTTTATCCATACCTCAACTAATAAGAAGTGTGATGCAAGTGTACCCTACGAAAAACTCTGTTCGAAACATGGCAAGCGATAGCTATAGCATTAACTCAAACTTCCTGTGTACCATACTCGTCTAGCATTATCTTGGCCATCTTGACCAAGGTATGGTTCTATCTCACCACAACATCATTTTGCTGAGCGACATATGGAGAAGAGAACTCATGCTCCACACCTGTCTCATCACAGAATCTCTCAAAGTAGAAGTTCTTGAACTCCATGCCATTGTCACTGCGAATCACTTGTAAGGCACCAAGGAGCTCAATAGACAACTTACTGAAAACATCTCGAAAATGACTGAAAGTTCCATCCTTTGAGGCTAAGAAAAACACCCAAGAGAAGTTATCAACCACAACAAAAACATACCACTTTCCACAGACCGACTTCACTCTAGCTGAACCAACAATATCCATATGAAGAAGCTGTCCTACACGTCGGTCATAGTCATGGTGACTGAAGGATGAGAAACAGCAACCATCTTGCCATGCCAGCAAGGAGCACAAACTATGTTTTTGACTATCTTGAGTTTAGGCAGACCACGAATGAGGTCGTGGCCGCTAACTCAGGTCAAATGATTGAAACTAATGTGACCAAGTCTCTTATGCCAAAAGAAGATATCATAGGACTTTGAAACAACTAAGTACATGAGAGAATCATCAAAGGACTCGACAAAATCAGCATGAAAGATCCTCCCAAATCTAGAAATTTTGCAAACCAGACTCCCTGAACAACCAAGAATCTTGCAAGCATTTTTCTTAAAGCTTACCTCGAAATCATCATCGATAAGCTAGAAAACAGATAGTAAATTATATCATAGTTTACTCGCTAAGGCAACATCCTTAAGAATAAAAGAATCATTAATGCACACAGTATCTTTAGCGATGACTTGACCTGAAAGCATCTCCAAAGGTGACAGTCTCATCACCTAAAGCTCGGACTAGGGAAGAGAACCAACGTGAATCTCATGTCATATGACAAGAACAACTGGAGTCAACAAGCTAAACATCTCCCTTCCTAGTCCGACGAACCTGAATTAGTGAGAAGGAACCATCGATGACTCGGTACTAGGGTAAATAAAAACAAATCTAACAACCCAGTACTAAGTCACATAGCGAGCAGAAGATCCAGTCATAGAAACAAAAGACTGACCTCTAGCGACACTCCGTACCTCACCTCTTACAGAAACAGAAGGTCTCGAAAGAGAACTCAAACCTTTGTCTGTTGTATTCAGATCACACCGCAGACAGCTGCCTCGATGGGAAAAACAAGATCTATCCTGAGAATGGTGGAAACCCTGACCAGAAGCAACTTGAGAACCAAAACCAGAAGAAGCTTGAAAACCAAGTCTTCGACGCTACCTAAAACCAAGAAAGTCAGGAAAGCTATCTACAACTCTAGACCTCGTGTCAGTCTTAGGAGCACTCCGAGTCTGGGGCTGACCCTGAATACCCTAAGAGCATTAACACGGTCTCAACGCATGATCTTGGCATGCCTAAAATAGAACTCAACTAAGTATCCATCCTTCTGACAGAAGGTGCAATGATACTTCGCCTTCTGAAAGGTCGAAGTAGTAGGAGGCATAACCTTACTATTAGAATCCCCTGGACAAAACCTATAGATTTAAACACTGTTTTCTTATACTCAAGCGCAACCTCAATCGCGCCACCTACTACAGCTCTAACAACTACATGTAGACATTTTCTCACATCCTCTGGAACATCGTACCTTAGACCTTGAGTAAACTTGTAAATCTTAAATTTTTTCAGGATAAGATTGAGCCTTTTCTTACCACCGACGATACTCACACTTGTCAAAAAGGGAGGCACAAGAAGAACATGGGAAAGAGGAATATAAAGAACCAGAAGTAGAAAATCAAATAACATGTGCATATCTCTCTTGTGCACGGCCACCTCAACCATGAGGGCTTCGCAAGACACACATGAGGCAGTCCTAATTTTAGGCATCTGGGCCTCATAACTCTTCCTAAAGGTCTGTTGCATATTCCCCATTTTCTCCTCCACTTTAGCGTAGAACGAGCAAATAGGTTGTGGCTTCTCTAATAGGTTCTTAGTTAGCTTCACATATTTTTTTATCTGAGCCATTTTCTTATTATGATCACATATGTTCTAAAATTGCTTAGAAATAGATTCAAGTTCAGCAGTTAATTTAGGACAGTTGGTATAAGAAGCAATAGGCTCATTATAAGCAGCATGCATTTCAACGATTTTATGATCTGTCTTTTTTAAATTAATCTTCAAGTTGGTACAACTACCACAGATTTCAGACAAATCAAGAAGCATAGTATATAATCATCTAAAAGTATTGTCCTTATCCTCACATGAGGTGCAGATGTAGTCTCAACAGAATCATACTAAAAAGAAACAATTCTAGCCATTTCTAATTTAGCTAACAGAGTATCATTCTTCACCTTAAACAAATCAAGCTCAGAACTCACACTATTATGTGAGGTCATTAGTTTCTTCATATCTCCAATCAAGAAAGCACATACATCACAATCATCATAGGAGGAAGCAGATCTAAGTAATATAAGCTCCCGTGATAAGCTCTCTATTTCCTTCTTTAACTCACCACACCTAGCTCTAGACCTAGCATAAAACTTTTCTAACTTCAGAAAAGCATCATTAAGCTAGTCGTATAAAGGGCATACCTCATCGGAGTCACTATAGAGATCGTCATCGCTGGTGTCATTCTCGTTAGCCATGAAGCACATCCCGGTGAAAGTTGTCATCGTCCTTGGTATCATTCTACGGATCATCCTCACCGTTGTCTTCACTCTAGCCCTCCATCTCGCTAAAGTCAAAGTTATCGAAGGTGGTGAGGACGTGGTGGAAGAGTTTTTTCGCCTTGCCAAAGTTGCAGTACTTCTTCTCCTTACCTTGATCATGAGTTGGCGGCTTTTTGCTACGGTTCTTGTGATTTAGTTATTCTTACTCGTACCGCTGTAGTCATTCTTGTCCTTATCCAGCTTAGGGCAGTTTGCTCAAATGTGGTTGGGGCCACCATACTCGAAGAAGATAATTGGACCTCCTCTCTTCCTCTCTCTAACCCTCTTGTATGCATGTGAGAATTTCCTGACTAAAAGGGCTAACTCACTCTCTGAAAACTATTCAAACTGGTCATCACTTGTCTCACACAAAGCAACTAGAGAGAAACCAGAGACACCATCAGAAGATGGTCCAAAAGAAGACGAGGGATCAGTGACCAAGGCCATCGAACGCAAATTTATCTTACGAGAGATGACATCGATCTCATGAGTCTTGAGGCAAGAATACAATGCGTCAAGACTCAAGATCGATAAATCAATTGTATTCTTGATCGTGGTCGCTTTTTTCTCCCAAACTCTAAGATCCAGGGCAGAAAGCATCTATCGAGCATTATCTGAGTCTGAGTATGTGAGACCAACAGCTCATCCAATATCTTGCAAAATCTACCAAAGCACTCATTCAAGGACTCACCAGAAAGCATCTCAAATTTGTTGTTTCTCTGTTGTACTGGTCCTGTCGAACAGTATTGATTTGGCAGGTGCCCTCATGGTATACATCGAGAGTTACCCAAATGTGATATGCGAACAAAAGATGAGAGATATGATCAAACTCACTTCGGCTAAGACCCTGAATGATGATGTTCCTTGCCTTAACATTTGCCTCAACATCTGTCGTATTCATAGCCATGATGTTCTCATCGGCAAAAACAACAAACCGAGTCTTAACTTTCTTCCAAATTGCGTAGCCTTGAGTCTGAATGTAAAACTACATCCTACTCTTTCAAAAGGGATAGCTGATTCCATTGAAGATAGGAGGCTTGGTAGAATACATATCTATTGTCATGGCTCCAAAGGCCGGTTAAAATATATGAAAAGAGCTAATTAGACTCTGATACCACTTGTAGGACCGGATGGCAACAAAGGGGGATGAATGATGTTAACTCAAATTTTCTCCTCAAGTATTCAATATTTTATTCTCATAAAACTACAGAGTTGCAGAAAATAGAATTTTTATCTAAAACTCAAGACAAATGGCTTAAAAACACAAAATCTTGAAGCAACCACTTCCCGTAGTCTAACTAGCATAGAATTGGCAGTTTGACCGTCCCATGTGGTCTGACCGCTGCTTTATTGGTGGTCTGACCACTGCTACAGTAAAATCAGGGTAGTAAATAGTATTTTCAGCTCGACTTCAAAAACCAAAATCGAGAGAACTTTTGATCTATACATCCAAATGATATGAAATTTTGCAGGAATCTTCTTTAGAGGATTCTAAACCTATTCCAACAAATAATCATGAAAAACATGGCCAAAGTTGAGACACCTTTCAGTTTAAAGGAGAGGTGCACCAAAACCAAGTCAAAATCCTAAACGATGAATACAACTTGCTCGTGGGTAGATGATGGCTAAAATAGCTCTAAATGTATTCCCACACATCACAACAAGTTAGAACACTAAAGAACATAACCCAAAAACTCTTAGAATAAGAAAGCACTTGATGAAGCCAAAATCATGTAAAACTGGATTTCTTCATGAACTTGCTATCAAAGTGTCTAGATAATACAAAATTAATTTTCAGAGGTTATCTCTATGTCAATCACATCCTTGGCACAAGAAGATCAAGAAGAGAAAAGATGAGAGATCAAAACCAACCGAAACAAAAGTAAATCAATCAAAACAAGAAATAGACATGGTGATCATCAAAGATTAATGTATTGCTATTTGAAGAGGTGGTGTTACAATCACTCTATCTTAGAGGATAGAGAGTGCATCATGCACTTAAAACCCTAACCCTAAAACATCAAAACACAAGAGAGGTGGGTTGGATGATTACCACATATCTCCATCTCAACCCCTTTTTATAGATAGGCTAGCCAGCACCATCTATATCTTAGTGGATGCTATTCATTTAACATAATGGGAGAAATCTATTAACCCCACGTACATTAGTTTTATTCACACATGTTCACTTATACACACTTTCCAAAGTGTATAAGCCCGTATCCGCTAAATCTTTAGCATCGATCCATCTCAATCAAACCAATTCCACCTTGACCTAAACCGCTCTCCAACGCATCGCCCATATGCCGCGGTTTTGATCTAATGTGGTTTCCGCTTCTTAGTGTAGTTTTTTTTTTCTTTTTCCCCTTTTTTTCTTTTACAATATCCGTGAAGATATAACGGTTTTTTCATTTTTTTTCTATGTTTTTTTTATTTTTCTTTAATTGAATATCTTAGAAAAAACTAACAGCTGCTACAGTACCATTTTAGCCAAGAGCAAAAAACACAGCACTTTGAAACAGGGCCATATTGTCGGTGTGGGAAGAGCCAAGAGGCGCGATCATGTTCAAGGCAATTGAGGGCCGATCTCCTTTCTTCCCTTTTCTACTTCTTTCTCTTTTTGGCTCCGGATCAATATGCACAACTATGAAGAATAATTGATATGGATAGGAATTACTATTAATTGAAATGTCTAGTGCATGTATGGTAAAAAGAGAGCGTGAAGTAGACGTCTTTCATTTGAAAACTGAAGCATTCGTCTTTTGTGTTTCCTAGCTTGACACATCATATCAACTAATCATCAGCCGGTCATATAATCATTAAGCACCTGTTTGAAAGGCAGTAATTTCATAGAAAAATTTTGTAGGAATTTCGTAAGAAACCATTCAATTCCTATGGCAATAACAAAATTCCACATTCCAAATAGGTCCTAACACTACATGTTAATTTTATAAAACCTTTTTGCCAAACTATAATGATAATGCTTGTGCAAAAGCGTGGACCACCTTGCTAGTTAAGTAAAAGATTATAGTCAAATTCTTGCATCGGAGATTATAAAAATGCCAAATACCACTTATATTTGTGGACATAGGGTAGTATCTTCTATACGTGATTCTTCCTCAAAAATGATAATCTATGGACGTTCACCGGTAGGGGAAATGGCGGACCATTGAAATTTGACAATCCAATGTATCGTCGATACAATTCAGAGTAGCAAATTTCTTTCTACATGTTCCTTGCAACTCACAATAGGCAGCATTATAGAAAAAATTCACATTAGGGATGGATGCAAAAGGTGAAACCGCTCAGTCTTCCCTGATAACAGCACGCAGTCTAATACGATATGTACAAAAACATTTAGCCCTGTTTGGAGGACGTAGGATTTAAGCCTTTGATAACAGCAAATTTGTAGGTTGCCGGTGAGATTCTCGCCATTCCGAAGGGACCCTCGCTTACTGAGTGCCACTTGCTGAAACCAGAGACAGAAAGCTCTCTCCACTTCGCACCACCGGGCACTCTTCGCGTGATCGTGTCCGACCAGCCGCGTACACTCTGCCGGTGCTAAGCAAGAAGTCGATCGTGCCATCCTCCACGCAAATTTACCGTGCAACTCAGGCAACTCCTCAAGCTTCTGCTGCTGCTGCTGATGTGGCCGCACCGGTCTCGATGTCGTTGCTGCCGCCGGACACGCTGTCGTCGCCGCCGCGGCTCTCGTGCAGCTCCATGATGGGCTTCATCTTGCGGTCCGTGATGGCGATGGAGATGTCGTTGGGGAAGAGGTTGCGGAGCACGAAGGCGTGCACCATGGTGGTGGCGAAGAGCCCCGTCACGGTGAGCGTGGCCAGCATGGAGAGCCCGACGCACAGCGCCTTCGTGAACGGGTTGTCCACCTCCGTCGAGTACCGGATCGACGCGATTGCCGCGCCGGTCATCGGGAACGTGTACGCCCACCACGCCAGCGAGAACCTGAATCCCCGGAAGAAGTTGATGCGCACGGCAAGCGACGCGTAGAGGAACATGGCGATGAAGTAGGCGAGCCTGCACCCGAGGTCGAACTCGCCGGTGATCTTGGCCCATGCCATGGATGCGACGCTCGGCGCGGCCACGAAGAGGAAGAACACCGGGTGCAGCTCCTTGGGCAGCGTCTCGTTCGTCGGCAGCCGCTGGTACAGCGTCACGAACAGCACGCTGTAGTGCGCCAGCCCGACGGCGAAGAAGAAGATGGGCCCCTCCTTGAGCCCCATGGACGCGCCCAGCAGCGCGCCGACGAAGTTGCCGACGACAGACAGGTGGTTCGACGGGTTGGCCACCTTGGACAGCCGCCTCTGCCCGCCGGACATCCACTGGCCGTAGATCTTGAGCTCGAGGCACAGAACGGGCGCCATGAGCGCGTACCAGAGCCAGGGGTGCAGCTTCGTCGTGACGGAGGGCGGCACGCCGATGACCAAGAAGAGGCAGGCGATCCACGGCGCGAAGAAGAAGTTGACCCTGATGGGGTGGTAGTACTCGCGGCGGACGGCCTCGAAGAAGAAGACTACCTTGCAGCCGTAGATGGCCGAGATGACGCACATGAGCGCCACGGAGATGCACCAGAGCACCAGGTTCACCTTGGTGGTGACGTGCAGGAACGCGGTCGGCGCTGACGTCGCGATCGTCTTCCACAGCATCGCCTGGCTGCTCACGCCGAGGCAGATACCGAACGCCGACACCGGGAACCGGAGCAGGAACGGCCACGTCTTGTCCGACGGCAGCACCAACTCCTCCGACGACTGAAACCAACGGCACAAGTTTCACAACGGCATGAGCTTCCAAGCAAAGCAATGGATGCGTATGACAAAGTTGACATGAATGGACAATGCGATCGAAGAACTCAAGAATTACTAACGGGAGTTGATAAACCCATTACTAACTTACCCTGAGTTGGTCCAGTTCGGGGCCCTCCAGTGCAGCGAAGAAGCGATCAACCTTGGGCATGGAGGCGGTGCGTTGGCTGCTGATGGCGTCTTCGACACCGCCGTCCTCCCCGGGGGCCTCTGGCCCGCCGCCGGCTAGATGGGTGAGCTGCCGCTCGAGCTTCCCTGACCACGTCTTGAACGAGTCGTAGCGCTTGTCCCGGTTCCGGCTCCCGGCACGGGAGGGCTGCCCGCCGGTGATCGGCTGCGACCGGAACATCGCCTTGTCCGGCTGCACGAACCGGAAATTGTTGTTCCCCTTGTCCTGCGCCGGCGGGTGCTGCGGCTCCTGCGCCGGCGGGTGCTGCGGCTCCCGCGCTGCGTTCGTCACGACCTGCCTCCGCAAGTCGTCCGATTCGCTGGTGCCGGCAACGGGGAAGGGCACGCCGAAGCCGCTGGGCGACGCCGGCAGGCTGATGGACACGGGCTGCACCGACCGGAAACCCGGCGGCTGGAACGGCGAGTCCAGCGGCGGGATGACCACCTCGCTGCGCCGTGGCACGCGGTCCAACGGCGGCACCTGCATTGCAAAGAAAGAGACGGTCATTTCAACGCCCACGTCCATCTCCATTCCAAGTTTCCAACCATGATCGATGGAACGAAGCTGAGGCGAAGGGAGGACTTACCCCTGCGCGGGACGGGTTGTTGGGGTGCAGCTGAGGGCGGGGGCTGGGTTGAGGGCGCGGGCTCGGGGTCATGACATCAAAGCCGGGGAGGTTGGACACCTCAACGTCGGCGAGGAGGGACGGCACGTCGCCGGGGTTGCTGCTTTTGGCTTCCATTGCTCAGGCGAGACCTGCACGATACACACACATACACGGAGCAGTGTAGGAGCTGACAAGTGAACTTAAAAAGGACCAAATGGTAAGAAGATCTTTGCTAAGAAAACCAGAGAGCAAATAAGCTGGAACAATTTTCTGCAAACTTACCGTGGATGTCCAGCTGGACCAACAGATTTCAATAATCAGAAACCTGATCAATGGATTTGGCAGGAAGCTAACTGCAATACGCTAATCTCTCGGACAAAATCCAATCTAAAGCTAGGGGATTTCTAGACGCTTCTCTTGTGCTGTTAGACAGACAGAAAATGGTGTGAACATTAGTACCAGAATCTCTTCGATTTACGAATAGAGGTAAGAGGCCCTGCTTATCTGGGTTTATGTTTATGGTTTCTGATTTATTTTTTATTAATAATAATTTTTGTTTTTTCTAACTTTTCAGTATTTTTTAGCTTTTTTACCGTTTCTTTTTTTCCTGTATTTGTTTGTATTATACGTGATGGGTTAACCTATTTTTTAGATTTTTAAAATTAATTACGCTAAATAAGTCACCGTCAGCTACAGTATAATTTTAACAAACTACAGCATAATTTTAGTTATAAACTATTAAATTTCAGTTCAACCGAACGACGCCTTAGGCTCAACTGGGCTTCGGCCATCACTAGCGGTGGCGATTTTTTCACTGTAGCAGGTACTGTAACTACAGTACCTGCTACAATAAAAAAAATTTATTTTTTCCCGTTTTTTTTAAATTTATTTATACTTTTTTTTCGTTTTTTGTTTTCGGTTTTTTACATTTAATTATACTCAATAAATCAACTCAACTACAGTGTTTTTTTAGTCAGTTACAATATTTTTTCAGCAAAAATAAAAAATCATCACTATTCTAATCACCTCCTTAATTTAATTTAGAAAAAGCAGATGGAGGAGGGAGGGACAGGGCATGTGCAAGCGATGAGTTGTGTGGCATTTAAATGGCAAAAGGTGCTGTAAATGATGACCTGCTGGTTAGTGGGACTGGCACCAGCCTTAAACTACACATCAGGTACCTATCCCGCTTCACTACGCAGGAAGTGCTCTTTTTCACGAATGGTACGACACAGACGCGTATTCACGCACACCACTCATGCGCATAAATATATGCGTGCGTTTACAATACATGTCTGTGGATAACAATGATCGGAGGCTATAGGGTCTTCGAATCGTGAACACACATGATGTCTCACCCAGCACACACGTATATGTGTATCTATTTTATTTTGAGATGAACAGGACGCAAACGGCAGCCCTTGCCAAGTCAGCTAGGCTCAACCCTAGTAGGAAGTGCTCCTGCTATTACCGTCACTACCGGCCAGTTGCAGATACTACAGGAGGTAACCAGAGCAGCTGTATAGCAACTGTTTCCTTTTTATTTCTTTTTTTTTTGCGCATCCATGGTTCAAATTCCGTGGTTAGTACTTAGGGGTGATCGGAATAGCGATAGCTTTTGGCTGAAAAAACACTGTAATTGGTTGAAAAAATACTGTAGCTGAGTTAGTAGATAGTGTAGTGAATAGTAAAAAAAAGCTAAATCTAAAAGCTGAAGTCGAAAAAAACCGAAACGATATCCTTAGTTGGAATCACTTCCGCGATCGTTTACCGCCTAGTAGGGGAACTTGGTCCCGTCCGATCAATGATGCTGCATTACATTTGAAGTGGCACCCAAGCGTCACCAGCCAGATCGTGACAATAAAGGAAATGTGGGGTCGGGTCGATGAAGCAATAGGAGCGATCCCATGCGAAGCCATTGCCCGGCAGAGGAGAGAACCAGCTGTGCATGCAGCTTGGCACTTTTAATGACTTACGTATTTTCTAATTGGTTTATCAAAAAAAATTAAATCAATTTATCACTATTTGATATATTTATATAAATATTTATATTAGAACTAAAAATCATCATACATACTTATAAACAGTCAACCATAATAAAAAAACTCAAATGGAAGACGTTATTAAAAAAGAAGGGCCGGGCGGGCAGCGTCCGCCCGTCGTCGTCTGGACAGTTTGTGATCCGGTCGGGCATAGAACGGTTTCACGTCCTGGACACAGGACAAGAGCCGTCCATCACCCTCAGCACATCAGACAGGAGTCCATCGATGAACCGAACTAGTAGACGATGACGAACAGAAAACAAAACAGATCGATCGGGAGCCGTCCACGTCGCGCGTGTGCCGTCGTCTGGCGGCGATAGCAAGTAGTGACGTGTCCTAGAATGTCTTGCGCGAATCGAACGGATGCCAGACGGTTTTAGAGGCTATACAGAATAGCAATGGTTTATAATTTTTTTACTATAATTATTTTTTTATTATAGTTAAATTAATTTATTTAACATAATTAAATTAAAAATATATTAGTTTATAATAGATAATGCAAAAAGACAAAAAATCAAAAATAAAAAAATAAAAATAATACAAATCTAAATAGTAAAAAAAAGTCACCGCAGAAACTGAACGCAAACACCGTCAAAACTCGTGAAGAGCTGGCGCAGGATTGATTCGCTGGAGTCCGTTCGTACGTACGTAATTAATTGATGGAATGGAATTCCTGACGCTAAACGCTGGCTAATGCCGCTTCGATTAAAGAAACATTGCTCACGCCTAATCCCCGGCCCGCTAAACAAAGTTTAATCATACTGTCATACAGCCGTACCAAATATTTGTTTCCCGACGCGTACAACGCATTATTAGGTTGTTTTAAACTGCGATAACTTCTAACTTTTAAAGGATAAAAATTATTTAAAGATGTTCAGAATAACATTAACTTATGACTTTTTTACTGTAATTAAATTAGTTTATTTGGCATAATTAAATTTTTAAAAAAATAAAAAATATGTTAACCCATTACGAATAATACAAAGAAATATGGGAAAAAGGAAAGGCAAAAAAGCCTAAAAAATAAAAAATAGAAAAAATAAAATTAATGAGTAGTGAAAAAAGTAGAAACTAAATTGAGCGGTACTTTAGAATACGTTAGCTTTTTAACACAGTCTTTTCTTTTTTTTCATTGCATTATTCATAAAGATATAGTGATGATTTTTTCTATTTTTTAATTGAATGCGTAAAAAAACTAACAACTACTACAATGCTATTTTAACTTAAAAACAAAAAGAAAAACTATCTAACACTATAGCGTCAAACCTACTTCTAATGGGATATCCCACAACCATCTATCCCCACTCAATCATCTTCTGAGGAGATTCGATCTATCCCGCAACATTCCTCTAGATGTTTCGCCACTCCTCGCTCATGTCTCTGTCCTCCCCCCAAATCTCAGTCTTTCTAGCAGCTGCGACAAGCAAAGACAGTGGGCTCGCACAGGCAAGAGGCGGCATGCAAGCAGCGTCAATACGCGAGCGCTGGCTGGCAAGCTGAGGGAGCACGGCAGAAGAGCAATGGTGAGCGAGCACGACAAACCGCTGCTGAGCAGTAAGATGGTCTCGGCCATGGCAGATGCAGTGAGTCGTTGGTGAGTGATGAGTTGGGATGGTTGTGATGGGCGTAGTGACCACAGGCAAGTGCAACGGCCACGAGCAACAATAGATGGGAAAGAGCATGCAGCAGATGCTGGTGGCGGCTTGTCGTGTTCTGCCCAAGCAAGCGGTGGCAAACTAGCACAGTGGAGAGTAGCAAGGAGTCGTTATTGAGCCCAGGTGCATCTTAGAAAATTGCATGTTTTCTGGTTGAAATCTGGTGTATTTTGTTTGACTTTGTGTTGAAGTTGAACTTACTCGAAAACATGAAATTGTGTTTGAATTTTGTTATTGTTAAAACTTTTTGATGGAATTTTTGCCGAAGAAATATTTCTAAAACTTATTAAAACTTGCTTCAAACTTTTTCTAAAACTTCTTGAAATATGTTAAAACTTCAAACTTGCTTCACATATTTTTTCTAAAAATTTTTTAAAACATGTTGTAACTTGCATGAAACTTTTCGCAAAACATGCTAAAACTGCTTAAAACATCAAGTTCAAAAACAAAAATTAAATTTCTTTGAAACTTTTCATTAAACGTGTTGAAACTTGAAACGTCATGAAACTCTTCAGTTGTTGAAATATGTTAAAACCTTATAAAACTCTTCAATTGAAACTAGATAAAATTTGTTGAAATCTTGTGAAGCTCTGTGGTTGAAACTTGAAACTTGAGTTTGAAATCTAGAACTTGTTGGAATTTGGTCTTAAAACTTTTTTGGAATCTTCTAGATATACGTAAACTCATTGAAACTTGATTTTTTTTTCAAATATTTTTTTATGTAACTTTCTAAAACTTGACAAAATTTACTAAAACTTATTGCAATATATTGAAACGCCATAAAATTTTACTATACTGTTAGACTAGCTGCTCCCAAAATTAAAATCTATAATACTTTTGAACGGAACCTTAGTCGAATAAATTAATATAATCCGCCCCACTGTCAAGCTAGAAGCAAAGCAAACGGCGTAAAGGTCACCCGTGAGCTCCGAGCGACAACGCTCGAGGTGGGCGCGGTAGCCAGCCTACAGGGGAGGTAGGCTCGCCAGAACCAGCGCAGCAGCTAGCCAGCCAGACTATCTGCCAAGGAAAAAATGTTATGCAGAGGACGACCCTTCATCAGATGCTGCCACATGGCTCTGGGGAGGAGTACGTGGCCGCATCTGAGCCTCCCCAGAAAATCTGCTCCCGTCTGCCAAGTACCCCACCCAGTTGGTCAGAGGCCGGTGTGTCCGTATGGATATCATAGATCACACGTCGACGTGTACGATTGCATGGCGTGTGAGGGATATTTCTTCCCCCTCTGCCGAGCAACAACCTGTGCAGAATGTACAGCTCGACTCCGTACAGCCAAGTGAGGAGGATTTTTCAGGCATGGGAGTATGAACAATCCATGTCGCCCAATTGCACGGTGCAGGAGCGAACCAGCTGTGCTGCATGCACACTTCAAATCGAAGAGGAACTCGCGTGCAGGACGTAGTTAAAGGCGTGTCCCCATCGCACGGATATGATCCAATCGGGCATGGAAAGGTTTCACGTCAATTGAGCCGTCGCTCTCATGACAGCAAAACCGGAGCTGATTGACCGAGCCGTCGTGATAATCTAACTAATTTGTTTCGGACTATGAATGACAGATCGCTCTTGTCTGGCCATTGCCAGAAAGCAGCGGAAGGTCCTAGAACAGTAGAATTGATGCTCGTATGAAACAGTGTCGAAACATGCCAAGACTAAAAAAAAATAACAAACTTGTATCAAATTTTTTTTAAGTTGAAGTCAAAACTCATGATAAAAACATTAAATAAACATATTAAGACATTGGGGCCGCTTAAAGGAACCCCAATTACGCCCTAATCCCCGGCAAGTTAATTAACCCGCCCAAGTGTACTCGACGGCACACGCCACGCCGCGCCACGCGCAGGCACGTCCCAATCCAATACGAAAACATGAATTGGTGTTGCGCATCTCAAACAAGGAACCGAGCAATAGTATTAGTATATCATATCTTGTATGTTCTCCATGACGGCGGCCGCGCGGCAAACAAATCGCCTAGCTTGCTAGCTAATTAACCGCAGCAGCATCCGAAGAAAGATAATGGTGATGATCCGGATCATCACCTGGGGACGGTGAGGAAACAACAAGCGCCACCCAACCGGCGACATCGGTGGGTGGGCATGCGCCGCAGGCCGCAGCGGAGCAGCCATGGGCATGACTGTGGGGGGTTTAAGGCTCTGTTCTAAATAGTGATGATTTTTTATTTTTTTAAATGTTAAAAGTTATTTAGAATGTATTAGTTTTTTAATAAGGTTTTTTGTTATTATCTATGAAGATATAACGATATGTTTTATTTTGTTATATTTTTTCTTTATTTTGTAATTAAATATCCTAGAAAAGGATAACAACCTCTGTAGTATCATTTTGATCAAAAGTCAAAAGCCATAATATTTTTTAAACAAGAGGTAGATAAAGAACCGAAAGCTAAAGGGGTTTGTCCCTGAATTTACAGGTATTTTTTTAGAAGCAAAGCTACAGCTATGATACTATAGGATAAATAAAACAACTCTCGTACCACGGCTGAGCGGCAAGAATCACCTGGGACGTGAGGAAGGCCGGAGGCGCGCGGCAGCATGCGGTGCCCGTGGCGATGTCCGGCGGAAGCTTGGGACGGGGGATCGGAGGTGGCGCGGCTGCTGGATCGCCGGGACCAGCAGCTAGCCAGCCGTTGGCACGGCCGCGGGGGTTGAGGCTATATACGAAGGCGGCGGCCGCGACGTTACGCGCGCGCGGGAATAGATAAGAGCCGGCAGCTTGGGTTGTGTTTGTAGCCTTGGACGGACCGGAGTTTCTAAATGGCCTCAAAATATACGGTTCCACTTCAAATAGATTCAGCTTTTGACTTCTTTTTAACTTTCAGCTTATTTAAACCAGAAATTATTTGAAATGCATCATTTTCTAATTTCAGCTTATTTTGGCTTTTTTACCTTTTCTTTTTTCCCCCTTATTTCTTTACATTGTTCATGAAAATATAATATTTTTTATTTTTTTCTCTCAATTTTTTCTATTTTTTGGTATTTTTTAATAAAAAAGTTAATATCCGTTACAGTATAATTTTAGCTAAAAACTAAAAATCAAAACCCCTAGCCCCCAGCTAAGGCCCATTGGAGAGTGACCTATATCGTGCTGAGCCACCCGAGCGTGGCTATACAACAAAGATGCAGGCCCACATGGTTGGGGCTGGACTCCAGAGGTAGTGAGCTGGTAAGTGATCGCCCGAGATTTCGAATGGGTTTTTTTACTGTTGCTGATGACTTATGGTTGCAGCTGATGATTTTTTGTTTTACCACGAGTGTTTGTACGAATGAACCGAATATCGATAAACCGATAAGCCACGTCAAAAAAATTATCTCAATAAACTATTTTGAAAAGATGGGAGAAACTGTCCCATTTATTTGTCTTTAGGAAGCCAAGCCATAAAGAGGGCCTTTGTTTCGTGTGACCACTGACGAGCTGCCAAGTACCACATCTGGTTGGTTAAGGCAGATATGTCCCTGTATATGGTTCCATTCATCATATATACTAGTTGCGGAAGTGCAGCGTCACGTCACGCTAGTTGCCACGTGGACCGAAGCAAAAGAGTCAGCAATTCGTAGAAGAGATTTCTTGAAAAAAAATCAAGGACATATATGTATTTCCTGAGAAAGTGAATGACTTTTCTAAAAAAAATGAAAGATCCATATGTAATTTCGGGAACAACACAGGGCTTAATCATGCAAAAAGAGGGTTTTTTAAAAAATTCGAGGACTTATATGCAATTTTAAAAAATCAGTGGGGTTTTTGGCTAAAGCAGAAAAAAGAAGGTTTTTTTTAAAGTAAGGTTCTATACATAATTCTAAAACAAGCGGAGAGTTTTTCGCAAAATGGTGATGTGGCAACGGGGCTCCCGGCAATCCCCGAGTATGCACGATATGATTGACGTTCAATTGCATGTCGTGGAAGGGAACTAGTCCTTCGCCGCAATTATCTCTAGCAAGATCAGGGTGAAAATTAAAGAAAATCCCTATGTCGAATCTGTACATACGAATGAGGATTTTCCTTGCCTCGAGCACTGGTATATAGTATGTAGACTCGATTTTTATTAATTTAAGACCTGGCGCACCCTCGGCCACTAAAATTTCGATTTTTATTAATGTAAGACCTTGCTTGGAACATCTTTCTTACGGAATTTCTACGAAAAATCTGAGATTGTTTTCTGGTAAATAAAGCTATGGTTAATTAGTTCTTATTTAAAAGTATTGTGGTTTTTATCTTTTAGCTGTAACTTTCGGTTGATTGTGAGAGAGATTAAAGGAGTAAGAAATACTTACATTGAGAAATCACTCTATTCAAAACAGCTCAGTAGCTCCTATAAATGACTTACTGAAACTATTTTAAGAAACCACTTATTCAAAAGTTAACTTTTAAAACCAAAAGTCAGAAGCTGCTAATGTTATAAAATGACTATGGTATTACTGTGGAGACCGTAAAGATCAAACGGATGGTGAATAGAGATAATGCTACAGGCTCATGTCAATCTAGTCTACTACTACTGAGGATATTGTGGAATCCCATTCTTTGATTCGCTCTTTTTTTTCACCTTTTGGGCTTTCTCTGCCCTTACGATTACCACAGAATTGGCCCATATAAAATTATATGACATTAGTTGTTTATAAATTTTATCATATAGGATATAGGATATGAGATGATGTGTAGAAGAGAAGGAGAGTATAAAGAATTGAGCATCGACTATAACACGATAAATAAGATATATTATGTTATGGTGAAACTGTCTATAGAGACATATAAAAAACAATCTATTATATAAGTTATCTTTAATACCATCTATAGATTATATAAAAAATATTATAGATAATAATTATCCATTATCATTGTATATGCCCTTACTCTCACCATATTCTTCTACAGACGACAGGTGTGTTGTCTGTCTTGTCATTTGCGCCTCTCTTTCAGACTTTTGAGCTTTCGAGCGTATAATAATATCCTATGATCGCAATAGCTGGTCAGCCAACAAAAATTTCAAGTATAGCAATTTGTGGGTGATTTGAGGGAGAGAGTGACAGACAGGGCTAAGTAAGTAGTGATTAACCTGATTACAGCTCAAGGTGCATGGCAACTTAATGCAACCAAATCTAATGCTAGGTGTCTATTCGAAAATCTAAACTGCAAACTACCAAAATGTACAAGGATTGAAAGTTTTTGTCCCCAACCACTGATGAAGTAATTAATTATGATCAATAGATTCAGTTTGTTGCATAGTATTGTTAATAAGAACGATATTTCCACATCCGAATGCGTTTTGTTAACAAGAACGATATTTCCGTAAAACTGAAACCAAGAACAGAAACAAGAGACCAAAACCATACAGAGAGCAATCAACCCCAAGAGCAGAGCACGATGGCACATGCACCAGAGCTTGTGGAGCTGGTCAGAGCAAGCAACACATCGCAGACAAGCGGAAGGAATGAATTCAGATGCAGCATATTTGCATTGTAAAAGCGCAGATGAAACAGAGAGAGGAAAAGATCGACGGGCTCGCTCACCTTGTTGGCTGGCTCCTTGAATCTATCGACTGATGATGATGATGATGATGATGTCCAAGCCTGAGCTGACGCGGTGTCGTTGACGCTGAAGACACCGGGGATGGATATGTGGACGGAGATCGACGTGTGCGCTGGTATGATCGCAGGGATGTTTCCTGAGGTGCCTGGGCAAAAAAGACGGGGGATTCCAGCTTCCTATTAGCTCCTTCGTTCTCGGGCTCCCTCCCCCTCTCTCTCTCTCTCTACGCTGTGGGATGGTGCCTCTCTTGTTTCCTGTGTCCCTCTTGATTTATAGACGCGTGTTCTACCACCCAGGCTGATGAATCGGTAACAAATCTCCTCGCACCAAAGGAGAGAAAAAAAAGATACATTAAACATGGAACACAGCTTTTCTATTCCGCAGAGCAAATGTCACATATGGTACATTTGCTTTTATTTTTATTCCTTCTTTATTTGCTTTATGTCGTCGCAATTCGCTTTTATTTGCTTTACATCAAGAGCAAGTTTGCTTTATGTCGTCGCAATCGTTGGGAGTTACGAATTACCACCGCGAAGGAGGTCGACCTCTCAATGCTATTGAAATGAACAAAATTTTGGAAAATGCAAGTGTCGTCAATTTTTCAGTTAATAAGGTGAAAAATGACCATTCTGCGCTCATTATGTCTTCTTTATATCTTTCTTTCTTTTTTCTTATGGCCTGTCCAACCTTTCATTCTATCCTATCCTCTCCCATTCTTATCTCTTCCGGAACAAAGAATTAAGGAGAGAGTAGATAATAAGAAAACCACAAGGGTAAAACTGTTATTTATGAAATTTCTCACTAAAATGGATGGTATTAACAGAGCTCATGGATGGAAAACGTGTGTGACAATGATGGCATTTTCCATAACTTTTGGCATTTGTGATGGTATTTTGAAGTTCCAACTGTGATGGTATTTTTCAGCTCCACGACGATTATAATGGTATGGAGCAAATTTACTCTTAAATGAAACCCTCTTGATAACTCTCTCTTAAAGATTATATTTGATTTAGAAGTGTGTTTAGTCCTTTGGCCATGATAAACACTTCTGATTAACGTCAGTTGGTAGCTAGGTAATCATATTTCTATGTGATCAGAGCAGCAGAATGAATTAATTGTGAGATTATAGATGAGAGCCAAGTAGCATATACAACTCTATATTATTGTCGATTTATGAAAGCATTCGAGGAGGCGATCTATTAAATGACCTAATTCTACTGGTCATCAAATTTGTCACCATGGACTTTGGGAATTAGTAGGTGCATTATCTCTCCTGAAAAAGAGATAATAAAATTAGGATTTTTTACAGTACATTATACTGGTAGTAGAAAAATAGTAATAGAAATAAAATCTAATGTTGATTTATGAGGGTATTATAGACTTTTATTTTTTAATTTGATTCTTTTCGAGAGGGTATTTTAGACCGTTAACTAGATATCGATCACACCATAATCATATTTTCAAGAATACAACTTCTAGGTTGGTACAGTTGGACACGACTTTCCTGTTCCCTCGGGCTTATTCCCGTTGCTATTCCCTCGTACGTGGCGCCAATTCCATTCTGCCCATGGCCCCAGACTCCATGCAAAAGAAAAACAGAAACGAAGCGGTTGCAAATTGCCATCCCCTCCATGGCTCCATCTCCTATCACCAGGAGGTGGTTGCCGCTGGCCGTTGCTCAGTTGATCGGCGGTATCCCGCCGGCGGCCGTCATGTTTTGCTTGTCTGCACAAGGCTAAAAGCTAACTGTCCTCAGCGGTCGCCGGCCGGAAGCCATCGGCAGTGAGCACTAGAGCTCTTGGCATCCGCAAGACTGACCTCACAAATCGAGTTCGCTTGGGTAATGCCGTCATCTGAGTTTGTTGCGTTGCTCTTTATTGCGAACGCCGATCTTCACAATTATTAGAAGCCAGTGACAGTGGAGCTTGTGGTAGCCGCGACCTCGCCGATTCTACATGACGGAAGGCCGACATCGGAGCTCATGGGGACGGGAATACGGCTTCTAGGCTGTCTCCAACACGTGTGTGGTAGTTTATGCCACTTGTTTCATTTACAATTCTACCTTTTTAAATATTTTACTGCTAGTAGTATGAGTGATAGTATATTTAAATTCTAATTAATCTGAATCATTGGATCACAAAGATTAGACGGTTCATATTTATTTTAAGATACCGTAAAAGAGTATTACAATTATACCTCTCTTAGAATTCTACTGCTAGTACTACCGGTAGTAGTATAACTAAATTCTAACTAATCTAGTCTATTAGATAAAAAAGAATGGACGGTTCATATTTACTTTTGGGTACTGTAAATGAGTTCTAAAATTAAGGAGCAAGCACAATGAGAAAGGCATGGACTACACCGTCCTGCACTGCTTCCTTTTATCGGCTTTTTTTTTGTTCTTCGTTTGGTCATCTTCTTCTTATATCCTCCAGTGCACTGTGCATGCTTACAAAGAGTAGTTGTAGTGGAGGGAGCCCAAATTACTTCTGGACAATGGCCATGTGACATGCAAGGAATGGAATGGAATAAAGCAAGAAAGAAATGGCTAGCGCTTCCAAAATCCCAATGGGTTCTGTTGAAACGATGAGCTAGACGGCTATATACAATCCGCACATGTTGTACGACACTGATCTTGCCAAATAAGCACGTCTATGTATCTCAGATAAGCACAACAAAATATGTATCTCAGATAGAACCTGCGTCTAACATATCACATAAACAATTCTTAGCACGGTTTGAGGGAGAAAAAGAAACCACTGTTCAATCGACACATAAACTACTACGCCTGAATGGGCTTTAGATGAAGGTGGCCTGTATATGTCGTAAATTGGTTAATTGCATGAAAACAAAGCAACGCAGCTATCAATCCTATCGGGCATTCTGATCACTTTGAGAATAGTCAGCCTCATCGCAGGAGCAAGGTTCAGATCTACGAAACAAATTAAATCAACACAGAGGGGGCACATGGAATCTATGTATATAAAGTTGAAATGGAAACGATGAGAATCCAACGATTACAAAGTTGAAACGTACAGTCTGAGGATCCAACACGCACTGCACTCTGGTACAGGCGTTCAGCGTAACCTAAGACTTTGAACAAAAATATCACTTCTTTTTGGTTGCAAACATCTGTGTAGAGAACTGCACATAGAGTAGGAATTATGGCTACGTAATGAGCATTAGCTAGAACCCTGATCCCTGTGTTTACTTTTGACCTTTGAACCCTGTACTACGCAACGAAATCAAGCTGGCAACATCCAAAGAAGCAAGATAAACTAAATTAAACAGCTGTTTGGTCCTAAGCCAAACAGATTTCGACGTGAACCCTAAATTTAAGAGCTCAACGCCAAATTGGCCACTAAAAGAACTATCAACATATGAGATCCTATAATCCACCGGTAGCGCATTCCATACTTCTAGCAGTACGTGCTTGTACTCGACATTGAATTAATAAACAATTTATAAACACAACCTTCTAGTAGCTCATTTCCTTTCAAGTATGCGGCTCGGAGTTGTTTATTAGAGAAGACAAAGAAAGCCATTAAGCCTCCACAAAAGATTGTTCCTGTTCTAAGGCCAGAATGATCGGAGTTGGCTTTCAGGAAGGAAGCGATGGCTGCTGACAGGGACACCGGCAGCTTTGTTACGTGGATGTGATTCGCACCTGCTGCTTACACCAAACGAGTAATTGCAGGAAAACGACGCAGTTTGACTTATGCCGTCTCCAAAGTTACCGCCTTTCACTGTCTCAGTTTACCTTAGTGGGAAGCTCGCACACTCAAGGATTCCAACTTTCATCTTCAATGAGCCCTTCCGTGCGTACGGATGAAGCTCTTTATGAAGTGTTCGTGCTCCTGGTTCCACCAATGGTCCCAGGATTTCCCCGTCCCCCCCCCCCCCCCTCTTTTTTTTAGGGAACGTACAAAAAAACTCGCACGCCTTTGCATTAAGTCTCTGGCCAAGTTAACGATGGTTTTTGATTTCTATTTTTTCACTATTCTTTAATTTCGTTTTTTCTAATTTTTTATTTCTGTTTTTCTGTCTTTTTTTCCACTATATTTTTTACATTGTCCATTATAGGTTAACCTGTTTTTTTATTTTTAAATTTAATTACGTTAAATAAGCTATCTCAACTACAGTAAAAAATAATTTAGTTACAGTGAAAAAAATCATAAATTATTATGATTTTGAACATCCCCTAAGAGGGAAGAAATTGAACAGATCCGTAGACAAAGTGAGCTTACATACTCAGTGGAGGCATCGAATCGAATCGGGATTTTGGTTCCTCTGGGATCAGATGGTGTTGGGTGCTTGCAGGCTCCGTTTGACGTCAACCACTGTACGCCTTCGTCTCAAGCCTCAGGCTTGGAAAGAGCCAAGAATCAGAGTGTCATCTTGCTTATCCAAACCATTGTGTACTTTTTTAAGACTCGGACCCTGCCATATAGCCAGACAACACAGATAGGCAGAAGTATTCTGGAAATCTGCGCCTGACGCTCTCTTCTATCTTCTGATGTTTTTAACCATCTCTTTGAGAAAAGTAGATGGTAAAAACCAAAATAGACTATAGCCTGAACAATCCTAAAGATACGATACCTATTGGACTAACTACCCATTGAACTTGCTTGGATGCAAATGAAGAAACATGACCTTGAGAGCATATGAATTTCATGGCGATCATTACGCAACTATATAAACTAAATGGATGTAATTAATTAGTAAAAGTAAACTATTTTAATGATTAGACGGGAAAAACAGCAGATTAATCATCCAACAACATTAACAGCCAACGTTAACGAGTTTACTGTCCCACCTGTGAACAAAGGGTGCTTCAGGGCCTCCTAAGGCAAAAGAAAGCCTATGATCAACTCTAACCATTACGAGGCCTTCATTTTGTACCTTTACGCAGCATGGCAGAACATCACCACGTAGGAAACAAATGATGTTCGGACTGATTTTTGCCGTGCTCGGGCGCATAAACAGAGGGAGAGGGATCCAAAAGCAACGATTTCACTCAGGTATTCAGGTACCAAAAGGGGTGATGTCTTTTCTATTACAAAATAGTTGTTCAGGCCAATCAAAATACAAATTAGAAGGACAAGAACAAAGAAATGCCAGAAACAAAGATGCCGAGTTTGTGGACCAAAATGGTGACGCACAGATATCGGCTTGCTTTGATTAACGAGAGCATTAAGGGGGCAAACAAACCAAGCTTTGATGACCTAAGAGATCAAGTCTATCCCCTAGCTCCTTTAGTAGCCCATTGTCAGACTGGAAGCAAATTGAGTTCAGATTCAGAAGCAGCAGGGGCGACAGGATTAGCCTTTGGATGGATGGATCAGATTTCTCCATATCCTTCTGAGTGTCATCGAGCAGTCTACAGTTGTCCCGTTACTGTTTTTTTGTAATTGCCGTTACTATTCATTGTAACAGCTGAACCTCTGTTGGACTGGCGGCTGCCATCACAGGGAGGAGCCTGGATCTAACCTGATTGGGAGATAAATCGGATACAGCAGCAGATTGAGGAGAACTCCTTCAGCATGCAGGACCAATTGATCCAACTGCAAGATCAGATGTCAAGGAATTCTACCCAGATTAATCAGGTAATGGGTCTGCTCAAAACTTTTCTAGAGAAATCGGGACCAGGGGCGGACGCACAGTATAATTAGTGGGGGCCTTGGCCCCCAGTCAATTTTATTAATCACATATACCCCCTTAGATTTAATTCACATGGCCCCAGTCCGAACTCAAAGGCCTCAGCGTGGCCCAATCAAGCCGGCCGGCAGCCCCCACTCAATTTTAGTCCTAGGTCCGCCCCTGATCGGGACCGGCCAAAGTGGACAGTACAGCAGGATTATTGGAGGGAGAGGGAACTCCTTTGGGACAGACAGAGGTGAGACCACATACTTTAGTGGAATTCATCCAAGCAACACCGGGCAGTGGGCATTCATTTGCGCCACAACCCACTAATATATCACCAGTGTCTCAGGTAAACATAGTTCCAGTCATGGGAAGGACAACAATTAGTACTGCTCCTCCAGCTGTTGTTAATGGTACTTATGGCATCAGCTGGAGGAGCATCATCCTGTTGCTAGTAGTACTCTTGGAGGCAGTGTATTTCCATCAATGATGGCAGACAACACTTTTGTTCCACAATATGTTAATTCCAGTTCCCCCTATGTCCTTCCTTACACTTATCTATCTTTCAATCACCAGCCCCCGATTTGTGGACAACCAAATACCGGAGAATATCCGTGGATAATGACAAAATTTACAACACAAGCACACTCTAAACTCACGCAATGCAATGGACCTTTGATGGATTTTGGTGCTGCAGAAGGTTGGCACACCCTTTGGTTTACTTCTTTCCCCTTTATATAGCAATTACAAGCATGCAGCAACAAGAAATTGACAAGTAAATACTTGAGGAAACTGACAACTAAAGATTGAAAACTGTCCACTAATACTTGAAGAGACTGACCAACGTTGAAACTGACCAACACTTACTTCATGCAGGAAATGAGCAACCAGGAGCTTTAAAACAAACAATAATTATCCAACAATCTCCCCCTAATTTTTGTTCAGTTCATTTGATCTTGATGAGGCCTTATCAACACTTTTCCCCCTAATCCTGACGCGCTCACAACAGTGTTGGTTCGTCATCAGCATCCGCTTCAATGAGATATGCCTGCGCTTTCTCTCTCTTGTTTGGCTTCTGGCATTCTGATGCAAAGTGTCCATAATCGTTACAATTAAAACACCTTACTTTTGCCTTGTCAATCCGTCGGTATCGATGTCCACTGCCGCCACCACCTGAGGAGCCTTCATACTTCGTCGATCGGGCCTCCCACTCTGCGCGCGTCAAGAGCAAGTGCTCTTCGTCTCTGTCGTTGTTGCCGTAGCGACGTTCTCCCTCTTCCTGCGTCTTCAAGCGCCCGATTAGCTCTTCGATCGACATATTCTTTATGTCTCCGAATTGCTCAATTGTGGTGACGACGAGAGAGAACTTCTTAGGCACTGCACGAAGAAACTTCCGTACGATGTAGGCCTCTTCCATCTTTTCGCCTAGACCTCGTATCTTGCTGACGATTGTCGTCAACCTCATCGCGAAGTCATCAATCTGTTCGGTGTCCCTCATGCGCAAGTTTTCAAACTCGCTTATGAGGTTTTGTACACGCGCCTCCTTGACGCGATCGGCACCGAGATGCATCACCTTCAGAGTATTCCAGGCCTCCTTTGCGGTCTCGTTCTCAGCTAGGACCAATAGCATGTCTTCCGGCACCGCGAGGAAGATTGCCGCGAGCGCCATTTGATCTTGCCGCTCATTCACTTCTTCATCCACGACTGCGTTCCACACGCCCTGAGCGCGCATGAACACCTTCATCTTCACGGCCCACGTCGTGTAGTTGCTCCTCGTGAGCATGGGATACGGGAGGGAGATGCTGCCCTCACGCGCCGACGCCTTCGGCACGCTCCCATCGCCGATCTTCAGAACGCCCCCATCGGTGGTGACGTTTTTCGACAAGCTCGAAGACGACATGGATGAAGATGTAAACGAACACAATCTTTGATACCAAATGACAAAATTTACAACACAAGCACACTCTAAACTCACGCAATGCAATGGACCTTTGATGGATTTTGGTGCTGCAGAAGGTTGGCACACCCTCTGGTTTACTTCTTTCCCTTTATATAGCAATTACAAGCATGCAAAGAACAAGAAACTGACAAGTAAATACTTGAGGAAACTGACAACTAAAGATTGAAAACTGTCCACTAATACTTGAAGAGACTGACCAACGTTGAAACTGACCAACACTTACTTCATGCAGGAAATGAGCAACCAGGAGCTTTAAAACAAACAATAATTATCCAACAAAGACCTCCAGAAATGAATCATGTCTTACATAACCCATGGCAGGTGAACCACAACAGAGAGGGTAATAGATTTACACAGCAATTCAGTAAGGGTCCTAAACTTGAGTTTCCTAAATTTGATGGGGAACAACCGGAGGCTTGGATTCGGAAGGAGGAAAGGTGTTTTGAGCTGGGAGAAACTCCGGAGGAACAAAAGGTTGCAATTGCGGAAGTGTATTTAATGGGAAGAGCAAATCAGTGGATCAGCAGTAACAAGATTAACAAAAGCGCTTAACTTGGTCTCAATTCTGCAAAATGATCAACAAGAGGTTTGCAGTTGAGATGAGATATGATGTGGTGGATTCATTCAAGGCTTTGTCTCAGGTGGGAACAGTAGGATCTTACATAGATAAATTCGAGGAAATGATGACCCTGATGAGAAGGAACAATCCGGCATTGCGGGAAGGATACTTTTTAGAGTATTTCATTTCGGGGTTGAAGAGTTACATTAAAGTTCCTCTGAAGTCTTTAGCACCCAGAAATTTGGTGGAAGCTTATGCCCATGCAAGAAATTATGAGAACATCTCACAATACAAGAAGGTTCAGAATTGGAACCCAGGAACTATCTCTAAGGGAAACACAGTTGGAGGACACCTAACCAGAGGGCAGACTGCTAGCTTGAGAAGGAAGGTAGTGATAAGATGACTGCAGCTAGCAACACTAAATGAATTGGGGGCAAGTGTTATAAATGCCAAGAGCCGTGGACACCTGGGCATAGTAATGTCTGAAAATTCAAAAAGCAGATACATTTAATCATGGTTGAAGATGAAGGGGAAGGAGACAAGGAGGCAGAACACACATCAACCGAATTTTGCACCCCACCTACAAGCCCTGAACATATATGTTGGATGTAAAGCAAGAAATTCAAATATCCATGCATGCAATTTCAGGAACAAGTTCTGAAGCTTCAACGTTTACACTAAAAATCAAGGTGGGCAGAATATGGGCTATAGCTTTGGTGGATAGTGGTAGTATTGCTTTGTTCCTGACACCAAAAACCTCAAGGCCAATTGTAAGATATATAATCATGCTCCCATATGTTATGAATATTGTGTGTGTATTGATATGAGACCCAAGGGACCATATATATAGGAGTACAAAGAGATATGCCATATAGAGATAAGACATATGTGGAATAGAATACAAACTCTATATCCTACTACAACTCTACTTTATATCCTTAACACCCCCCCTCAAATGCAAGGCGTATGCAATAGCATTGCATTTGAAAGAGTTAACACTAAAATCCAAAATCCAAGTCTTGAAATGTCGTCGTAGCATACGGCTCTTGAAAGTTGTGTCGAAAATAGAAGATCTCCATCCGAGGTTATATAGTAGCTCATGAAGTATGGTGGCAGCTTATAAAGCAGATCGAAACCCGAGACGGCGGCGACGCAGTGCACAAGAAGCGTGATAGAAACGCAGTGCACAAGAAGCGCGGTGGCCTTTAAAGCTCGGGGATGCGACGCGAGAGGCCGCCCACGGAGGAGTCCGGATCTAGCACGAATGAGGCGTGGATCCGAACGGGGCAAGGCTAGATCTGGCGAAGACGAACAGGAGAAGAGCCATACAAACGACCTGCACGCGGCTCAGAGAAAAGAGCGGCGTTTGCTGCTATGCGAAAGACCACACTAAAACCGAAAGGATGGACTGAAGCTAACAAAGCAATCGACTAACTGACACAAAAAATTTGTGGACTCTCATGGCTTAGACGAACTAGAGATAA
Organism: Melocanna baccifera; assembly: GCA_036346265.1. Classification (NCBI taxonomy): domain Eukaryota; kingdom Viridiplantae; phylum Streptophyta; class Magnoliopsida; order Poales; family Poaceae; genus Melocanna; species Melocanna baccifera. The sequence goes on from CM070689.1 coordinate 21,545,899, forward strand.
AAACTATAGATTTGAGTGGACGCAACGAAAGACGCAAAATACTTAACAGCAAAATACTAAGCAGCAAAAATAAAAGCTCCCAACACCAAAAATATCCTTCCTCCTGTGGATGAGCACCATAATGTAGCCTCCTGTGGATGTATCAGTAGCACAAAGCCTTATAGTGGAGGTCCCGCAGCTCAGCACTAAAAACTTCCGAGAGAGAGAGAGAAGTGACTGGCTGGAGGTGGCTTCGTCTTTGCCTCACCGGGCGAATCTCTTCGGGGAAGGAGGCCTGCAAGTTCTGCTCCGAGCACTGCCTCATCGCCTCCGCCGCTTCCCATCTCCTTGACCGTTGGCGGCGAGCGAAGCCAGCGGTCGGAAGCTAGTGGGCGGGGCTGGCGGACGAAGACGACGGGCGTACAGCCGGACCGATGGGCGGAGCCGGCGAGCGAAGCCGACGGTCGGAGAGACAGCGAGCAGCCTCCGAGCGGAGGCCGGTGGGTGTAGAGTCGGCGGCGAGCCGCGGACGGCGTCGCGGACGGAGCGACGACGCGGTCGGCTATGGAGTCGCCGCCCGACCGCTCCTCGGCGTGATGGCGCGCGACCTCAGCGAGGCCGGCGGGTGTAGAGTCGGCGGGCGGAGCCGCCGGACGGAGCCGACGGGCGAAGTCGGCCATGGAGTCGCCGCCCGATCGCCCCGGCGTGATGGCGCGCGGCCTCGGCGGCGGACGACCGAGGGCGACGGCAATGGCGGCGCCGAGGCGGACGCCCGAGAAGAGGATCTGCATGCTACGACAACTGAAGAGGTCGGATCTGGCGCGAGGATTCAACAGCGGCTGGAGACCAACGAGATCAACAGCGACGGAAAAACCGAATCGAGCGCCGGCATGCGCGAGAACAGGGCTGCGACCCGGAGATGAGGTGGCCGCCCCCGGGAGTAGAGATGATCCTCCCGGGGGCAGCGGTAGTAGAAAACGTGCGGAGGCTAGGGTTTAAGATATGTAAACCTCTGCTCTGATACCATGTTATGAATATTGTGTGTGTATTGATATGAGACCCAAGGGACCATATATATAGGAGTACAAAGAGATATGCCATATAGAGACAAGGCATATGTGGAATAGAATACAAACTCTATATCCTACTACAACTCTACTTTATATCCTTAACACCATACATGTTGCCATTACAATGGGGGAACTTTGGTGAGTGAAGGGCAGTGTCAACAATGTGAGTATGACATCCAAGGGAAAGGGTTCATAACTGACTTCAGAATTCTGAACTTCAAGGAGTATGATGCTATACTCGGTAGTGATTGGATATATGAGCACAACCCTGTCAGTCTGGACTTAAAGACAAGAGAATTTTCAATATTGAAAGACGAAAAGGAGGCAATAACTTTCATTGATGAGGCTCTTCCCAATGCAAAGTGCATAATAAATGCACATCAATTACAGAAACTAATAGAAAAGGGAGTTGTGGGGGAAATTGTATATGCAAAACCAATAGCAAGCAGAGAACAGGCTGATAGCCAAGTACTGGCAGAGATACAACAAGTGTTCGAACAATTCCCTGCAGTTTTCGAGGAGCCAAAGGAATTACCTCATTAGGGGAAATGAACACACTATTCCATTACATCCTGAGGTTAAACCGGTCAATGTGAGACCATATAGACTCCCACACTTTCAGAAAGATGCCATGGAGGAGTTGATTGCTCAATTGCTAAAGTCGAAGATCATTAGGCCCAACTTTAATCCCTACTCCTTTCCAGCTATTTTGGTGAAAAAGAAAGATGGAACGTGATGAATGTGTATTGATTATCGCCAGTTAAATGTTAGTACCATCAAGAACAAATATCCCATACCAATTATTGAGGATTTGTTGGATGAGTTAAATGGAGCAATATATTTCACCAAGATAGCTTTAAGGTCCGGTTATCATCAGATCTGGATGCATCCCGATGATATCTTCAAAACAGCCTTTAACAATCATATTGGTCATTTCGAATTTGTGGTAATGCCCTTTGGTCTAATGAATGCTCCAGCTACTTTTCAAGCTCTTATGAATGAATTGTTGGCAGCGTTCTTGAGGAGATTTGCATTGGTTTTCTTTGACGATATTCTAATATATAGCCCAACCCTAGAAGCACACAAACAACATTTGAGCCAAGTCCTGAGGGTGCTGCAAGAGAACAAGTTATATGCTAGTTAAGTAAATGTACTTTTGGGCAGGAGCAAGTGGTATATTTGGGACATGTCATTAGTGGCAGTGGGGCTGCTACTGATCTAGAGAAGGTGAAGGCCGTGAAAGATTGGCCAATACCACAGAAATATCACTCAGCTGAGAGGATTTTTAGGGTTGGCAGGCTATTACAGGAGGTTTGTGAAGAGTTTTGGAGTAATATGTCGACCCTTGTTTAATGTTCTTAAGAAAAATGCATTTGTGTGGGGGCAGCAACAAGCCTTCCAAAAGATCAAAAATCTGTTGACAGAAGCACCTATACAAGCATTACCAAACTTCACACAACCTTTTGTTTTGGAGACAGATGCAAGTGGGAATGGTTTGGGAGCTGTGCTGATGTAAGGGGGGAGGCCTATAGCATTTCATAGCAAGGCTATTGGGCCTAGAGCTGTAGCTATGTCCATATATGACAAGGAAGCATTGGCCATCCTTGAAGCATTAAAGAAATGGAAACATTATTTGGTGAGAGCATCACTGACTATTAGAACTGACTAACAAAGCTTGAGGTTCATCAATGAACAGAGATTGGTGGAGGGAGTCCAACATAAATTACTAGTCAAATTGCTGGGGTTTAACTACAGGATAGAAAGGAAGGGGAAACCAAGCTGCAGATGCTCTGCCAAGGCAGTCTCCTGAGCAAGAGCAGATAGTAGCTATAACTGTGGCCATTCCTCATTGGATCAATGAAGTGATCTTAAGTTATCAGGGAGATGAGAAATGTAAAGAACTAGAGCAAAAACTCGGGGTTGATCCAGAATCTTCACCACCATTTACTTTGGTCAATGGATTATTGAGGTACAACGGCAAGTTATACATCGGAAGTAATACCAACTTGAAGGACCAGCTGCTTAATTCTTTTCATAAATCGGCATTAGGAGGTCACTCTGGGGAAAGAGCGACTTATCAACAGCTTAAGTTGCTATTTTACCAGCCGAGCATGAAAACCTGAAGTCTCTCAATTCATCAAGAAGTGTGCAATTTGTCAAAGCAACAAATCAGAAAATGTACCCTATCCCGGATTGTTACAACCCTTACCCGTACCTCATGACGTGGGTGGGCTAGGATATTTATAGGCGGAGGGGCAGCTTGGCATACAAGACTTGAGTCCAGGTTAGGGTGGTGGCGACAAACTTGCATGCGCAAGAAGAAGAGGGCGGCTACAGTGGCTAGGCCAGCGTGCGTGTGGGCGACGTGCTCCGGGAGGAGACGGAGTGGGCTGAAGGGTGAGGGAGAGGGAAATGGGCCGGAAGCGTGCTGGACTTGAGGGAGGCAGAGCAGGGAGTTAGGCCGGCGCGGGGGTGAAGGCAGGGTAGATCGGAGGGTGGTGGGGAAGAGGAGTGGGCCGGCAAGGGTTTTGGCCCACGGGGAGATTGTAAAAAGAAATTGATTTCCGGATTTCAAAAATTGGATTAAATCAAACCGAGCTCAAATAAATAGTAAATGAACTCCGAAGATTCTAAGAAAATTCAGGAAATTACTTTGGAACAAAAGGAACCCAAATAAATATGTTTTTGATTTAATTGAAGTTTAATTTATTCAAATTAAATTATTTAATTTCAGAAAATTACATTTAAGCTTTAATTAAATCAAGAAAAATGTAAATGATTATTTTTATTTTGAAAACTTCTAAACAGACGCAAAAATTAGGGTGTTACAATAATGATATGATATATATGCTAAAAATAAAAAACACATGCATTAAAACACCAAAAAGAAGGCTCTGGTAGCAATGGAAGGAAAGAATCCTGACGGCGCAATGGCAACCGCTACGGCAGCACTATTCGGTGGCTGGCTCGCTAGGCGACTGGAGGAAGAAGAAAGAGAGGAGAGAGAAAAGAAAAAAAAGAGAAAGAGAAAAATTTAAAAAAAAAATCAAAAGAATTCTAAAAAAAATCTTTGACACCTGAAAATATCAAATAAAATAATTTTATATTTAATTAAAGTTTATTTTAATTATTAAAAATGTTTTTATTTTTCTAGCTTTAATTTAATACAATAAATTGCAAATAAAGTCTAAAAAATTTAGAACAAATTATAGAGGTTTCTAAAGCTATTTTGGTCTTAGAAAAATATTTCTAACTAAAAGTTGGATATTTTTTTTTATAAAATATTTTTTAACAGAAAGGCTTTTTTAAAAGTAGAAAATTAGGTTAGCTAAAAACTTAAAATTCAAGGAAACAAATGACACTGAGTTTTATTTTACACTAAATTAATTATTATTTTATTTTGTTTATTTTATTATTATTTTCTTTTAAAACTGGGCTGTTACATTTCTTTTTGTTTAATTTTCATGTCTAAGATAAATTAGTACTGAAATTGCCATTTCCTTTGGTAGAGAGCCGTTTTCAAGCCTCAGTGGAATTCAGATGGAAGGCCTTAGATGATGATTAGGTGAGAATTCATGATCTGTAGTGTTCTATATTTTTGTTTGTTGATGTTCATATTGATTATTAATAGTAAGAGCACATTTTTGCATTCAGGAGTGATGTTTGGCGAGCGCATGGTATGAAGTGCTATCTGTCGTCCACATGATGGCAATGCTTGCATTGTTCGAGGCCGACCTGATACTTATTCCTAAGAATGGTCAGGTTGGAAGCAAAAGTAAGGTATCAGAAGGTCTGTTCATCTTTTAACAGTACATATTGGCATATTTTGTTATTTACATATGTTGTGTTACATATGCTACTTTGATCATGCACTGGAAGGATTTATTTACTAGTATGGCTTATATTATAGATAGATTGCTTGAACAATTTTACATAATGCATTTAATATCATAAGGAGATCATATTACTTTTGGAATACTTCTTCAGTTAGATACTTTGGACATAGTGAAATTGGCTTTTATTTTCGCTACTCATTGTGAAATCAATGAAATGACACATTTTGTGATTACTAGATGAAAAGATGATGTTGTTGACTCATTGCTCAGCGCATCAGGACGCTTGGACTACTCCGTGCATTGCATACTTGTTCAGATACTGGTACAAGTCAAGTATGCATACAACCTGCAATGCGTGAAACCTATGACAAGTTATCAACTTCATATTGCCCTATGATCAAGTACTTACTTCACCTCACCTTTTCAATACAGGAAGAGTTTTCCTAGTTACTTGCAGGAAGGTATGCTTGAGGCCATCTCAATTCAGGCATTGACTCAAGTAGTTAAACTTTCCCTTTGAATATATTCTGTACATTATGAAATAAATTGCCTTATACAGTATCTACTATGAAAAATAGTGTGTACAATACAACTTGGTTTGGCTTCTGAATGTGAGAAGGCAACATTGTCGGTAAAGAGGAGGCTAGCCTGTGAACAAGTTAGTTATTTTTCACAGGTTAGTTAGAACTTACCGGTATGTTTTGTATTTTTTTATTTACTATTCGTATCATGTCATTTCAATTTCCAATTTATGATGTATATGAATGTATGGTTTATGTTCTACAATATCATGTTGCCTAATGCATGATGTTAATACTTATTTCCTTTATTTACTATAGGTTGTCAAAAGTGAAACATCTGAAAACTTTAAATTTACTTTGCTAACTATCTTTAGATGTGTTGAGAATTCAGCAAACTATTTTGCTAAGGTATCTCACTCATTTCTTTTATTTACTGTAGCCAATTTTTTTGTGTTGATAGTGGTGCTTTTGTGTACAATATGTCAGCCATCTTATCATGTCCATTTTTTATTCTGTTATAAGTTAGCTCCCCCTTTATTATTTCTGGGTCTGTCACTATATGTATGAATGTGATAATTGCCGATATATATTGTGTGAGCTAGGTACCGATCTAGAGACTAGCTTAGAGTATACAGAAGATTCAGATTGTCAAATCTGGATCGCTACAGTCAGCCACTGTCCGATTCCATCACCTATTTGGTTTTTAAAACTATGCACTATACAAAACTTCATAATTGTGCATAAGTGTGCATCCCTATCGAAAATTTTATAGCTCCACGATTGTCTCGCAAAAAAACCGATTCTAACATGAAAAATATAGAACCGAATTCATAAGTTGAATCGATTTTGACACAATAAAAAATTTGTGTGGGTCCACCCGTGCAGCTTTGGATAGAGGATGATGGAGGGGGGAAAATGCTTGTGGTGGCTTGTTGCTGCTCACCTCACCACCATTCTGTGGGTCCTCGCCGTTGTCGCTATCAGTCAACTAGCACCGTAGCCACTCCCAATGCCATCATCGTTCGACCTCATAGTTGCCGCTTTGGCCTTCAAGCGCCATCTCCACTAGCCTTGAGCTCGCTGCCACCTCTCGGAGCTGACTCTCGATCTTTCTCTGCCTCCGCCTCACCATTGCTAGATCTGAAAGAAAGAGATCGAGGAGAAGGATGAGAGGAGTAGTAGTAGTAGTTGAGGCGGCAGGGAATCGGTTGCTACCAGCAAAAGCTGCGTTTGGGGGAGAGGACTGGGGACAGAGTGAAAGGAGACAAGGGAGGATGGGCACTGGCATTTTGAAAGCTGTGGGCTCAACTATTATAAAATCTTTAAGTTTTATGAACTTATAGGTAAATATTAGTATTATCGATGTTTTAATACCGATCTTACATATGATTTATTTGGATAAACTCTTAAGGACCTGGCTACGAGCACATAGAAAGAAGAGACGGGAATTTTTATACAGGTTCAGACCTTCTTCTGAGAGAATAATAACCCTACTTTCTGTATGGCTATTGCTCAGAGAAGCGATTACAATTGAGGAAATAATGTAAAATACCTCGCACCGTATCTTCCTCTAAGCGGATTCAATTCCCCTCTCTCCTCTGACACCAACCCTTATATAGTTGACGAAGCAGTGGTTGTTATCCCACGCCAAGAGACGCCTCAACATTTTGGGAGATAGCCGCCTTACAGAACTTATTGTCATAGAGATGTAGTCACCTGTTCGTCGTGGGGCAATTAGATCATGTGCGATTACTGAGAATAAACGCACGTTCTAACTATCTTATCAGATAAACCCACGACATGGTAGGTCGTCGCAGAGAAGCTAGTCAGAGATGTACTAGTTACAGAAACATCCACGACTACAAGATGGTCGTAGGATAACTTACGACTACGTTATGGTCACAGGAAAACTTACGACCATGAGGTGATTATAGAAGAACTTACGATCAGGCAATCATAGAAGAGTTTACGACAATGAGATGGTCATAGAAGAGCTTACGATCATTTTGTGAATTTTCTCCCATATCAATAAGGAGTATATTTGAAGAACATAATGATGTAATAATGAGGATTACTCTATTCTCATTATCTAGCCCCTCAACTTCAAGTGAAAATAATTTACTTGAACAAGAGAAGTCGTAGACAACAGACGATTTAAAGCAAAGCCTTTTCGAATCCTCTTGACTAGAATTGTGCTTGGTCAAAAAGGTAATTTTGCTTGAGTTGTGAAGACAGACGAACTTCAAAGAGAATTCCAATCGTCTCTCATAAATTTGTCCACCGGAGCGGTTCCCGAAGTAACCATTTGGTTCCCGAGAAGGGTAACTGACGGACGGTTATAAAAGCTTATCTAAGGTAACATTTGATGTTCTTACTTTCCCCTACTGCTCCCATCTACTTTGAGCTTTCCACCACCGACTAAGTCATCTTCTTCCTTCAATCTGTTCTGAATCCAAACCAACCACTTGGGGAAATGACTAAGCCATTGTCCAATTGGCTAGTGCCGGAGATGGACAACGCGAAATTGAGGGCATTTGTGGATGCTGAGAAGATTTCTTCATGGAAATTCATTAAATTGATCAAAGCCACCGGGCAACATTGGCCAACGGGAGAAACTGGACTCATCCTAGTGTTCCAGGCCTATTGTGAGTGTGGCCTTCGTCTTCCTGCTCACCTCTTCCTCACTGTTGTACTCAAGTACTTTGGGGTTGAATTGGTGAACTTGGTTCCCAATTCGATCACCATGCTCAGTGTTTTTGTGTACCTCTATGAGGTCTATCTGGGCATCCCTCCGGATCTTGAGCTCTCGGTACTACTACGAAATGAGCTGATACACTAGAATAGCCGGGAACTGCGATCTGAAGCTCCACGATGGAAAGATGGAGCAATACATCTAGGTATTCACACGGTCTTCTTGGTCGAGCTGGAAAAAGAGGTGGTTCTACTAAGAGACAACCAACGAAGACAACCTTTCTTTCATGGGGAAGGAGAAAAGTGAAGCTGGAGGGGTCAAACAATTGAGATAAAAAAACATGTTTGCTGATGCATCAAGATATTATATAAACTCTAAATCGAAATCAAGATTGCACATGCAAATACTTAATGGAGCATGATCATTCAATATCTACAAAGCATAAAATTACATCAACCTATCTAATCAACTAACAGCATAATACGTTGTCCCTTGCACGTGCAGGATTATTACCAAAGAGAGAGAAAACCAAGGGAAAATGAAAACACGTGCTAATTCATCAATCAATCAATCCGGTGAAGGGAAACGAATCAAATCATCACGGAGTCTCAAAGAAGTCATCGTAGAGGTCGTAGGAGTGGAGGATCTCGCTGCACTCATGGAGGGGTGCCTTGCGGAAGAAGGCAATGGGTTGGCGAAGCGAACGCCGCTCTGCTTGATGCCATTGTTGCACATGAGTAGGACACGGGAGCAGTTGCAGAAGCGCTTGATCTCGACGCAGTTCGGATCGAGGCTCCACAGCAGCGCCACCTCGTATATCTCCTCTTGGTGGTTGTCGCCCACCCCCATGCGTCCATTGTTGCCTCCGCCCTGTGGTGCAGCTCCTACGTCTCAAAGTGCCAGCACTGTTGGGAATAATCCCACATTGGTTGTCGGAAGGAGATAAGCACAACTTATAAGTGTAAGGGAGAACTCACACATTGGACTAGTTTTTTTGGGGGAAGAAGTCCCAATACCACTCATAAGATTATTACTTTAGGGCATGCATATGACAACCCATGAGCTTAGTTGTGTTCAACCCATTTAGACATGTGGCTTAGGGAGCAAATTCGCTTAGACCTAGGCATGTAGCCAGGGTCCAATCTAACAATCGGTATCAAAGCAGTGATCACACGGATCCTACGATGATGTCTTGGGGTGCAAGATCGGCATCTCCTCCCTCCGAAAGATCCACCAGCACCAGCGAGCGTTGAGCTGTGGTTCTTGGTAGTGGCCAAGAGATGGTGGCATAACAGTGCCAAAGGAGGCCGGAGTCACGCTACGCCACCCCGTGCTTATGCGCACAAACTACACTAACTGAGCATTGATCATGTGTGTGAATTTATAGGCTCAGGGAGTCTGGGATGTAGTGGATCCGGGCGGTGCTAAATACCGCGTGGATCGAATGGCATTAGCGGGCATTCTCCAAGCGGTGACACCGGAGATGCTGGGAGCATTGGCAACCAAGAACACCGCCAGGCTGCATGGGAGGCCATCAAAACAATGCACATGTGTGTCAATCGTGTCTGGGAGGCCCAGGTGCAGGCATTGTGCAAGGAGTTCGAGGCCATTCGCATGAAGGAGATTGAGACGGTTAATGACTTCTCCATGCTACTGATCAGGTTGGTGAACAACATTCGTACTCTCGGAGACAAGCTAGAAGAGGATAAAGTTGTGAAGAAATTTTTGTTAGCCGTATCGCAAAAGTTTTATCATGTAGCTATCTCAATAGAGAAGTTGCTTGATCTCAACACCATATTCGTTGAGTAACTTGCTAGTCACCTCAAACCTTTTGAGGACCGGTGGGAACCAGGGGATAATGGAGATGGAGAGAGCCAGGTACTTCTCACCGAGGAGGAGTGGATGGCTCGGTTGAAGTAGAAGCCAGCTAGCTCAACCTCTTTCTTTGGTGTGAGGGGAAGGTGTGATCCACCACATGGTCGAGACAAGCAAGGTGGTCAAATGAAGGGATCACCAAGTATGAAAGACAGTCACTCTTCGGGCTACAAGCATGACAAGTCAAAGGTGAAATGTTTCAATTGTAATAATTTTGAGCACTTTACAAAGGAATGTCGCAAGCCACATCAAGAATACAAGAAGCGGGCGAATCTCATCCAATCTCAAGAGGAAGAGCCTGCTCTGCTCATGGCAGAGGTTAGTGAGATGGTTGAGACTGTTTCAACTAAGATCTCGTTGAACGAAGTCCACGCGTGTATGAATCTTGGGCGTGTTGATGATGAGAAGGATGATAAGTGGTACCTGGACACCGGAGCTACAAATCACATGACCGGGTGTCGGTTGGCCTTTACCGATTTTGACATGTCTGTGAAAGGATCGGTGAAGTTTGGTGATGTATGAAATGTGGAGATCTATAGATGAGGGATGGCTTTATTCACATGTTGCATCGGCAAATATTGCCAACTCACGACCGTCTACTACATACTTTGGTTGTCCAGCAATATTAGTAGTGTTGGGCAGCTCGACAAGGTTGGGTACCAGATGATCATCGAAGATGGTGTCATGCAGATCCATGACCCAGATCGGAGGCTCCTCACCAAGGTAAACCGCACAAGTAACTGACTTTATGTGCCTAACCTCAACATTATATAGCTGGTATGCTTATCAGCCCAGAGCAGAGAATTGGCGTGGCGATGGCACAAATGTTTCAACCATCTGAACTTCAATTCACTCCAGAGGTTGGCTCAGCAAGAGATAGATTGAGGACTTCCTCAAATTGAGTAGGTGGATCAATTGTGCACAAACTGTTTGGTCAGGAAACAATGACGAGCCTCATTTCCTCAGGAGGCCAAGTACCGAGCTGGTCATGTGCTGGACCTCATACATGGTGGTCTCTTCGGACCAATTACTCCAGCAACTCCTAGACGCGGATGCTACTTTCTGCTTCTAGTCGACGACTTGAGTCAATACATGTGGTTGGTTCTTCTCAAAACTAAAGATGAGACGGTTGAAGCAATCAAGTGCTTCCAAGCAGGCGTTGAGTTGGAGACCGAGAGGAAGCTTCGAGTGCTACGCACTGATCGAGGAGGAGAGTTCACATCCGTAGAGTTTGGCGAATATTGTACAAATCGAGGCATCATTCATCATCTCACCGCGCCATATTCGGTACAGCAAAATGGCATGGTCGAGCGGCGTAATCAGACAGTGGTTGCGATGGCAAGGAGCATGATGAATGCCAAGGATATGCTAGCTGTGTTCTGGGGAGAGGCAGTTGCTACGGTGGTGTACATCATCAATTGCACCTTGACTCAAATCCTTGAAGGGAAGACTCTGTTCAGTTGTGGGAAGGAGAAAAGCACAACTTGTAAGTGTGAGAGAGGCCCCACCTATTGAACTAGTTTTTTTAGGGGGAGAAGGCCCAATACCATTTATAAGGTCAGTGGCAAATCCAGGATTCCACCAAACCTCGGGTTAAATTTTAACTGATAAAAACTTACGCCAAATGTACCCATGAAAGGCATAACAAACAGGTGTAGCGCAAATGCATAATTAATATGAAATTTGAGACATGTGTTTTATGATAAGAAGAATGTCGAAAGAATGTAGCAAAGTAGAGAAGTACAATTTGACTACCTAAATAATGAAGATTTGGTCCATCCTTCCTAGGCGCCTATGATTTCTTCATCAATAATCGAATAAGAACTAAAATCTTCAAAGGCAACATACAAAGTAAATCAAAATAGGGATATACACAAACAAAATATATGAAATTTAAATACATAAAAACTCAACTTACTACTAGCCCAAGATAGATTGAACTTGCGTGACCTCATCCCTTGAAAATCCCATATATAAGATAATAACGTCGTTGTCATCTTCATTTTGTATCCCTAATTCCTAATCGGTTAATCCGACCATACATGAAATAAATATTTCTTGGTTGGTTTACCAAATGAAAGTGTAGCAGAATGCTACTACGGAACAGCAAAGCAAGCGGCAGCAGCACTTCAAGGACTACATACAAACAGACCTTCAAGGGAAGGCAAGCTTAGTTGTATTCAGCTCATTTGGACTTGTGGCCCGGAGAGTAAACCTAGTTAGAACTAGACATACGGCCAGGGTCCGATCTAACAGACACTCCACCTGCACTGTCACTCATGCATATATATTGATGAGGACACCACTATTATTAAGACTTCATCTACATAATCATCACCTCTATTATTATATTCAAGTAACAATGACAATAACAAGAGTAGTGTTGGTCTAATGGCTGAAACTTTGCAAAAATTGTACAATGGACCAATCACTCGAGCTGGAGCAAGCGAACTCACTAAACAGGTGAATTGGATCCTAAGTTCCTTTTATTTTATTGGTAAAGACAGCTTGCTACCTAATACTTTCATTTTACGTATTCTCAGGTTATTAGGAGAGCAAGAATTTGGTGCTACCAAGCGGGAGGAGAGGGAGGCCGGCGCACTAAGAGAAGGTCCAAAAGGAGGAGACGATGACTGTAGGATCGTCGATGGCAATCAGAGGGGGGGTGAATGATTATAATCCTCAAGATAATTTTCCCTTCAAAATATGCTGTCTTTTGATCGTTCAACCTAGATAGCAGTTAAAACAAACAAACGAGACAAGAGAAATATATATATATATATTCTGTAGAAAAGCAGAAAGAATATATTTTTATTTTATTTTTGGATTACTAAAAATTGTTTATAACTGAATTAAAACTATCACTTCTAGTATAGTATGTGTGCTATATACACGTGAGTGCATGCATGCATTGCCAACACACATAGTCCTTTTCTAATTAGCTTGCACCTAATCACTTTTTCTTCTCTCGTCATGCATAAAGATCAAGGACTTCTTACGTGTAGTAATATCCAAAGACCACGGCCAACTGATTTTGACGCAATGCTTTGACTACTACTATTGAAACTCAAAATTAGGACTGCAAACAATGTCAGCAGCCAAATCCGATCTCTACTCAAAGACGCATTCTGTCGATACTATTGAGCAAAACCAATTGGCCTAAGCAAGACAAAAACTAACAAATCACGAAAGCAAAATAATATTCAACAACACAGTTCAATAATACTCACCTCAATCAACTTACGGTCATGGCTCACGGAAACAAACCAGTCGCCACGTCACCTTCAAAAATCCCAGTCGCACAGCATGCGCAGCTTTCCCGAGAATCTCAGCGCTGGCCTCCCTTGCTTCTTTTCTTCCCGAGAATCAAGGTTGCTCAAAAACAAATCGGTACTTGCAGCGCCGCCTGCAGCTTTTTACAACGCTCGCACGCCGAACCTTTTTCTATATCTCGCAGCAGATGCAACAAGCGCTCGCTCAACAAAAATCCCGGCGAATCAACAGGCGTCGATGTCGACACACTTATTTCTCCAAATCATGGTCGGACTCAAAAGCCGCCACAGCCCTTTTTTCTATTCAAAAGCTGTACACAAAAAACAGCCTCCAGCCCTCTATTTATCTAGGGCTCTCCTCAACCTACTCCAATACGTCATCAACCCTAATACAACTCATCCTGGGCCTTTTTGCATCAACCAGGCTTTTTGGCCTATTATTTTTCAAGGGACCCAAAACCCTTTGTAACATGGGTTTTTTAATTCCTTTTCTGCTTTTGATTTTTCCAGCCTTTCACGTGTCGAAGCCTCCAGGACCACACCTCCTGTATCTTCTTCACGCATCAACTCCATGCGCATTGTTCTCTAGCCCGAACATCCCGCATGACATCCTTGACCAATAGGACCTCAGTTCCTCCCTGAACTTAGTCCCGAAACTTTAGTTCCACCCGAACCTAGTTTCAGTCCTATCATCGACCTTGTTTTGCCTTAAGCAACACCTGCACATGAATAACCACACAACCGCGTACGAGCACAAGCTATTTAGATCATATAAAGCCATATATCTTGTAGCAATGTCAAAACAAGTCCGTCAATATGATTAAACGATTTATATCAATGACAGGCATCGCAATAATAACCAGACTAATTATAAAGAGTACAATGAGATATCACAACGAAAAGTCAAAGCCTAAAAGTGATGCAAACCTTAACTCTAGACGGGCTAGCAGTCTCATGTAACAACTTATTGCTTCACACTCAATTCTTAGGCATGTGGCATGCTTGTAGCATACTTCTTTTCATAATGATAAACTTTCTTTTTTCTTTTTCTTTTTTTTAATGGTGGCATGCTTGAAGCATGCTTCTTTTCATTTTGCGCACTTTTGTGCCCTTTTTTTTGTTCACCATGGCATGCTTGAAGCATACATCTTTTCAATTCTTTCTTTCTTTTATTTTTTATAACATGCCAAATTGAGTGATCATAAAAATTGGAACATGAAACAAGCGAGCCTCATAGTTAAGAGTTAAAATAAGACTCACAATCAAGCTAATCCTTTTCGATGAACATCGTAAAGTAATAAATATAATCAATCTAGTCAAAATATTTCGCCATGTCATGCTTTTAATTTAAATATAGCAGTTTAATTATAACTAGTTGTGATCAAAGCTATACAGCATATGAATAAATATGATAAAGAGAGCTCTACTACTCAATTGATTTCAATGACTTAGACTTGATGAGTTATTTGACAAGGATAATAGACAAAGCTTCTGAAATTTTTAAACAACAAGCTCCCCCTCAGAATAATCCCATTGGAATGAAATACACCCAACTCACTTTGCAAATGAGCAATATGCGAAGAATCAAGTAGTTTTATGAGAGTATCAGCAGTTTCAGAATCTAATTCCATAAGATATAGGATAATATCACCTTTGCCACATGGTCTCTCAAAAAGTAAAATCTCTTGTAAGCCATAAAATAGAATGCAAAACTGTCAAGTGTTCCAATCAAGCAATGATGTAAAAGATCGAAACCCAGTCAAGCTCATGTTCTCCATCCTCGTCAACTATTCTTACATCACAGAAAATATCGATCTCACAGTACCGGTGTTAGTGAAATAAGATTTAGAAATCTAGTACTGAGATACACGATGTGGAGGAATAGTAACAAAACTAGAACTAAAATCACGTACATGTGGTCGATCAAAACGCTAAAAAGAATGTGAATTATTTGAATTAAATCCCAAACCAGCATGTGAATCAGATTTAAAGTCATCATAAAAGTTCTCTAAAAACCTAGCTTTCGCATAAGTTCTAGGAACAAAAGAATGTGTATTTCTCAAATTAGACAAGCCTTAGCCTTTTCTTTCATTTGTTGTTTGGCTAGTCTAAAGCAAAATTGCACAAGATATCCATTTTTACCACAATGACTGCAAGTGTACTTAACTTTATGTTTAACTTGAGAACTAGAAGCAATATTTGCATTCACTTGATTAGTAGATGACATAATACCGGCAGACTTAAAAACAATTTATTTCGGTTCAGATTTTACTTCAATTTTTCCATGTTCAAGAAGCTTAACAACCTTTGGAGGATTATTCTTGGCATGCTCAATATAATTAAATCCTAGACCATGATTTTTCACACTTATTTTTGATTTGTCTAGAATCATATTCAGATTTTTCTTGCCAAAAAAGAATCTCTCTAAAGTGTCTTTGAGGTACTCATTTTCTTAAGTTAAAGTGGGACACGTTGAGCACTTAAAGGATTCATTCACAAGATTCTTAGAAGTATTAGACTGAGCCAATCTTTCTTTTTCAGCAAAATCATGAAGTTGTTTAGTCAATACTTCTATTTTTGTGTTAAGCTTAGGACAGTTAAAACAAAAAATATCTCATGATAAAGCATCTGTTGAATTGTTTTCTGAAAGGAACTAAGTCTAGCTTCTAACAATTTACACTTAGAGCAAGTTTTAGATTGAGCAGTTGAATTACTTGTCTCTAAACATATAGATGAACTAGACTTGAGTTTTTCAATTTGATTGTTTGCAAGTTTTAACCTTTCATCACAAGAGTCATGTGCCAATTTTAATTCATCAAGTTTAGCAGTTACATGACTAAGTTGAATCATGTTTGACGTATTAATTATTCTAGCATTTTCTAACTCAGAATGTAAAACTTGACAAGACTCACAAGATTCATCATCAGGAATAGAAGCTCTAAGTTTATTGATTTCAGAATTTAAGCTCTCAACAACAAAATCAAGATTTTTAATTTTTCTTTTTATACTTTTTGAGCTCCTCTGTCAATCTAAGCACAGCACGAGATAAATCAGTATAAGAAGGTTTTACCTCATCAGGATCACTGTAAAGATCATCATCGTTGAGCTCCTCACTGTTGGCCATAAAACACATCCCTGTGAAGTCTACCTCTTTTGCCTTCTTGCCATTGCCTTCATTATCGCTTTGAGAATCATCATCACTCAAAACAATCTCATCAAGTGCTGAAATTATCTTGTTAACCGCCCTACGATAATTGCGCTTCTTGTTTGGATCAATTTTGACTTGGGAACGACGAGTTGGTGCCTTGTCATCCTTGACCTCCTTGCTCTTCAGTTTTGGGCAATTTATCTTGATGTGATTTTGCTCACCACATTCATAGCATCTAATTGGACCTCCTCTCTATTTTGATCTGATATTGCTAATTGCCTTGGTCACCCTATTGGAGAGAACTACAAGCTGCTTTTCTGGAATCTCCTCTAATTGTTCATCTGAAATAGAGCACAATGTAGACAAAGAAACAATAGAGGAACTAGAAGAACTATCAGCTTGGTTAGTCACTAAGCCCAAAGAATTATTCTTATTTATCCTAACCAAAACATCAATCTCATGTGTTTTCATCTTGGAATAAAGATCATTTAAAGTAAGTGTTTCCATATTAACCGAATGATTAATAGTAGTGACTAATACATTCCAAACAGACATATCCAAAGCATTTAAAATTTGACGAGCATTATCAGAATCAGAATATGTGACGTCAACAGATTGCAAATCACTAATAATTTTATTAAAGCGGTCAAAAAGTGCATATACTGATTCTCCTGGTTTCATCTCAAATTTAGAATACTCCTTTTTGAATTGATTCTGGCGAACACCTTTAACAGATTTAGAACCTTCATGATAATTAGCTAGAGTAGTCCAAATTTTATTTGCAGATTTAATATGAGCAATTCTAACAAATTCGTTTCTACTAAGACCTTGCAACAAAATATTTCTAGCCTTAGCATTAACTTCAACATCAGCAGAATTTTTAGTAGTAACAACAGAAGGCACAATATATGGATTTTCAACTTTTTGCCAAATTGCATTACCTTGTGCTTGCAGAAAGACTTCCATGCGAGTTTTCCAATAAAGATAATCGGATCCATCGAAAAAAGGTAGTTTACCTGAGAAACGATCTTGATCTGATGCTAGTGTAACCTCGCTCTGATACCATTTGTAGGATCGTCGATGGCAATCAGAGGGGGGGTGAATGATTGTAATCCTCAAGATAATTTTCTCTTCAAAATATGCTGTCTTTTGATCGTTCAACCTAGATAGCAGTTAAGAAAAAACAAACGAGACAAGAGAAAGAAATATATATATATATATATATATTCTGTAGAAAAGCAGAAAGAATATATTTTTAGTTTATTTTTGGATTACTAAAAATTGTTTATAACTGAATTAAAACTATCACTTCTAGTATAGTATGTATGCTATATACACGTGAGTGCATGCATGCATTGCCAACACACATAGTCCTTTTCTAATTAGCTTGCACCTAATCACTTTTTCTTCTCTCGTCATGCATAAAGATCAAGGACTTCTTACGTGTAGTAATATCCAAAGACCGCGGCCAACTGATTTTGACGCAATGCTTTGACTACTACTATTGAAACTCAAAATTAGGACTGCAAACAATGTCAGCAGCCAAATCCGATCTCTACTCAAAGACACAATCTGTCGATACTATTGAGCAAAACCAATTGGCCTAAGCAAGACAAAAACTAACAAATCACGAAAGCAAAATAATATTCAACAACACAGTTCAATAATACTCACCTCAATCAACTTACGGTCATGGCTCACGAAAACAAACCAGTCGCCACGTAACCTTCAAAAATCCCAGTCGCACAGCATGCACAGCTTTCCCGAGAATCTCAGCGCTCGCCTCCCTTGCTTCTTTTCTTCCCGAGAATCAAGGCTGCTCAAAAACAAATCGGTACTTGCAGCGCTGCTTGCAGCTTTTTAGAACGCTTGCACGCCGAACCTTTTTCTGTATCTCGCAGCAGATGCAACAGGCGCTCGCTCAACAAAAATCCTGGTGAATCAACAGGCGTCAGCGTCGACACACTTATTTCTCCAAATCACGGTCGGACTCAAAAGCCGCCGCAGCCCTTTTTTCTATTCAAAAGCCGTACACAAAAAACAGCCTCCAGCCCTCTATTTATCTAGGGTTCTCCTCAACCTACTCCAATACGTCATCAACCCTAATACAACTCATCCTGTGCCTTTTTGCATCAACCAGGCTTTTTGGCCCATTACTTTTCAAGGGACCCAAAACCCTTTGTAACATGGGTTTTTTAATTCCTTTTCCGCTTCCGATTTTTTCAGCCTTCCATGTGTCGAAGCCTCCAGAACTGCACCTACTGTATCTTCTCCACTTATTAACTCCATGCGCATTGTTCTCTAGCCCGAACATCCCGCATGACATCCTTGACCAATAGGACCTCAGTTCCTCCTTGAACTCAGTCCCGAAACTTCAGTTCCACCCGAACCTAGTGTCAGTCCTGTCATCAACCATGTTCTGCCTCAAGCAACATCTGCACATGAATAACCAAACAACCGCGTACGAGCACAAGTCCATGACTTGACTCAAGTCAATCCGCATAACACCTCACACGAGCGTATTATACAATATTATCCTAAGTAATATCATAACCAATCATAACCAATGTTGTCAATTATTCATCATCTAGTCTAGACCTGGCCACATGGTCTAACAATGACACTTCACTTATATCAGTGGAAAATACCATCAAGATGCTAGAATCAAGTTTTCAAACTTTAAATTGAAGATTGGAGAAGATTACGATTCAGAAGCTCGATTGTGTCCAGTCTTCAATTCTGAGTTAGTTTGAGTTTTTGACCAAGTTCTACATAGTATGGGCTGGTTTGTTTCTATAATAAGATATGTTAAGATTCTTTTGGATTTTAGTATTCGTTTTGAGGTGATGGCGATCCTAAAGCTTCAAACGGGCTGAAAACGAGTACTTAGGCCACACGAGAAGTTGGGCTATTGTCAAGAGAGTTATGTGCCACCCTAATAGGTCAGCCATCATGTGGGACCCACCTCATGGGCGCCCAAACCAAGAGGACCAACCACTTCTTATTGCTTTCGGTTTAAATTAGGAATTAGGATAGGATTCCAGCTGTTTCTGTACTTTGAGTCTGGCTAGGCTTGTACGAGGGTCTAAAGTCTTGGCCACCGTCCCTTGTAACACTCGAACATTAATTTTGAGTCAAAGTAATTTTTTCCTCTTTGGTTTATGCCATGTGTTGCTATAGGAGTTGAGAGGCTCTAGTTAGCGTTTCACCAAATTACCGGTTACTAGTGTTCTTATTATTTCTTGCGGACTAGCAAAATCATTTCCTTGGTGTGGTGAGAAGACGGAGATCTAAAGCATGTTGCTAGTTGAATTCCAGTATATGAGATTCTGTAATTGAGACAGATAATTGTGCACAACCATTCATCAGAATCTATGGCATTTCGGATTAACCATATTTTTATCGTTCAAGAGAGATCCTATGTCGTTAAGGTGTATATACACACACACACACACACTGTTCGTGCACGCAAAACATTCAGTTATGTGTCGAGAATCTCGCACACATGCTAGCACGTTTATGGCTAGAGAGATTCAATTGTGTCTATCCGGAATGACTTACACTACTACAAAAAGGTTTATATTAGACGCCTCATCACAGACGGTTTATAGAAGTCGCCTGTATTAAATGTAATCATAGACGGTTCTTATTAAGAATCGTCTATGATATTCCGCAACATCACAGACGGTTCTTAATCAAGAACCGTCTGTGATATGACAATATCACAGATGGTTTTTATTTAAAAACCGTTTGTGATATTCCGCAATATCACAGACAGTTCTTATTTTAGAACCATCTGTGATATTGGCCTATTACAGACAGTTCTTAATTAAGAACCGTCTGTGATATATTTCCCACCTCACACATCTCTAAAATTTTATAATTTCTCGTCTGAGTTCGAGTAGAATTCCGTTTTGACATACCTTCAGTAAAACGGGTATAACTTTTGCATACGGTGTCCGTTTTCGACGTTCTTGTATTCGTTGGAAAGCTAACGACAAGCTCGATAAAAAAATGACCTACTTGCGCTAGTCGCCCTTGAAGACCCCCAAAATCGGCCATTTGTAGCCTTAAATTCGAATTGCAAGTTTTTAAATTTTGTTTTTGCCAAATTTTTTGATCTTCCCTTTGAAATTTGGGGTTTGTCTCAACTGTAAAGTTGTAGATCTCGTCAAAACCTTTCAAATGAGTATATATAAGCCATACAGAACTTTGCTATTTTATATTTTGAGACTAGTTGTTTATGTTGTATCGGTATATATATAGCCAATATCACAGACGGTTCTTAATAAGAACCGTCTGTGATGCTTTTATAGATAGTTCTTACCAAGAACCGTCTGTAATAAATTGGTCTCTGACCGCTGGGCCCATCAATCCTCCCCAACCCAACTCCAGCCAATAGAAACCGACCAACCCACACCCCGCAGATCGTCCCACCTCTCTCTCCCGTATAAATACTCACCTAAACCCATCCTCTACCCTTTATACGCTCAAAATCTCTCCAGACTCCTTACTATCTCCTCCTCAATCGACCTCTTTGTGGTTAGAGTTCTCTCCATTGTTTCTTCTAGTATTTGATTTTATAACTTTGTGTTGCTACTTTGTGGTGTTTAGGGCTTCCTCCCTCCATTGTTTCTTCTACTTACAGTGAGGCGACCACCAAGAAGGACTATCCGAGCTGCATCCGGGACGAGAGGCATAGCTTGTGATATTGTAACGGTGGATTGTAATCTTGTGATATTGTAATGGTGGATTGTAATATTGTCATATTGTAATGGTGGATTGTAATCTTGTGATATTGTAATGGTGGATTGTAATATAAATAGAATGTTCTCTGCTATGTTTGCTATCGTGTTTGCTTGTTTTCAAACGGCATAGCTAATATTTCCTTGGGCTAAATCAAAAATAGAAAAAATTTTAGGTATAGAATGAACTATCACAGACGATTTTGTAGTATAAACCGTCTGTAAAGAACATCACAGACGGTTCTATATATAGAACCGTCTGTGATAATATTTTTCACAGACGGTTCTAGTTACGAACTGTCTGTATTGTATTTCTCACAGACGGCTCACAAACCGTCTGTGATAACCTTCGATTATCACTGACCCATAAATTCAGACGGTTCAAAAAATCCTCTGTGATGGCATTTTTGAATTGTCTGTGATGATGATTTATGTGGTAATACTGCCTATGAGGCTGTGGGAGGTGTCAGTCTCGAACCCGACGCGGCAGCCGTCGCAGTAGACGTGGCCAGTGATGACGAAGTCGAGCGGGCCGTCGGCCTTGGTGCCAACGGCGAGGGCCGAAGCGACCAGGAGCAGTGCGACGAGGTGATGGAGCTGCTGCATCGTGGACCTTATACGCACAATGCTCCGCTACCAAACTGCCAGGGTATGATATCTGAGAGGATTTAGAATGGTGACGAAGTGTGTCGGACCGGTGAAAGAGGCTGTAGGGGGCTATGAGCTATCCTATCGCATGCATGCACTACACGTGAGAGGTGGAGCTTAGTTTTAGGTACTGGAAGTGGAAGGGCTCAAACTTTGGGTCTATTTGAAGCTGTTTTTATAAATTATTTTTGGTTTTTGTTATAGTATCTAACTTTTAAATGAAGTATTTTTTTAAAACAAGGTTTACAAATTAATTGTAGTATACATTAAAAGCCCAATATTTAAACCATCCAAAATCACAAGCGAGTATCTTTCTTTCCGTAATCCCTGTCGCAAACAGTTAAAATTTAAAAATTATAACTAAAAACTATAACACACAGCAAAAAAAGTATTAGGAAACCTGAGCCCAGGCCAGGAGTCCTGGCCCATGGTGGGCACCTCACCATGTTCTATAAATAGGGAGCCATATGACAGCTTTTGTACTCATACCAATACAAGCAATAAAGAAAGATCAGGAGTTCTCTCTACCTCTCTCTGTGTTTGAATCTATTATTCTATTCTTCTGTGATTGATTCGATTTGTTCTAAGAAGAGGAATCGATCGGACTGGTCGCCAGCAACGGTTCCTTAACACGTTATTAGCACGAGATCGCGCCGGTGAATCGAAGAAAATTATGAAACATTGCGAGAATCTTTTGTACCATTTATTTACCTGCAGTAAATTATTCCATACACGTTTACCAATAGTAAACTTATTTATTCTGGTCATACACATGTAGATGACAGGCATCACGAACTGGGAGTTCGAGGAGCTTGTCCAGCATGGCAAGAACTATCTAAGTGGGCATCCGATGTCGAGATAGTACTTGGAGCCAAGAAGCTCCGCGCGGCTATTGGGCTTAGCGGACCGAATGACGCCAAACCCACACCTGAGGAGAACGATCAGGCACTTCATTTTCTCAGGCACCATCTCTGCATTACTCTCAAGAATGAGTATATGGCGGAGAAAAACGTGCTAGCACTCTAGACCACACTCAAAAAGCGGTTTGAGAGGCTAAAGTACACCATTCTTCCTCAAGCAGAGCAGGAGTGGATCGGACTGAGGTTCGTTGACTTTAAGATGGTTGGGGAGTACAATTCTGCCTTGCACAGGATTTGTACCAATCTTCAACTCTGTGGCAAGCAGATCACAGACGAGCAGAAGATCGAGAAGACCCTGTCCATCTTTCACCCTAATGTTGTAAAATCCGCTCGCAACTATCGTCAAGACGGCTACAAGAAGTACACCGAATTGATTGATATGATGCAGGTTGCGGAGGCTCAAGACGAACTTCTCCGTAAGAATTATATCACTCAGCCACCAGGCAGCTCCGCTGGCCGTGAAGCCAGCGCTGGGAGTTACAAGGTGCGAAAACCGTTGATGAAAAGAAGGAGGAAAAAGGGTAAGGCTGTTGCCCAGAAAGGCAAGTCAAATGCTCCAAGTGACAAAAAGGCTAAGGAGAGTAGCAAACCATATGGCCAGCAGAACCAAGGTTGCTACAAGTGTGGCAAATGGGGGCATTGGTCGCGGATCTGTAAAGCGCCGCAACATGTCATTGATGCCCACCAAGCCCAGAAGAAGAATGATGGCAAAGGGCAGCCTGAAGCTCACTTTGTAGTGGTTGAGGGAGAGCATCTTGAGCAGCTGACTGCTTTGATGGAGGTTGAGTCCATCTCGGCAGCAGCACCCCCTTACGACCTAGAGGCAGCCACCTCTATGATTTCTCTGGAAGAGAAGATCACTCCTGAAAAGATAGCCGAAGAAGTCAATGATTTTCTAGTTGATTCCATCTGATGCACAGAATACACGAGACGTTAATTGTCATTTATTTCGTGTTAAATGGATAAGTTAGAACTTGCATGGATGGTACTTTGGTTTTGTTTTCTCGTGATGGTTGGATGATTTTGAAATAATTCATTCATTTATTCAGTTTATAATGGCATGATATGGTCTGATATTGGCGTATTTTATTTATGTGTTCAATGCCTTCTAATACATATTAATAAAATACCTTATATTAGAACACGTATGACGCCCTATGGAGGAGTATGCCTTGCCGACAGCGACACAACGAATACTATCTTAAGAGAGACTAAGGATTTTCAGTCGATTCGTAAGAGCACTGGCAGCCTTACGACAATCGCTGGAAGCGATGCATGTATAATTGGTTCCGAAAGAGCCACATTATACTACCAATAGGCACAATTTTGGTCATTGAAGAAGTCTTATTGTACCCAGAATCAACTCGAACTCTCTTAAGTTTTAAGGATATTCGCGCCAATGGTTTCCACGTTGAGATTGAAGAAGAGTATGGTATGGAATACATGCTCATCACGAAGCGCGAAGAGAAAAGCAAAAGGGTATTAGAAAAACTTCCTTCACTAGAAACTAGGCTATATTATACCAACATCAAGTCACCTACAGTCTACACTGTCCTGAAGATAGTATTTAAAAGATCTGAACTATTCTGTCTCTAGCATGACAGATTAGGCCACCCAGATCTTAGGATGATGAGAAATATAATTAACAATTCTCAAGGACACAATATTAATGTGAAGAATTTTCCAAATCATGATGATTTTGTGTGCCCTACATGCGTCATCGGGAAATTAATTATTAGACCCACCACTCTGGAAGTGAAGGATGAAGTCCCTGCATTCCTGGAACGCATCCAGGGAGACATTTGCAGTCCCATCCAACCCATCTCAGGACCACTTAGGTATTTTATGGTGCTCATTCATGCTTCCTCAAAGTGGTCATATGTGAGTTTATTATCCACAAGAAACCATGCTTTCGCCAAATTGATCTCGCAGATCATTCGCATCAGAAAT
This sequence comes from Melocanna baccifera, assembly GCA_036346265.1. NCBI lineage: Eukaryota > Viridiplantae > Streptophyta > Magnoliopsida > Poales > Poaceae > Melocanna > Melocanna baccifera. The sequence goes on from CM070689.1 coordinate 21,570,555, forward strand.
GTGTTCCCTGATCATCGCATCAAGTCCATCAGAATGGACATATGCGATGGGGATTGCAGTCGAGCATTCGGTATCACGTGTCCATACCCAGAATGGCTTGACAGAGGCTTTAATCAAGATAATTAAATTTATTGCCCGACCCTTTTTGCAGAATTATAATTTGCCAGCTACATGTTGGGGACACGCATTCCTACATACAGCGAATCTCATCAACTTTAGACCTTTGGCCTACAACATCCATTCATCTATGCAACTAGCACAAAAGTCACTACCGAAAATTTCTTATCTTAGGAGGTTTGGATGCAAGGTTTATGTACCTATACCCCCTCCATAGCGAACTGCAATGGGTCCTCTCCGTAAGACTGGGATATACGTTGGTTATGCGACTACATCCATAATCAGGTATTTGGAACCCATGTCGTGAGATTTGCATATCATCTGCTTCGCTGACTGCATTTTTGATGAGGATAATTTCCCGACATTAGGGGGAGGAAATCAACCCCTTGATGAAAAATATCAGAAAATTACGTGGGAAGCCACGAGAATTCCTGCATATGACCCACGCACTAGTGAAACTGAAAAAGAGGTCTAGAAGATCATCGATTTGCATGCATTAGCTAATCAACTGCCCGATCACTTTAGTGATTTGAAGAGCGTGACTAAGTCGTACATGCCTGAACGCAATGCTCCGGAGAGGGTTGAAATACCAAAGAAAGTCAAATGTATCCCTAATCCCGTCCAGAGGGCTCAGAATAAAAGGATGAGAACTCTGGCTCCTTGAATCCCAAGTAACCGGGGATGCCTGACGAAAAAGGATAAGAAGGACTTATCACAGCCAATCACCAAAGTTCCCCAGAATGAGAATGGGGGCCAGTTGAGACCTAGCACAAGTATGACACCTTCAGAAAAGGGCATATCGGATTGAATATCCCCATGGAAGAAGAAACTGGCATGAATATGTGCGCACACATCGGAGCTGAAAAACTAAAGGGACTTGCCACCGTAATTGGAAGAAGCGATGTGCAAGGAGAAACTCCAAAAGAAGCAATCGCTCTAGAAGTAGCAACTCATGAAGAAATAGCTATAAATTATGTGCACACAGGAGAGTCCATGAACAGGACAACAGCCAATATCAATATCTACTTTGCAAAGAAAATTACCACAATCATCGATCTTAATTTTGAGCCTGCATCGCTTGCTGAATGTAAGAATAGATCAGATTTGGAAGATTGGAAGAAGGCAATAGCAACTGAATTGCTATCTCTGAACAAAAGAGACCCCGTAGGGCCCGTATGTCGCACACCTCCCCATGTGCACCCTGTAGGGCACAAGTGGGTATTTGTTTGAAAGAGGAATGAAAGAAACGAAGTAGTAAGATACAAAGTAAGGCTGGTAGCACAAGGTTTCACTCAATATCCTGGAGTTGATTATGAAGAAACTTACTCCCCAGGCATGAGTGGAATTACCTTTAGATAGTTGATCTCAATGGCAGTGAACTTGAACTTAGAAATGAAATTGATGGATGTTATGACTGCATACCTTTATGGTAACTTGAATTCGGAGATTTATATGAAAGTTCCTGAAGGAATCCCTCTCCCGAACCAAGACAGAGTAAATAGAATTCTGTACAGTGTGAAGCTTAGAAAGTCCCTGTATGGACTAAAACAATCTGACAGAATGTGGTATAATCGATTAAGCAACTTTCTCTGCAAGAAATGCTACACGAATAATGAAGACTGTCCTTTTGTATTTATACAGTGATCCCAGAATGGGTTCTGTATAATATCAGTGTATGTAGATGATCTGAATATCATCGGGACAGCAGAAGACATAAAAGAAGCAAGTTCCTACTTGGAGTCGAAGTTTGAAATGAAAGATTTGGGCAAGACCAAGTTCTGCTTAGGTCTGCAGCTTGAGCATGTCCCTGAACAAATCTTGGTACATCAGTCGACCTACATCCAGAAGGTGCTATTGGTTTGGCTTTGAAAAGGCATTCCTATCAAAAATACCGATGATCGGGAGATCTTTACAGCAAGAAAAAGATCTCTTCCGACCTAGGGAAGAGGGGGAGGAAGTCCTGGGACCGGAATTCCCATACTTGAGTGCAGTGGGAGCACTCATGTACTTAGCAAACTGCACTAGATTGGACATTGCATTTGCTGTGAACCTCTTAGCAAGGTACAGTGCAGAACCTACCAAAAAGCACTAGCAGGGCATAAAGGACATCTTCCGATATCTCCAAGGAAATAAGGACATTGGATTGTTTTATAGAAATAATCAAGATCTGAACTTGATTGGCTATGCAGATGCTGGGTACCTGTCTGACCCGCATACCGCAAAGTCACAAATAGGCTATGTATTTCTGTGTGGTGGAATTGCAATTTCTTGGAAATCGTCTAAGCAAAGCCTTGTAGCTACATCGACGAATCACTCAGAAATTATAGCATTGTATGAAGCCGCACGAGAATACGCTTAGCTCCGCCAAATGGTTCATCATATCCAGCAGTCATGTGGGATGAACATTGTGCAAACCCCCACAATTATCTATGAGGATAATGCCGCTTGCGTTGCACAAGTACAAACGGGCTATGCGAAGAGTCATCTCACAAAGCACATCAACCCCAAGTTCTTTTATGTTCATGAATTACAAAAGATGGACATGATTAAAGTACTACATACTAAGTCTTGTGAAAATCTGGCAGATTTGTTTACTAAGTCACTCCCCGCATCTAGCTTTAAAGATATATGCGAGAGATTGGAATGATGAGACTTAGAGAAGTGCAGAATTCAGGGGGAGAATTCTCTCAAGTCCGTTAGCAAATCTTAATCATGAAGATTAAGTACCCAACATAACTAAGTCCTGAAGACCAAATAAAATTGGGTGAATTATACTCTTTTTCCCTTGACAAGTTTTCCTAAAGTTTCTCGTCCAAGGTTTTTAATGAGGCAATTCGTGCATCGCAGCATAATATGCATCATGTACTCTTTCTCCAAATTTTTCTCACTGGGTTTTTGTGGAGTTTTAACGAGGCATGAGTATGTTGGGTGAGTGCCTAAGGGGGAGTATTAGGAAACCTGGGCCCAGGTCAAGAGTCCTGGCCCATGGTGGGCACCTCACTATGTTCTATAAATAGGGAGCCATATGACAACTTTTGTACTCATACTAATACAAGCAATAACGAAAGACCAAAAGTTCTCTCTACCTCTCTCTGTGTTTCAATCTATTATTCTATTCTTCTGTGATTGATTCGATTTGTTCTAAGCAGAGGAATCGATCGGACTGGTTGCCAGCGATGGTTCCTTAACAAAAAGAACACCCTTTGCCAGGTTTCCTTCTGTAGGTCACGACGCCAACCGTTTCCGCTGCTCAGTGCTGACCATCCTTGCCCTGAACTTCCCGCCGACCTTTGGTACAACTTTCGTCTGCTTCTGATGGGCCAAGAACTAACCCAAAATAAACCAAAACCATATAAAAAGTTAGGAAGGCCTGATCCAGTAGGCTAAATTGTAAAAGCCCAAGCCAAATCTAAGCGCAAATTGTGGCCTGGACCAATCCTGATCATGCGAACGATTACATCCTGAACTATTTGGATTAGTCAAGGAGACCGAACATTAGATCCAAAACTCAAATTACAATTTAATCTTAAAATATAATTAATTCCAACTCAGTTGAAAATATATCTGTTGTGTATATTCTGTAACATCCTGTTTTTTTGGAGTTTATAAAGCCCAATTTTCAAAAATTAAATTTTGGGATTTTTTTGGGAATTAATCAAGCTTCAAATGAATTTTTAATGATTTAATCTGATTAAAATAAACATTAATATAAGTTAAAAATATTTTATTTGGATTCTTCAGGACCCAAGAAATTTTTTGGTATTTTGGTGAATTTTTGGGATTTATTTGCTATTTTCTAGAGCTCCTTTTCTTTTATTTGAATTTCTGGAATTAAGAAATCCGAAAAATCCTTTTTTTTCCGGGACGCTTACCCGCCACCCGATCCTTCTCCCTCCCCCACGCGGCAGCCATCCGACGCACCTCCCCTCTCCCGCAGCGCCGCCCAGCCGCCGCGTTGCCCTAGTGCCGCATCCACCTCGCATCCTCGCCGTCCGTGTGTCTCGCCCAAGTTCTGCCCGCGCCTGCGCCGTCTCCTCCTCGGTCGTGCGCTCCACCCGTCGCTGCCTCGGTTTGTGCGTCACCGCCGACGCCTTCTTCCACCCACGCCGCCGCCGATGACGTGCTTCGCCGCCGTCCCAGCACTCGCGCTCATCGGGGGTCTCGCCGCCGCCTCTCTCGAAGCCCGTCGGAGCCACCCCGCACCCTCGCCCGCCGGTAAGCTACCCCGCCATCCCTTCTTCCCCGGCGCCGGTCATCGCGTCACGCCGCCGTCACCACCGCGCGGCCGGACCCCGCTCGCCCGGTCGTTGCCCGTGCCCAACCGCACCCCGCGCCCACCTCGGTCCGCGCGCCACCCGACGAACGCGTCCGCGCGATGCCTCGAGCAACAAGCCGATATGCGCGTCGCCCATCCAACCGCCACCACGCCCGATCCGAGCCGCTCGTCCAGATCTGGACCAACACGCCAGATCGTGCCACGTGTCACCTTCCAAGCCGTCGGATCAAGCCGCCGCCGCCGCGTCCCGAACCATCCACGTCAGCCCTCCGACATCGCAAGCCACGTCAGCCCTCCGACGTGGCAAGCCACGTCAGCCCTAGGTCCACATGGCGTGCCACGTGTCCATCATGTCAGCGCCACGTCAGTAGTAGTCGGCCCCCAGGTGCCACGTGGCAGGCACGTCAGCATGCCACGTCAACATGTGCCACGTGTCGGCACCAGCACGCGCCACGTCAGACCTAACCTGCCGCGTCAGCACCGCCGCCCGTGCGCACTATTTCATGCACCGGGTTCACCGTGGACCGGCTCTCCCGTGGACCGAGTTCACAGCATAGTGTACTTTTTGATTTTCTTTAGGAGTTATTTTCCGACAACCCGTTCTCCTCTGTTCTAGCTCTGATTGACCCTGTTCTTTTTTCTAAATTCATCTAAAATCGAGCTCTAACTTTTGGTTCTAGTTTCATGTTTTTTGGAGTTCATTTGCTTATCATTTTATGTGTTTTTTCTTGTTTCGGTCGTTTTCTCTCTCGTTAGATTCGGATTCCGGAGGAGCAGGATCTACGCCCGAAGACCAAGAGTACCTCGCTGAGCATAACCAAGGCAAGTCGTGTCCTTTGACCATGTTGAACCCAGTTTGCAATCTATTATTTAATTATTTTATTTTAAATTACAATATCTATTTCATATAAACCTTTGTATTGGTAGTTATTGCCCCAACTATCTACATTCCTCCTTGATAACTTTGGAAACCACGATGCCATTGTCACCATAGGATTGGGTAATTTAATAGTGATACTATGTTAATTGTCACATTGATTGGTACGATAAAATGCTTAGCTTTGCTTATAGTTACGAAGAGTTTCATCATCACATGTGAATTATTAATTTGACGAAATGATATATGGAACTGTGGTTGGTGCCACGTTTATTAAAATTTATGCCATGGCATTGGTGTGTCATTGGCGTGGATATACAAACTTGGTTTTGCATTCGGGCGAGTGATCGTGCAGTAAAGGGGGAAGTGCAGGTTCACTTCGGGGGATGTGGTAGCCTCGTCCGGGTAGAATTAAGGACTTAACTTTGTGCGTCATTGATATGAGCTTTATCGTACAAACCACATGTCTAGTATGGGATAAACCTGGCTGACTAATTTGGGAGGTTTCAACTTAATCTTGCCAACGAGATGGACATGGTTGCTGATTTCCATGTGGCACAAGGGGGGTGTGATGCAAAACCCTAGCGGGCAGGATTAGGTTGGGATTGAACTTTGTAAATGCCTTGTTGTGATTTCTTGAGATCGAGGCTAATCACATCGTGTGGGTACAGTTGTGCAACCTCTGCAGAGTGTCAAACTATTCGAATAGCCGCGTCCTCGGTTATGGACAATGCTCGACGATTTCACACGAGGGATATTGTTTTCATTATAAACCTGGTGGTTTATGTTGGAAGTGAACAGGTGGTTCACTGTCGGTTCAGCTTGTGAATGGGATGTTCACAAGTGGTTTATTTTCATTCCTTTGATTATGTATTATTACTGTTTTCGTTCAAAGTTCGCTTTCAATCTATTTAGCTTATTTACTGTGAAATGTCTTTTATTCAAATTAACCTTTCAGTCTTCCATTGGTAAGCCTTGCATACTATATTGCATTCATTTGTTACAAACGACTTGCTGAGTACCAATGTACTCACAGCTTTACGCCTATGTTGCTCAGTTGAGGACGAGGAGTATTATCAGCAGGAGGTTCCAGAAGGAGAGTACTTCGACGATTTCACGGATTAGGCTTCGTTCTCCACTCGATAGCCTATGGGCTTGTCGATTGGCCGCTACACTTTATTTTGGATTTTCGCTGCTAGTTTTTAAGCCCTTCCGACTAGAGATATTGTAAGCTTGGCCATAAGGTCGTACCTTTGAGATTTATCGATATTTGAGTTTTCTCTTTATTTTATCGTGTGTATGGTTGTGATTACATCTATGTTTGACTGTGTGCACTAGTGTGATCCTGGACTAGTGCAGTTTACACAGAGAGTCCGAATTTGCATATTCGAGTCTCGACAAAGATGGTATTAGAGCCATATCGACTGTAGGACGAAGCCCGAGATAGAATGGTCGTTTAGCCAAAAACATATTTTCTAAATCAAATCAACCAAATTTGATATTTAGTAATATCTCTATCTTCTTACCTCATTCTTAAGGATTCTCGTTCTTCGCCCCACTCTCGTAACATTTGTTTTTAAAAAGCTTTAAACTGATCTTTCTTTTATAAAATGCATTAGATGTCCCAAGCTTCTTTCAGCCAGACGGGAGGATGGAGAGCACTTCTTCACGTCTTATTGCGGAACCTTGGATTGAAGCGATCACCTATCTACCTCACCAAGGATGAGAGGAATAAAGGCCAACGCATCGGGAGCATTACGAGACTGTACTTCACCACACGAGTCGGCAAGCAAGTTCTACACCACGGCTTCAAGAATATTGGTGCAAGTGGAGAGGAGTCAGCACAAGGAACTGCGTACAAAGCTGTCAGACGCCTTTGCAAGTTATACAAGATCAACATGGTCAGACTCATCCGGAAGTTCAAGGAGCTGTATGGAATTACCCCTAGCCTACCAAAGCCAGTCAGGGAAGAGCCCCGACCACAGTCGCCAGTACCTCTACCGTCGCCTACACCGCCGAGCGCAGAGCAGAGGCGACGTATCACCGGTGATCGTCGAGCATACCTTCGATAATTCATCCTAGCCCTAGTCAGAGATCAGTCGCCGCTAGTTCGCAACTCGTGGGTTGTCTGTGGCGATTCGGAGGACGAGAGTAGTGTGGCCTATTTGTCAGGACCCGAGTGGGAGCCTTCAGATTAAATAGTGCGAGTAGAATGTTGGATCTTATTTGCAGTATTTGCAGTTGTGTGTGATATGAGCTGCAAATCTTGCCCTTAAAAGCATTATGTTGCAGTCATATCAATCTTTTATTGGAGTTATTTCCTGGTTTTATTTTCTTTTAGCCTCCTTCGGTTATTTGTCAGTTAAAATTTCCATTAGAGAAATCCCCCTTAGACGAATTTATCTCTTATCTATGCTTTTCCCTCTCTCATTTTTGCCCTTGGTCAGTCAGCAGTGTTTTTTTTTCAGGGCAGCAGCAAGATGGTTGATATCAGAAACTCTTCAGGCCGCAGCCAGGCAAATCAGGATCTAGAGGGCAGTGCCGCTCAGCCAGTTCCACCGACCTTGGACCCTGCCCTCAGTTAGTTCTTGGTGGCCCAGACTCTAGCACCAGGAGCCAGTAGCACCTCCACCAGCACGTCATCAGTCCAGCTATGCAGAGTTCATGAGGACGAGACCGCCTACCTTCGCCAGTTCTTCAGAGCCTTTGGAGGTAGATGATTGGATCCGTTCAGTTGAGAAGAAACTGAACCTGGCCCAATGCACAGATAGAGAGAAGGTGATGTATGCAGCACATCAGCTCGAGGGAGTAGCAGCAGAGTGGTGGGAGAACTACTGTGCCACTCATGAGGACCATGGCAGTATCACCTGGGCAGAGTTCACAGCCGCCTTCCGTCACGCCCATGTCATGGATGGGGTGATCGAGGTGAAGAATGACTAGTTCAGAGAGATGCAGCAAAGGAATATGTTAGTGTGTGAATATCTCAATAAATTCATTCAGTTAGCTCGCTACGCACCAGAGGACGTAGCCACAGATGCCGCTCGCCAGAAGAGGTTCAAGAAAGGCTTGAACCCAAGACTGAAGGTACAAGTGGTTGGTAATGACTATATCAGTTTTCAGCATATGGTGAATAAGGCCATTCTCATTGAGGAGAGTCGCCGTGAGCTAGAGGAGTCTCGCTAGAGGAGGATGATCCAGTAGGGATCACAGTCGCACCTGTCCTAGAGGCCCTATTTTGGCTCTTACCAGCCTACACGAGTGCCTCAGCAGCAGCAGCAGCCGGCAGCCTTCAGGACACCAGCCTAGACGCCGCGTCAGTTTCAGTCAGGACAACGTCCTAGTGGTTCCAGCGGTCAGCAGCAGAAGAGCAACAATTCAGCAGCGTCTGTCACTTGCTTCAAGTGTCATGAGCCAGGACACTATGCTAGCAAGTGCATCCAGAGGCAGGCCCCGACACCAGTTTGTTTCAATTTAGGAGCCACACCCGGTCAGACTCCTACCCCAGGAGCAGGACGAGGAGCAACCACGACATCAGGCCAGGCCAGCAGGACACCGGTGGTGAGAGGCCAGGTGAACCACGTTACTGCAGAGGAGGCCCAGGCAGCACCAGAAGTTGTGATCGGTAAGTTCCTAGTCAATTCGGCCTCGCTACGCTTTGTTTGATTACGAGCTTCGCATTCGTTTGTTTCTCAGAGTTTTGCTTTAAAGAAATATTTGAAAACTGTTGCTCTTGGATCTGTTCTTTTAATCCAATCCCTCGGTTCTGAGTTGAGATTGAACCTAGGTTGTCCAGGAGTTAGGATAACCATTCAGCGAGTTGAGTTCAGGGCCGACCTGATTTTGTTAGATATCCAGTCCCTAGATGTGATCTTGGGTATGGATTGGCTCTAGAAGCATCAGGTAGTGTTAGATTGTGGGAGCAGAGCAGTGACCTTGACCAGTTCAGATGGGAGTAAGGTACAGTTTGCAGCTAGCATGTGTTAGCCAGAGTCAGTCATGGTTTGCCAGAGCAGAGTGATCCAGTTGGAGGATGTGCTAGTTGTCAGCGAGTACCCCGACGTATTTTCAGATGATCTTCCAGGTATGCCACCAGAGCGAGAGGTGGAGTTTCTGATTGAGCTTGTACCAGGTACCGCTCCGATTTCTAAGAGACCCTATCGGATGCCAGCCAATGATTTAGCAGAGTTGAAGAAGCAAATACAGGAGCTTTTGGATAAAGGATATATCAGACCGAGTTCATCCCCGTGGGGAGCACCAGTGTTGTTCGTTAAAAATAAGGATGGTAGTCAGCGTGTGTGTATAGATTACAGAGCACTTAATGAGGTCACCATCAAAAATAAATACCCGTTGCCCAGGATTGATGACTTGTTTGATCAGCTTAAGGGAGCAGGAGTTTTCTCCAAGATTGATTTGAGGTCAGGATATCATCAGATAAAGATCCGAAAGGAGGATATACCTAAGATAGCTTTCTCGAGTCGCTATGGGTTATATGACTTTACAGTGATGTCCTTTGGATTGACCAATGCTCCAGCCTATTTTACGTATTTGATGAATAAGGTGTTCATGGAATATTTGGATAAGTTTGTCGTTGTGTTCATTGACGATATTTTGATATATTCCAAGGATGAGAAGGAATATGAGAAGCACCTGAGGTTAGTATTGCAGAAATTGAGGGATAATCAGTTGTATACCAAGTTCGGCAAATGTGAATTTTGGATGAAGAAAGTCGCCTTCCTAGGCCATGTGATGACAGCAGAAGGAGTCGCAGTTGACCTTGGAAAAGTGAGAGATGTTTTGGATTAGCAGTCGCCAACCTTAGTGACCCAGGTCTGGAGTTTTCTGGGTATGGCAGGATATTATCGTCGCTTCATTGAGGGATTTTTCAGTGTAGCTAAACCCCTTACACAGTTGCTCAAGAAAGAAAAGAAATTTACATGGACACCAGAGTATGAGAAAAGTTTTCAGAGACTTAAGGAGAGTTTGACCACAGCCCCAGTGCTAGTGTTGCCTGATATAAACAAGGATTTTGAGATTTATTGCGATGCCTCTCGCGAAGGTTTGAATTGTGTGTTGATGCAGGACAAGAGAGTGGTAGCTTATGCCTCACGCAAGTTGAGACCGTATGAGGAGAACTACCCTACTCATGATTTGGAGCTAGCAGCTGTAGTGCATGCTTTAAAAATCTACCGTCATTACCTGATGGGTAATAGATGTGAGGTTTACACAGATCATAAGAGTCTGAAATATATCTTTACCCAGTCCGAGCTTAACTTCAGGCAGAGAAGGTGGCTAGAATTGATAAAGGATTATAATGTTGGTATACATTATCACCCTGGAAAGGCCAATGTAGTTGCAGATGCTTTGAGTAGAAAGGTGTATTGCAATTCAGTAATGGTTCGACAGAGTCAGCCAGCTTTGCATGAGGAATTCCAAGAGCTCAGTTTGAAATTAGTTGAGGAAGGATTTCTAGTAGCGATAGAGTTACAGCCTACTTTGGATGGTCAGATTCGTCAGACTCAGTCAGATGATGAGGCATTTCAGCGGATTAGAGAAAACATGATTGAAGGAAAAGAGTCAGGATTTACAGTGGATGACCAAGGAACCCTGTGGTTCAAGCAGCGTTTGTGCATGCCCAATAAGAAAGAACTAAAGGATTTGTTGTTAAAAGAGGCACATGAGTCGTTGTATTCGATTCATCGAGGCAGTACCAAGATGTACCAGGAAATCAAAGATAAGTATTGGTGGCCAAACATGAAGCGTGAGATCGCTAAATATGTGGCACTTTGTGATGTTTGTCAGAGAGTAAAAGCAGAGCATCAGAGACTAGTAGGTTTGTTGCAGCCGTTAAAAATCCCAGAGTGGAAGTGGGAAGAAATTGGTATGGACTTTATTATCGGTTTGCCAAAGACCAAAGAGGGGTATGATTCGATTTGGGTCATCGTGGATCGTTTGACCAAGGTTGCTCATTTCATTCCAGTCAAGACAATCTATAGTGGTGGCAGATTAGCAGAGCTATATATGTCAAGGATTGGCAGTTTGTATGGTGTGCCAAAGAAAATTGTGTCAGATCGTGGATCGCAGTTCACCTCCCGTTTTTGGGGTAGTTTCCATGAGGCTATGGGAACTCACCTGAATTTCAGTACAGCATATCACCCCTAGATAGATGGTTAGACAGAGCGAGTAAATCAGATTCTCAAAGACATGTTGAGAGCATGTGTGATAGATCATGGAGCCAAGTGGGACAGTTGTTTGCCTTTTGCAGAGTTTTCCTACAACAACAGCTATCAGGCCAGTTTACGGATGTCACCGTTTGAGGCACTTTATGGAAGAAAATATAGAACCCCTCTCAATTGGAAAGAGACAGGGGAAGGTCAGGTGTTTGGTCTAGATTGTTTAAAAGAAGCTGAGGACAAGGTCCGCTTGATTCAGGAAAGGTTGAAAACTGCACAAGCTAGACAGAAGAGTTATGCAGATACCAGACGTCGGGGGCTGAGTTTTGAGCCAGATGATTTTGTGTATCTCAGGATCACACCATTCAAAGGTGTGAAAATGTTTCAGTTGAAAGGAAAGTTGGCACCGAGATATGTTGGTCCGTTCAAGATTTTGAAACGCAGGGGAGAGGTTGCTTATCAGTTGAAACTACCTGCGTCTTTCAGTGGGGCACATGACGTCTTTCATGTGTCCCAGCTGAAGAAATGTTTGCTGTGCCAGAGGAGGTTGTCCCAGTTGAAGCCGTTGATCTGCAGGAGGACCTGTCGTACAAACAGCACCCAATCAAAGTTTTAGAAGTATCAGAGCGAGTCACCCGGAATATACTGGTCCGTTTTTGCAAAGTTCAGTGGAGCACCATTCAGAGGAGGAGGTAACCTGGGAGCGCGAGGAGGACCTCAGAGTCGAGTTCCCGAACCTATTCTCTTAGCTAGCCCAGATCTTGGGGTCGAGATCTCGTTTAAGGGGGTAAGGTTTGTAACATCCTGTTTTTCTAGAGTTTATAAAACCCAATTTTCAAAAAACTAAATTTTGGGATTTTTTTGGGAATTAATCAAGCTTTGAATGAATTTTTAATGATTTAATTTGCTTAAAATAAACATTAACATAAGTTGAAAATATTTTATTTGGATTCTTCAGGTCTCAAGGAATTTTCTTGTATTTTTGATGAATTTTTGAGATTTATTTGCTATTTTCTAGAGCCCCTTTTCTTTTATTTGAATTTCTGGAATTAAGAAATCCGAAAAATCCTTTTTTTCCCACAGCTCGATCCTTCTTCCCGCCCCCCACGCGGCGGCCATCCGGCCCACCTCACCTTTCCCGCAGCGCTGCCCAGCCCGCGCCGCCCGATCCGGCCTCCTACCACGTGGCGCGCATCCGCCCGCCCAGCTGCCGCGTTGCCCTAGTGCCGCATCTACCTCGCATCCTCGTCGTCCGATCTCCCCGCACCTCATCTCGCCCATCCACGTGTCCCGCCCGAGTTCCACCTGCACCCGTGCTGTCTCCTCCTCGGTCTCGCCTCGGTTCGTGTGATTTAAACCCGCCGCCGCCTCGGTTCGTGCGCTCCACCCGCCGCTACCTCAGTTCGTGCGTCGCTGCCGCCGCCTTCTTCCACCCGCGCCGCCGCCGCTGACGTGCTCCGCCGCCGCCCCAGCACTCGCGCTCATCGGGGGTCTCGCCGCTGCCTCTCTCGGAGCCCGCCGGAGCCACCCCGCACCCACGCCTGCCGGTAAGCCGCCCCGCCATCCCTTCTTCCCCGGCGCCGGTCACCACGTCACGCTACCGTCGCCGCCGCCGGACTTCCCTTCGCCGATCGTCGCCGCGCCAACCGCACTTCGCGCCACGCCGCCGGTCCACGCGCTGCCCGACGAACGCGTCCGCGCGACACCTCGCGCGACTAGCCGAGACGCGCGTCGCCCATCCAACCGCCGCCACGCCCGATCCGAGCCGCTCGTCCAGATCTGGACCAACGCGCCAGATCGTGCCACGCGTCGCCTTCCAAGTCGTTGGATCAAGCCGCCGCCGCCGCGTCCCGAACCATCTACGTCAGCCCTCTGACATGGCAAGCCACGTCAGCCCTAGGTCCACGTGTCCGCCACGTCAGCAGTAGTCGGCCCCCAGGTGCCACGTGGCAGCCACGTCAGCATGTGCTACGTGTCGGCACCAGTGCGCGCCACGTCACACCTAACCTGCCGCATCAGCACCGCCGCCCGTGTGCACTGTTTCATGCACCGGGTTCACCGTGGACCGGCTCTCCTGTGGACCGAGCTCACAGCACAGTGCACTTTTTAGGGTTTTTCTTTAGGTGTTATTTTCCGAGAGCCCGTTCTCCTCCGTTCTAGCTCCGATTGACCCCGTTCATTTTTCTAAATTCATCTAAAATCGAGCTCTAGCTTTTGGTTCTGGTTTCATGTTTTTTGGAGTTTATTTGCTTATCAATTTATGTGTTTTTCTTATTTCGGTAATTTTCTCTCTCGTTAGATTCGGATTCCAGAGGAGCAGGTTCTACGCCCGAAGACCAGGAGTACCTCGCTGAGCATAACCAAGGTATGTCGTATCCTTTGACCATGTTGAACCCAGTTTGCAATCTATTATTTAATTACTTTGTTTTAAATTACAATGCATCGCTATTTCATATAAACCTTTGTATTGGTAGTTATTGCTCCAACTGTCTACATTCCTCCTTGATAACTTTGGACACCATGATGCCATTGTCACCATAGGATTGGGTAATTTAATAGTGATACTATGTTAATTGTCACATGAATTGGTACGATAGAATGCTTAGCTTTACTTATAGTTACGAAGAGTTTCATCATCACATGTGAATTATTAATTTGACGTAATGATATATGGAACTGTGGTTGGTGCCACGTTTATTAAAATTTGTGTCATGGCATTGGTGTGTCATTGGCGTGGATATACAAACTTGGTTTTGCACTCGGGCGAGTGATCGTGCAGTAAAGGGGGAAGTACAGGTTCACTTCGGGGGATGTGGTAGCCTCGTCCGGGTAGAATTAAGGACTTAACTTTGTGCGTCATTGATCTGAGCTTTATCGTGCAAACCACATGTCTAGTATGGGATAAACCTGGCTGACTAATTTGGGAGGTTTCAACTTAATCTTGCCAACGAGATGGACATGGTTGCTGATTTCCATGTGGCACAAAGGGGGTGTGATGCAAAACCCTAGCGGACAGGATTAGGTTGGGATTGAACTTTGTAAATGCCTTGTTGTGATTTCCTGAGATCGAGGCTAATCACATCGTATGGGTACAGTTGTGCAACCTCTGCAGAGTGTCAAACTATTCGAATAGCCGCGTCCTCGGTTATGGACAGTGCTTGACGATTTCACACGAGAGATAGTGTTTTCATTATAAACCTGGTGGTTTATGTTGGAAGTGAACAGGTAGTTCACTGTCGGTTCAGCTTGTGAATGGGATGTTCACAAGTGGTTTATTTTCATTCCTTTTGATTATGTATTATTACTATTTTCGTTTAAAGTTCGCTTTCAATCTATTTAGCTTATTTACTGTGAAATGTCTTTTATTCAAATTAACCTTTCAGCCTTCCATTGGTAAGTCTTGTATACTATATTGCATTTATTTGTTACAAACGACTTGCTGAGTGCCAATGTACTCACAACTTTATGCCTATGTTGCTCAGTTGAGGACGAGGAGTATTATCAGCAGGAGGTTCCAGAAGGAGAGTACTTCGACGACTTCACGGATTAGGCTTCGTTCTCCACTCGATAGTCTGTGGGCTTGTCGATTGACCGCTACGCTTTATTTTGGATTTTCGCTGCTAGTTTTTAAGCCCTTCCGGCTAGAGATATTGTAAGCTTGGCCATAAGGTCGTACCTTTGAGATTTATCGATATTTGAGTTTTTCTTTTATTTTATCGTGTGTATGGTTGTGATTACATCTATGTTTGACTGTGTGCACTAACGTAATCCTGGACTAGTGCAGTTTACACAATGAGTCCGAATTTGCATATTCGGGTCTCGACATATTCGAATTCGGAATTTATTACAGTTTTGTATTATAGATGAAATAAAATTATGATACAAAGTTCAAATTCTAAATAAAATCAAATTATGACTTTGGAAATAAAATTAAACTGGAAGTACCTTAAATTGATATTCAAAATTAACCTAAATTATGCAATAGAATATCATAATTATAAATAAATTGAAATTAAAATATCAAATTTTTATATAAATAAATTAGGATATAAAATTTACATTTTTCAAACATAAAATTTCCATCTATTGAAGTTAAATTCCGAAAGTTTAAAATGTTAACCTATGTATATTGATTATGGCATTGTATTGGAAGATGATATGCTAATTAAACAGACAAATCTACTCATATTATTTTCATACGGAGAAACTAAATTATTCACACAGATTTTTTTGGTCAAGTTAAACTTTTGTACTGCACATATTATATTACAACACTTATTTTTTACTTAGAGTATTTGTCGTGATTAGAGCTAAAATGATGGATATTAGATGAATTGAAAACATATTTGTTATGCATAAATTAATTTTCATTGGAATTATATATGAAATGAAACCAAATCGGACGTAACTTAAATTTAAATTCGGAATTAACTTAAATTTTTGAATAAAAATATCATAGTCATTAATAAATTCAAATTTAAAATATCAAAATTTTCATATAAATAAATTGGGATATAAAATTTAAACTTTAAAATGTTAACGTAATGTATCTTGATTCTAGCATTGTATCGGAAGCGCATATGCTAATTAAACAGACAAATTGATATGGGTGCCTGATTTTCTCGACTTAGGATTGATGATCACTTACGCATAAGATTGATGAACTATAGCTAATCCCTCGTTGATAATGCAATGGGCTTGTGACTCTTTAATTCACTTAATCACATGCATGATATTCTCCACTGACCACCGAGTGAAGAATATCAATATCTTAATTCCCAGCGGAAAGACAGAGTGATCTTTAGAAGAAGAGCGACCAATGCCCTCTCTAGATGTGGCTGTGCCAAATCAATTAGGAAGAACAAGCATGGACACTAGTAGATGCAATTTACAATCTGAAAAATATTATAAAAGTGGTTTAAAAATTACATGCGGCGCACCCCTTGGCCATATAGCCCCTCCTAAAACACCTAAAACCTAAATACAACTTGGAATCTAATACGAATAAAAAAGAAACCTAAATTTATAACCATCAGTTTGTGAATGTAACAAACAGAACAACAGGCCCTATGTATAGAACGCGTACACATTAGTAAATAGTTGCAGCTCTCCTTCTCTTCTATGCTCTGATATATGTTCTCCTCTTCTGTATACCTAAGTAACACAAAACAAGAACACTTGAAAAGTACCGCTAAGTTATTAAAATCAGAAAATAAACTCATATTAGTTTTCACATAGTCTTGAATCTGTTTAACAAAGCTGCGTGTAATTGGACCATAGTATGCTTTCACTTTTGAATCAGCACGTGTCATCAACCACATAATTGGATCCATGTGAGAAAGGAGATTCGCTATTGTTAGGGATGTCCTCATCATAAATCCACTCATTATTTTCATATGACCAATCTAAATATTCATAATGATGTTGTTGGTAAAATTTAAAATAGTTTAACTGCACTTAATATAGAACAAAACTTATTTTTGATTGGACAGCGTAACTGTAAAGCTATATACAGAAAGATTTTGTCTCGAACCATAGAGATGTGATAATGTGTCTACATATTAATCAAATATAGAAATATACGACATATCCATCCTATCGGCTCTAATTCCGACTAGAAATCTAGAACACTTCGAAAGTTCACATATTTAATTATTTGAAGACAGTGTTGTTTCAAAAATGTAGCCTGGCCGTGCGATGCACAGGCCCATATGAAGTTTTGGATCAACCTGGTTCAAAAGTCTGTACTAGTCAAAGCTGGCTTCGTTCTTTTTAGCTTATAACTTATAACTTATTATTTCTCTCAAATAAACAAGTGAGATGGCTTCTCCACCGCTGTTTCGAAGCAGTTTATCGGGATAGCCTTTTCGAAATAGCTTATCAGCTTATTAACATTCGATTCGTTCACACAAGCGCTTGCGCTAAAGTAAAAAAATCAATTGTAGACATAAGTTATAAGCTAAAGCCGAAAAGAAAGCACATATTCTTTTTGAGGTCATCAAATCATTGATAGGGCTTGTTTGGGGTGAAAATACTTTTTGAGGAACTTTTGCGTGTCCATTTATAATGTAAGAATTTTACATGAAGTTTAATTCACACATGATTAAAAAAATTTCTAAGTTTCAAACAGGACATAAAGGAATTAAATCCCACGGGAGAACTTGAATGTACCGTAGGACTGTTTGCAACAAAGGATTGAGAACACTTAATAAATTTTTATAGAACTAGCTCGTTTCAAGAGTCATGTAGAAACTTTAACATAAAGTTAGATCCAATAAAGGAAATTCCTTTATATCTCACCCCTCTATAAATTACTACAAATTTTCTAAGAAGCATATAAACACCTCTTCTGGGTCATTCCCGGTAGGATCACGCTAGACTTGACATTTTCCTGGTTTTCCCTGTTCCTTTGACCCTTAATAGCGTCATCTATGTGTGGTTAACGTGCCATGTTAAGGATATATCCGTGCGACCTCATTTCACTAAACCATCTCCCACACCACAGCCTCGCGAGACATCAATCTGTGGCGCGCAGAGCATGGACGGATCCAGAGCAGCAACAGAGCCACCGGTGTCGCCGAGCGGCGCCCGGTGCACCGACGACAGCGATGAGGAGCTCGGCATCTTCACCGCCGAGCGCTACTTCAACAGCACCCTCGCCGCCGAGGACACCTTGTGGTGCGAGTCGTGCGACCGTTCATCGTCGACATTCTCGTCCGTGTTCAAGACTGGGCAGCAGGAAGGGTCCGCCCCGACGCCGACAGCCGCTTCCAGCTCTTCGGAGGCCAGCTGGAACAGCTGCTCCCCGCTTCTGCCCAATCCACCATGGTCTCTGCCACCCCGACCATGACGGACCAGGGGCGGACGCACAGTATAATTAGTGGGGGCCTTGGCCCCCAGTCAATTTTATTAATCACATATACCCCCTTAGATTTAATTCACATGGCCCCCAGTCCGCAACTCAGCAGGCCCCCAGTGGCCCAGTGCGGCAGCCGGCAGCCCCCACTCAATTTTAGTCCTAGGTCCGCCCCTGTGACGGACTCACCATATTTCATAGATATTCAGTTAAATACCTAAAATTTTTAGCAAAAAATCAATATATATAAAATATAATACATATGTGTACAGGTAGATGAACCAAATTTGTCCTGTTCATACCTAGTCAGTCTAAATTGGCGCTGGATCCATTTTGACCCATTTCCCCTCTCCTGTTGACCCATTGCTACCAACTGGCTCAGGCCCACTGTCATGCCTCTGTGTGTTGCGTGAGTTGTAACCATGTCTCACTGTCTCAGTCTGTACTCTTTTTGTTTCTCATATCTTACAAAGGTATTTGAAAACAAGGTCTGATCATATATAGACAATACAGATACTGCCAGTTTGTCACATTGTGTTGTGATTTGTGAAGAAAACATACCAACACAGCAACATCTGTAGTTTTGTACACTACTCATAATAGAAAGTGGTAATTGACATTTGCCAAAGCGATAATAGCATAATACTTATCTCTGCAATCCAAAAAAAAAAGATAGACGTATTAATTCACTAAATCATCTATAGATTGCAGTCTATCAATTCACTAAATCATCTATAGACTGTAGTCTATGGAAGTCATATTCTTTATAGATAAGCTAATAGTTGTAACTTATTAATTCAGGTGGCTGCATGGATCCTTCAGTACACTGATATTGGAAAGGAGTGTTTTTCTAACAAAGTGAGTCATTCTACATAGCAGTGTTGATATATAAAATGAGCTTCACACTTTTTTATTCTGTAGTTATGATAGAGATGTATTTTGTTGTTCACCATTTGAAACCTTTAATGCTTCGTGCAAAGTAAAATCAACATTTATTGAATGTGGAACTTTTGATTCCTTCATCTAATTTGTAAATAAGATTAGAGTTGTAGGCGATATTTTCAAAAACCCTTTTTTAAGTTTGTAGTTAAGCTGATCAACCTGATCTATCTGTATTTTATGATTTTGTAGATCTTTGAGCTTTAAAAGATAAAGAATCTACAAATTTGAAATCTTTATGGGAGAGAACTGAAAAGCGCAAAAAAAAAAAAATGGTAGGATCAGTAAGGTATGCAACTGTCATTAATCTCTATAATTTGCTATTTAATTCATATCATTATGTTAGTCTTATGTCGCCCATTTTCTTGTAAGAAATTATTAATTTCTATAATTTTTGTATTTTTTATTATATCTATAAACACATAGCATTGTATCGATGTTTTGAGAGAAATAGGATGTCGCGGTATCGACATATCCAAGCAACATAACTACAAAGTCCGAACATTCATTCTAAAATCCTGGCTCTTCTGACCTCGATCATTGAATCGAAGCTTTCCAGGATAACAAGTGAACGCATAGGCGAAGGATGTGCGCCTACGCCGGTGGCAACGGTGAGGAGTCGGTGAGCGCCGACGTGTGTCGCGATGAAGTGGATGACGGCCCCGTTCTCGGTGGGAAGAAACGTAGCACCGAAGCGGATGCGATGTTGCCTATTGGGACGAAGCCTTTCTAGTCGTAGAATACGACCACGTGAGACTTCGACCAGGTCCGTAGAATCTCTGACCGCTTCTCTCGAGTCTCCGACCTCCTCAACACTTCTGCCTTTCAGTACCTCGATCACCCCAATCTCAGCAGCTACTCGGATACCATTTGATTTCGACAACTACTCGAACATCGTCCGATCTTAGCAGCTACTCAAACTCCGTTCGATCTTCTTTTGACTTTTCACTCGAAGTCGATCTATCAACTTGCTCAGATAGTCGTAACTCTCCACGATCACGAGTTCAGGTAGTCATAGCTCTTCATGACCTTTCGAGTGCCCGTGTTTCCTCTATTTGTGCTCGTAACTCCTGTATTTTCAAATACCACAGTGACGATACGATCATGTACGAGCACTTTAATAAACAAGATCATTTTGTAGAGCTTTTTAATCGCCGCACCTTTTCTAGGGTAGGCTCCCCTCTATTTATATTCAAGATTATAGAGAACATCCATAATTATAATATGAACTCGAACTTGACTTCTCATTGTCGTAGGACACCAGAATTGAATTTACTCGAACTCCTAATTCCATTCTACTACCAAGTTAATCTGACTCGAACTAATCCTCAAGAAGGTGTATACTAAGTTTCAAGTGATTTGGATTCACGGTTTGAGAGTTGTCTCATTTGTGGTTTGAGCCTAGTTTTATTGTAGAAGAGTTTTGTGAGCCAAAAGGTCTCAACCTTCTTATGATCTCATAATATCTCTATTGTTTTAGGTTCCTAAGGATGTTGTCTTACTTTGGTTCAAATTTCAATTGTTTGGACCTTTCATGTGAAAGTTCTGTGGTTTTGAGTTTTATTGGGCTGAATTTTTAGTGCTGATTTGAGGGAGAGGTACTACTGCCAACTAAAAAGAGGTAGTACCACACGCCAAAGTGACTACCATATTTTAGTTGTTGGTAGTACTACTCTAACAAGTCAAGTCCCATTTTGCTCAGTTTTTTTTTGAAGATTTCTTTGTGGGTGTTTAGGCTCTAATATTCATGCTCATTATAGCTATTGGAATGAAAGACTATAAAAATCTTAAGGCAACAAGATTTTGTAGAAACTATGGCCCTGTTCTTTGTGGCTTCTAAAAGCCGCTTTTAGCTTTTGATACAGTAACTAACTTTTAAACGGAGTATTTTTTTAAGATGAGGTCTACAAGTTAATTGTAGTACACGTTAAAAAACTAATATCTGTATCATCAAAAATTACAAGCGAGTATATCTCTTTCCGCAATCTCTGTCGCAAGCAGCCAAAAAGCCATCAGCCGCAGCCAGAAAGAACAGGCCCTATTATATGTGTGGCTCTTGTGCTCTATTTGTCGCCTTGGTCCTACACATCAAGGGAACTCACAAATCCTCGTCATGGGTGCGCACCTCGATGGAGAAAATGAGGTTTACTTCGGAGACGATGAAAATCATGCCTCAGGACAGCTTGTAGACTAAAACCAAAATCATGAAAACCATGTGTAACGCCCTAGGATCCAAATCGGCTTATGCCTAACCCCATTATGGATAAACCACGCACACGTAACAACCTGCTTGCGTTTTCGTCCTCGCTTCAGGCAAAACGGTTAACCGAAGGTTATTACCAATGGTGCCTATAGGTTTATATGTTAGTGCTTCTCATGTTAAGCTAGTAATGTGGGACTAATCAATATCCTCATGTGCACACACACATGGACCATTATGGGTTGGGGTGTCACATACACCCCCCTCAAAGAACCTGACGTCCTCGTCAGTTCAACATACCCACACTAGGGCAAATGACCAAGATCTTCCCCTCTTGACATACGTCCATGCGTCCAATGCTGGTACATATACCATGTCGTGTGTCCACTCTGGGCCCACATGCGCCATGCGTCATATGCCCACGCTCCTGACCCGTACGCGCCCGTATAACCGCGAAGGTCGGCTCTGGTACCATTTATAATGCCCTAGGATCCAAATCGGCTTAGGCCTAACCTCATTATGGATAAGCCACATACACGTAACAACTTGCTTACGCTTTTATCCTCGCTTCGCGCAAAACGGTTAACCAGAGGTTATTACCAATGGTGCCTATGTGTTTATATGTTAGTGCTTCTCATGTTAAGCTAGCAATGTGGGACTAATCCACATCCTCATGTGCACACACACATGGGTCATTATGGGTCGGGGTGTCACACCAAGTCTATGACGTTATCAAATACCACTAGAAAAAATGTCAAAGAAATTATCAACAAAGTGAGCATTTATACTAGACTCACAAGTGTTCATGCCATGAGAAAGACAATGACCACTCGGAGACTTAGCAGAAATCCACAATGTGCACATCTTTCTCATAAAATAAGCAATGATATAAAGGTCTATTAAGAGGTACAGTCTGAGAGGACAAAGCATCATTGATGTTCACAGAAGAAGTCCTTGGGACATACTAGAAGAGCCACCATCACTTCTTACACTTGTGTCGACACTAAGTGTACACATGCCATAAGATGGGTGAAGTGAGTTCTTAAAAGCTTGATGACGCACACTACGCTCATGTTTGAAACAACAGAAATAAAACTCAAGAGTGTGTTTATCTTTTTTTTATATATAAAAAGTATAATGATACTTCTCTTTGAAAGATGTAGTATCAAGTGAAGAAGCGTCCTTGCCTTGATAATTCCTTTGGACAACATAAGGAGAATCACAAAGAGTTTTGCTAGCCAAAGAAAAATTACTCAAAGTAATAGTACATGTGCCAACAACAAATGACTCAAGACAAAAACGAGAAGAATCCAAATCAGATTGCAAAGAAGCAAGAGTAACTCTTAAAACATCAATCTTGTATTGGAAAATAATATAAGAGTCACAAGACTTGACGCTTATATCATCGTGCACTCTCTTCAAAGACTCAACCTCATTTCTCAAAGAAATGCAAGATGTGCGAGATATGAATGATGCATTCTTAATAAGTTTATAATTTAATGCATTAATTTCAAATTGTAACTTAGCACAATTTATGAATTTCAACAAGCATGCCTACACGAGAATCATAACCATTTCTAGCAATAGAACTAAGATTGCCTATCTCCAATCTAGCATTATCAAGATCAATCACTAGGGAATCATGAGCAACCCTAAGCCTATCATTTCATCATGTACGGCAATACAAGTAACACATGACATAGAAACATTTGATCTTAACAATTCATTTTCAGGTTTTAGGCATGCAAGAGAGGTTCTCAAATTATCATTTTCTATATGCAAGGATTCACATGACTCAAAAGGCAAAGGAGATCTCAATCTAGCAATTTTATCAATCATATTATTCTTTTCTTTATATAGGTTCTTCACTTCTAACCTAAAGAGCAAATAGTTTTAAGATGAGTTTCTTCTTGCACACCTTGCTTAGATTGTGTATAGAATCATCCTTAGAGAGCTTACCATGATCGTCCTCAATTTGAAGTCCACTCATGCCATTTTGTTCCTTCCCCTCCTAAGACTTCAAAAGCTCCTTATCCCTAAAACTAGGACAATCGAAAGCAAAGTCTACACAACAAATGTCACATTTCACATTCCTAGCATTAGCCAATAATTTTACCTTGAATTTAAGCCTCCTGTCATGAAGAACATCATCGACAAAAGCTCCATGACAAGATACAAAGAAAAACTCATAAGATCTCACACTAGCGGTCATACTCATGATCGGTTAAGATCAATTAAAGAGCAAATCTCACTCTAATACCACTTGCAGGACTGACTGATGGTAGAGATCAGAGGGGTGAATGATCTTTGCCTCTTTTCAACTTCAATAAAATCAACCCCCATTGGCTTCTTCACTCAATTAGCTATGAGAAAATAATGAGATGAGATGTACAACAGAAATAATGATAAAATAGAAGGCGACAAACCAAGGGAATAGAAGAAGCAACGAGTGGGCCAAAACCTCATTGCGCCGGTCTAACCAGACTAGGCAGTTTGATAGTTAGTCTGACCGCGGGTCTAGGGCCGATCTGACTGGTCCCCTGTTTCCAGACTAAAAAGACCTCTTGAGTTAAAACTCAAATATCAAGGAATTGCTCAAATCTCATCCAAACATCCCCAACATTTTATGAGACTTGTTCAAGGTATTAGGATACTAAACCAATCAAGAATCATAAGGTTCTTGCACCCAGGTTCACTAACTAGAAGCAAATCAAATCTAGGTCTCAGGAACACCAAAAACCCTAAAGTCTAAATTAGTTCTTTGTCAAAGAGTTTCTAATCAAGAGGATAATCCAGTTCTACTCATACATATCATAGCAAGCTAATCTAAGTATAGATTTGGGATAAAACTATCTTAACTACAAAAACCCAAATTTAAGCCAAGAACAAGACAAATCAAAATTGATCTTGAATCTTACTATAGAGGTGATCTAGACGGGCAACAATTGATAAACTAGTATCTTCTAATGCTTCTTACTTATCATGGATCACAACAATATCAAGAGGGGAGAAGAAAACACCACAAACTAAGCTAAATCAAGATTTCAACACTTGGATAAAGGGGAGAAAGACTTAGGCGAATTTTGATATCTATTGATACTTGAAGATAAATATTTATAACAACTCTCTAACCACTCACAAAACCTAAGGATGACAAAAATCTCAAAACAAAGAGCTATAACCTATCTCTCAAAGCTTCGCTCCAAGAACTTAACTTTCCTTCAATTGGCTTCCTAGAGAACTAACCCTAACTCTCTCTACACACCTCCTTATATAGTGGATGCTTACAAAAAATCCTAATCATCGCCTTTAGATGGGTTTCATCCTCTCTTACATAGGCTAACCCGTTAATCTAACACCATACTAAGTTTTAGACTTACGTATGCACGCTTCTCAAAGCGCACGTAACCACTAACACGATAGTTAATCAACACTTGATCCACTTAATATTTTAGCACATCTTTGACCTCGACCACCTCTCTTACGCCTCCTCATGTCATGCTTTGATCAAGTCTCAACTTTCCAGTTTATGGCAAAAATACTGTTTTGCCCCAAACCACCTTCCACTAAGCTTCGCGCTTTCTTTGCCTTAAAGCAGGCCCGTACTTCATCTTCGACTCTATATGGCCTCAATGACTTACCGTCAAGCCTCTCATACATCCGAATCCCACTGAACTGTTCTCGTTTGCAAACAAGCCAAAGTCAGTTGGCGCACCACATGCCTCTCCATACACCATGATGACACCCAATTTCCCTGAATGTTTTGGGCCTCAGCTCCTCTGAGCTTAGTCCCAATCTACCTCGTCATTGCTCATCATGTCCACCACCGGTAGCTTCAGCTTTGGTTCTTTATCTTTCCGGCTTATAACTACTCTACTAGAATTAGTCATCTTTCTAGTGATACCTTGATTGCTCTGGACCTCAGCACCCTAAATTTAATCTCGATCCCTTGATCACACTACATCTAAGGTCTCTTAGTTTAGTTCCGGTCCCGTCCACCTTACCATGACTAAGTTCCGGAGTTCTACAACCAACAACGATAAGCAAATTGTTATGTAGCAACACACAATACAAAATCATCAACTAACACAATTGATGAACTAAGAATTCTTACATTTCATCAAAGCATCTCTACATGCTTTGACATATAGGCCATAGTGCCCAATGACTAGCCACACATTCGGACTCCAGCAAATCATCTTTACGTGTATCTACCTCATCACTTGGCGTACCACATGCACCAACTTGCTTCTTCACAATTCTTGTCTTCTTTGTGCTTCCCACTTGAGTCACGTAGCCTCTCTCGAACTTATACAACTGCCCGGACCTTAGCCCCCCATCTAGTCCCGGTTCATTATTGTCAATCGTTAATGTTCTCTAAGCTACCTACCTGCACATCTAAAAACCAGACAACCATCTCGAGCACAATCTCTATGCACTTGACTCACGTTAATCAAAGCAATGCATCATGTATGCAACAATTCCAAAGTATTTGAGCCAATTCCCAACTCAAATACCAAACTAAACTCTCTTGAATTCTGCCTGCCCAGTCGAACTACCAACCATTGGCTTGTCTAACCGCGCCAGTCAAATTTCAGCAACAGGGGACCAAGTCATGCTGTGGCACCCTTGCCGGTCTAACCGTCCTAAAGCCAATGGTCAGACCACCCTCACAAGGACCAATATTACCACTCACAATTTCTTTCCCGCACACAACGAGCACCTTTATGGAAAATAAGTACCATCAACTACAGGCTAGTATAACCACTCGCCGGTTAGATCATCGCCCATGGCCGGTCCGACTGCCAACCATGACTCGGTCAGACTGCGCCCCGGTCATACTGGCAACCATAGCCGATTAGACTACTTAGCATCTAACAACAAAACCAGACATTACAAAATATGTGAACACTCTACATGGTCTTATAATAATCAAAAACCAATCCCAGGGTCTTTCCATTGCATGAGTTAATCGATCGTTCAACATACTCCAACAAACAAGCAAGCAAGCAAACAGAGTGGGCACAATATTATCTTGTATGTGTATTGGCTGCAGAGAGTTCTTACAGTAAAACCAAAGCTTTTAAAGAATGCACTATCAGTATCTTTATGAACCTTCCAGCTTCCAACGAGCTGTAAACAAAACGAACATGAAAACACATACACAGGTAATCGTGACAGACGCACGGCTATCATCATGCTGTAAGTAATCACCTAGTACCAGTATCTCTGCTGCTGCTGCTGCTGCTGCTGTTCTTCTTCTCATCAGTATGGCATGGGGGAGTTGAGCCCCTCCTGTATGGCCATGGGGTGCGGCTGGTTGTGCCGCTTGGACAGCGACGTCATGGCCTGCGTCTTCCTGAAGGACGCGCGCCGCTCGAGTCGCTTTATTGTGAAGCGCGTGTAGGCGACGCGGATGTAGGGCGCGGCTGCCTCCTTGACCTTGAGGACGAAGAAGAAGGTGAGGCGGTAGGCGAGGAGGAGGACGAAGATCATGGCGAGGTCCAGCCACTTGGAGTGGTTCAGGCTCAGCCCCATCATCTTCGTGATGATGTACTCGCCGGTCAGCTTAGGCTGCCCAGGCATCATCGGCTCGAACTCCAGCCCGATCAGGTCGTTCTTGTATGCTCCCTGCATGCCAATTCAGTCGGTTTCAGGGCCTAGGCTTTTACGCAATTCTCTTCCGACCATTCCGAAATTAAACTGAACGCTGTACCTTTAAGCCCCACGAGCCATAGACAATGTAGGACACCGGATATCGCCAGAAAATCTTGGGAAGTTCCGGAAGCAGCCGGAAGAATCCAGACGTCAGCATCATGATCCCCTGCAAAATTCGAATGCGTGAAGACTCGGCACATGAGCAAAATGATGGAGAACAAGAAGGCTTGCAAAGTAACTAACAGTGGCAACTTACAATGACGCCGGCGCCGAGGATGAGGCCCATGAGGAAGTTTGGCACGATGGCGGAGATGATCATCATGAGGCTCTCGATGACGGAGACGCCGCCGTAGAGGTTGAGGGCGAAGAAGGCGAAGTAGCTGAAGCCGGGCCGGAACTTGACCATCCAGTAGGTGATGGAGGCGCTGGCCCAGGACATGGCTAGCAGGAACGGCATCGAGGAGAGGAAGTTGGAGATGATGTAGACGGAGACGCCGTAGTGGCCGTTCTGGCGCTCGAGGGTGAAGACCTTCATCTCCTCGATGAAGGAGGGGAAGCCGCCGATGGACATGAAGGTCATGAAGCCGGAGACGAAGCCGCCGCACGAGGCGCGCGCCTGGATGGCGGTGTAGCTCGTGCCGACGTCGTAGTAGATTGTGCCGAGGCAGAGGGCCATCAGGGTGTAGATCACGATGCGCAGCCGGTAGTAGCCGAAGTCGCGCGACATGTTGGTGAAGGAGCGCTTCGTCAGCGTGCGGAGCTGCTTCCACCAGCTCGCTTGGCTGCCCTGCACCACCTCCTCGATCACACCCTCCTGCAACCCAATGCAACGCAACAACAAGTTAAAATCTTGAAATTTCCAGAATTAAAACTTTTCGTAAATTGTAACCGAAAATTTTCTTCCAGATTTTGTGTAAATGCGGAACTTTGCACAAAAAAAATATTATTACTCCAATGTAGCCTCTGCAAATGTAACAGTTGACGACTAGTTGAGAATTTCTTACAATTTTGGCTATCTCGTGTATTGTATTCCTAACCATCATGACGTACTCCGAGATCCTGTACTTGTCCACTAGCCGCTCTCTGATCTCTGACGTAGAGTACTTCAGCAGGGGATCAAGCTCTGCTTCCTTCAAACAAGTTTCACCCAAATTCCGTCAGAAATCACATCTACAAAACTTTCCCTTACAAAAATCGTCTTAAACTTCGGAGCACACGTACTGCTCGCAGCTTCATGGATCCTTTCATCGCGGCAGCGACATCGTCGAAGTCGGCATTGACGCACCGGAGGAAGTGGTCGGACGGGTTCCTCCGGCTAGGACAGGGGAACCCGGTTTCTGCAAAGAACTGCAAGAATAACAAAGCAACACAAACATGTCACCTTATGAATGACACGATCGACTGTAATTAAACACAACTCATTCATAAGGAGCCGCTTGATAATTGTAAGCCAGCAGTCTTGTCGAATACAAAATCAGCAGAGTCATTGCCGTGCCGGACTCGCTAAGTACCAACCAAATCAGCCGGGCTCCCAATTGATCTCCTACATATATTCTTCTTGTATTTGTATATCTCTTTCCATGTATATCTCCTGTATAAGATTGGCTTGCAAGCCAAGGTATGTACTCTATATATCGTTGTCAATACAATGAATTATGTGTGCAGCTGAAATCCTTTTCTACAATAATAATATTGAAATGGATTTCCAATCCAACTGCACACTGCAATGGGGTGGAGTATAACACACTAAGTTGAAATCTTTTTATTTCTAAACAAGAATGCATCGGTTTTAGGATAAAAACGTAAATATTTCTATGTATGTTGGTGATGGAAGTTTTAAAATTTTGATTATACAAATTCTAAAACGATATCTATTTAGAAGAGGGGCTAAAAAGTAGCACATTTGAGATTGTGACTGACTATGCAAGTGGTTTTGTGATGGTGCGTACCTGTGGTGCTAGCTTGGCGTCTCCAAAGTAGACGCACTCGCCGCTGGAGAGGAGGCAGAGGTCGTCGAAGAGCGCGAAGACCTCGCTGCTGGGCTGGTGCACCGATGAGACGATGGTGCGGCCACCGTCGATGGCGAGCTGGCGCAGAGTCTCGACGACTGAGAAGGCCGCGGCGCTGTCAAGGCCGCTGGTGGGCTCGTCGAGGAAGAGGAGGCGCGGACGGGTCAGGATCTCCAGCGCGATGGCGAGTCGCTTCTTCTCGCCGCCGCTGATTCCGCGGAGGTGCCAGTTGCCGATGTTGCGGTCCGCGCACTCCCGGAGGCCCATCTCGTCCAGCGTGTCGTCGACGACACGCCGCACCTCTGCCTTGGACATGCTCGACGGCAACCGCAGCAGCGCCGAGTAGGTGACCGTCTCCCGGACCGTCAGCGTGCCCAGCAGCACGTTCTCTTGTGTCACGTACGCCTATTGAAATGCATTTTTCATTTTTCTTACACCAATTACATATACGTCAAATGGGGTATTTAGTTGGAAAAGGTTTGTTAAATCTTAGCACAATATTACTTTTTCAAGATAAATATGCTAGTATGGAGCCACACAAGTCCTAGTCCCTGCCTTGGATCGAGCAAACAAAGATATACACTTGGACGTATAATCGTGGTTATATAGATATTTTCTCTTCTAATGTCTCTACCCTGGGTATAAGAGGATGGCTTGTACCGTGTTACTAGTCGTATTTGATGTAGAATATGTTTGATTCACTGATTGGCCTGAAATTACTGAAAAAATAGTTAGGTTGCATATGGCTCGGGGCTAAGAGGAGGGTTATAGGTTACCTAGGTTGTGATTGGGAGTTCGGGGTTAAGAGGTGGGTTAAGGAGTTAACCCACCAAACACCTGTGGATTAGAGAGAGTTATTTAAGTCTTCAACCTTGGTAAGGGGTGGAGCCAGCCCTGGCCCAAGCCTCGGGCTGGGCCGGCTATTCTTGGGCCGAGTCTTGCACAGCGTTCTGTTCCTCTACTGGGTATTCTGTTTTCTTGGGCCGGTAGAAACAGGGACGGACCATAATTTGATTCTAGGCTTCGGGCTAGAGCCCACCTAGTCTGAGACCCAGATCCGTCACTAACCTTGGTGTTACAAGTCAAATTTGATGTAGATTATTGGAGGCACCGATTTTGGTCTGAAATTACCCTAAAAGCTAGTTATTTTCCTTTAAAAATTACAAAAATAACCCATGCTAGATTTTCTTAGAGTGAAATTTTTTCTCTGAATAATGTTGTGAAATACTACACATAAGTACAACTGGTGCAAGTAAAACATAGTGCCATATTGATAATTGATAACTAGGAACCAACAAGCCAAGTAATCTCAAAAGAAGGCACAAACATAGATTGGTCATTTGATGCTATCCTACAGACTGTAATATTCCGTGATATGCTCCTATGCTTTTGAAAAGAAACTACTCCGTTACATACTAAAGCAGTTATGACTAGTAGGATATAGTATTGGAAGCTAATTAGCACTCAGCTACGTACTCAATTGAATCTGCAATTTTACTCATTTTACTTTCTTATGAAATGAAGCATTTCCAAGCACTCGTACATCAAAAGGTAACAAGTCAAAATAGTTTAACTGTTACATAGATAAAAATTTTTTTGCAACATGCACGAGTGGACTGTCCAATTCACAATTAATATTTTCATTGACTAACACATCCTCAAATTTAATTGGTAGACCACTTTGGTTTTGAAATATCAGTGAGATGGGGTGTCAATTGGAAGATATGAAAGGGATTGACAACTGCATTTGTAATGCTTCGTATCCTCTTATTTAACATCAAACAAGAATTAGTTGGGCATTTAATTGGCAGTGTCATTCTCAAAGTTCATTCTGTGATGGTGACACTCTAGTAAAACAAATTTGCAATGATGTTTTACTAAGCACTGTAGTTGCTAGTGCATTGCTTCATCATGCCAAACGCATCTAAACTCATGGAAGGGCTAATTTGGGGACTAACACAGATAAATTCAAAGCAAAATTAAGGTAAAAAAAGGACATATGAATTTTGATGGGGAAACTACCGGCAAACTAATTAGGAACCTGCAGATAAAAGCCTTGATGCGTCCTAACTCCTAATTGATGTCTTGGTTTGGTACCATATGCGTATGCTCCGTCCAAATTAAAGGGGGATCAAAAGGAACCATTCCGTGGCACGTGGGGTGCTAGCTACTGCCTTATTCAACCCTGCAACGCATCGTTAGCCATCGAACTCCGAACTCGGCCGTCGGATTGGCTCCACGTGTGTTTGTTCGCCGGTCACACCTACGGCCATGCGTCCTGCTCTTTCCAAACAAGATCTGAACCCCTTTATTCTTGGCTAAATCCACATCCACCCTTTCTGCTGGGGGGCTAACATGTTTAGGATTTGCTCCTAAAACTCGGTGGTCACGGAGAACATTCGAATCGAATCGACGAATTAATCAGCAATTAAAAAAACTGCGAATAGCTATTGGTCATGGACATGGCAAGATGGAGAGTGGAAATTAAAAATTGTGTGTAGACGCGTGACTGATTTGTGAGGCTGCTTACCACGACGCCATAGTCGAGCCGCCTCTTCTTGCCGTTGAGCAGCACCTTCCCGGTCAAGATCACATTCCTTGCGAGCCTCCCTGCAGTGCAGCCCACTCACGCACGATGAGTTAATCCTATCTTCCGGCGCATCGTTCGCCTCATGCGAAGAATTCAATAGAGAGCTTCTTGTATTTTGAAGCACAAAACACCTTTCGAATTAGTATGAATTAAATTTCTCGATAAACCATTTGGATTAGTCTGGCGACCGGATCCAAATGGTACATCGACCCACCCAACAACAATGCTACAAGTAGAAAGCTTTCTGTTGGATTTTATACTTATTTGGTCTTTTTATTTAACTTTGTGAAATCCGTGCCGTTGAAAGTTTGTCCGTTAATAAATTTAAAATTATCTAGATTATTTATACTAAAATTCTATTGTTAGATTTATCGTTAAAAGTTTTTTTTATAATATTATAACTTTTATTAGTATAATTTAGTATAAAGTTATAAAAAATAACGATTAAAAGAGTTGAATAGAAAAGAACGAAGAGATTATCAGAAATACGGAGACAGAATTGCAGGCAGGGGTATATGGAATCGCGAAGGAAGTGTCTAGTGTGTATGTGTACCGGAGAGAGAGTCGAGGAGGGTGGACTTGCCGGAGCCGGAGGGCCCCATGATGGCGACGACCCTGCCGGGCACGGCGTAGCCATACAGACCCTGCACCAGCTTCTTGGTCGCCCGCCCGCCGGACCCCGGCAGCACGGCCGTCAGGTTCTCCCACGTCAGGCTCGCGCCGCCCGACTCCGCGTACCGGGCCGCCGGCGACAGCGCCCCCGCCCATGCTGACCCGTTCCCCTCCCCTCGTCTTCCTCCCCAGCCGCCGTCCATCTCCTCTCCTCTCTGCCACTCCTCTCCCCTCGCCTCGCCTCCAAGAGATCGACGCTTATGCTCGATCCCCTCGCAGCGGCCAGCGCAGCCAAGCGAGGCCAGCTAGCTAGCTTAGCTTAGCTACCCACCCCGGCAGCCAATATTAATGGAGAGAGAGAGAGTGTGAGAGAGAGAGAGAGAGAGAGAGAGCGCGTTGCTGGACTGGATTTTATGCTGCTCTGCCTCTTGGACATTTCATCCCGTTTCAATTCACAGTTGGGGAGGTGGCGAGGCATTGCAGCAGCGGCAAGCAGCTGTAGGGGTGGTAGCAGTAGACCATGCATTAATGGCGGAGGAGGTTGCGAAGCTGGTGGTAGTAACTGCTGCTAATTAAGTGCGGTCGGTTACGTGGATTCGCTTTGCCCGCTGCTCGTTCGGTCCTGTCCCGATTAATCAATGGGATTAGCTGGGCTGGTCTTAATCCAAGGGAGCCTAATTAATTTTCCGCTGCGTGGCTGCCCTCCATAACTGAACCGAAAGGACGCTGCCTTTTAGAAGCGTTCATGCGACGCTACAGTAAGTATGTTTAGTTGTGGTCTTGGAAAAACTCGTTTTGATTTTGTAAATATATCAGCCGCGGAGCTTGAACTAAAATCTGGAGACGGCCAATTTAGTGCAATGTATTGAGAGAGAGAGAGAGTACCAATACTTGGCTCCTAGGAGGCTCCATCACCAGGAAATACTTATTGTTCTTGTTTTTTTAGAATTTTTTCGCTCCAAAAACCTCTAGTAATGTAATGGCATGTTGGAAATAGTAGTAGAAGGCACATATTTCTCTTATTCCTCCACCCGATTCTCCCTTCTTTATTGTCAAGTTATTGAACTTTGACCACTAATTAACTTTGGTCTCATAAAAGAATTAGATTGGTCACACAAAATTTAGTAGATTTCCCATGAAAAAACTTGCGTAATATTTTTTTCTGTAATTTTTACCATGATGAACCAAAACAAACAGTCCTTTTTTCAAATCGAAAGGCACCTCTGGTAAGCCTGAACCGTGGGAAACACCAGACCTCGTTCTTGCTCTTTTTCAATACTTTCAGAATTCGTATGTCTTAGCAGTTAAGTGCTTGCTGTTAAGAACCGTATGGCCATATCAGGTAATGGTCATTTGGACATGTCTTAGAACTTCAGTTCATTCAATAGCTGACTTATGGTCTTATTATGAAATATTAGTACCTTCTAAAGTAAGAGTACCATGATTTTTTGACTTGTTTGGAGGGGACTTATATCATATACATATTTAACATTTTTTTAAATTTTAGTACTGTAAAAACGCGACCAATGATAACATCTATGATAGCTACTTTAGCTTTTTTTTTTTAATTTACCTTGACGCGAACGGAAACCGCGATTCAGAACTTGATAAATACTTAAATAGTAACATTGTGATGCTATATTGCTATCCATCCCCCATCAAACGTATTGATAGCTACACTGTTTATCCAGTACTACCAAAATTGGAAACCGGATACTACATATGGTCCCACCCATCTGCTACATTGGCATGAGCTCTACCTATAGTAAGTACTAGTTTAGGATTTTGATTTTCTGTTAGTACACGTGTTGGTCACAGGTAAATTAAAGTTGTTGTTTTTTTCTAATTAAACAGGTGGACACGTACACACGCCACCAAAGCAGTCACATACGCACGGGGACGCGGTGTACTCACTAGCTAGTAGACGTTTAGAATTGCATAAATCCATGATCAGTGGTCACACAATATATACAAGTACATACAGAACAACATTTATTTGTATTTGTTTTAAAATGAAACATGCATTCCAAATAAAATATTTTTTTTTGAAAAATGGTAACATTTTTGCGATCAATGTTATTGGTGTAGCGTATAAAATGTATCCATTTCTCCATGTACATCGGATGAAATTAGAACAAATACAAATGGTATCTCCTTTCTACTTTAAGGCTACCCATATATATGCCGTCACGGTGACAAGGAGCCATGATAGAAAAAGATCATGTGCTTAAATCATAGAAACCCACGTCAAACGATAACTAGCGTACTCAAATAGTGACTGACGGCTTTCGGCACAGCTCAAAGGCCTTTTCCGAATGGTTTCAGACTTCTAATTTGTTTTGAACCATCGACTTCTTAACTCCCCTTATTCTTTTCTCTCTTTTTTATTTTTCCTTTGTATTATTTATAAAGATATAATAATTTTTTTAATTAATGTCTTAACTAAAAGATGCTAAAGTGTCATTTCAACAGTAGCCGAATTGAACGGGCCAAATGACATGGGCTTCCCGTGTATAGTTTTTTTAAGGCCTTCCGGAATAGATGAGCTCAGGTACTCTAGCTTAATAATCCGAGAAAGGCATGCAAACTGACATAAAAGAACAGTTTGGTACTTATTAATCCAAAGATTTCGTCATACTCTACATTACCCCATTGGGTACCTCATCTGTACAAGGTACAATCAATACCGAGGAGTAAAAGGCCGCATGCAGCGTGGAGTACGAATGAGGTAGCGACCAGCACTGTGGAAGTACTCAGGTGCGCCACATGGACCACCGTAAATTAACCTCACCAATACAAATGACATTATTATTTACCGACGATGGTGTAAACCACCAACGTAAACAGCTGACGCTGAGGAGCGAGCGCTCGCTTGGCAAGCTCTGCGGTTGTGAGCTATATATCAGCGTTCGAATCAAGATTCGGCACTGGTGTTCACTTTTTTTAATCTTTTTACTAGTAAGGTGCCCGTGCGTTGCAACGGAAAACCAAATAAAAGTGATGCATAATATCAAATATCTCAAACTGAATAATAAATATCAACTTTTTCTTACGTCATTATATATGCATATACAGGGCTCATGTTATTGTTTGCATATCAACACAAATATCAATTATTTGGCTCATTGGAAAATTAAAACTATTTGCAGTCCATGTAATTGTTCACTTAATGTTTATAAAAGCATTTTTAGACAAAACACGGAGATGGCGAATCGATTACCTTGTAGCGCATCGTAGTTCCTAAAAAGAACATCCGAATACAAATGGGTTAACAACTACTAATGAACTACGAATGTATGCAATGCCTATATAGCAATGCATGCCACATGCAAATTCCAAATATTAACCAAGGTTCCAAATTTATTAACAAATCTTATTATCACTTACTTTTCCTCTTGCAAGTTTGCAGAACCTTGAACATCTCTTCTTCAGCCACAGGACAGACCTGATAGGATATAAATCGTGACAATATTTAGTCAATGTAGGAAACAACCGACTGAAACAAGTAGGCAATAATAGTGTGCATTGAGAATTACCTTTGGCAAAAGAACATCCCATTTGCCAGCTTTTTTCCTTCCTCTTTTGCTTTATTGTGTTGTTGAGAACCTAGATTTCACGAGTCTATTAATGATCAATGCAACACGAAGTGTCGTGTATCACAAATTCACAATTAGTTGGCAGGAACAAGCATTTACCTTGGCACGTTGCGTCTGATCACGATCAAGTAGATACGGAGGAAGAGCACCCTCTTGAACATCATCATTGACCTTTTGTCGAGAAGTTGACTCATCGTGCATTTTTAGGCTGCAAAGAAACAATTGACAATAAGGCCCCATAAATGCGACTGCAACCAAAAAGGCAGAATCTACACTGCAAGGAAAACTTAATTTTCATGCTCACATCCTCTACTCAAAGTATCAATGCATAGACTAAAGGAGCAACACAACTGTGAACATGTTGAGCAGGGGGGAAAATCTACTTAGCCTACACAGGTAAATGGTAATATGACAGGGATGAGAAGCTAAACAGCAAATATTGATAGGTTATGTGATTAGTGGTATCTATGAGTGATTAAAATTTGAACCTTATAGCCGTCAACACTATATAACCTGTCATAGAATCATGTATATGACAATCTTGATGCATTTCATTTTTACCATGAGCATGAACCCATGTATCTACTTCAACAGTATCAGGGCTGAAGGAGTAAGAAACTAATTCAAAACCTGTAAAAGCATGCATGTACTACCTAGGGTTCATGAAGGGTTTTAGAGTATGCATGTAGAGGATGTCTGTCAAACATTGGCTACAAACAAGCGTTATTCCTGAAATAATATCTAGCTCCTACCTGCCAGAACTCAATTCAAGCAATGGAATACTATTATGCGAATGTTGCTGTGTTGCTCTGCGGAATCGCAGAGAATTTCGCGTACTCACTGGAATCGAAACCTCGATAAAACGCAAGCTTGAAGTTATGCATCGATAAGAAGAAGTTACAGGACACTCGGGTTCACCTACTCCCACAATCTACGCCATATAGTGCACCTTTGCATATAGGGCACCAGATTTTAATTCAACAAACAAAAATTCCTAAACAAGAGCATCCGGATGAAACAACCTCAAAGCAAGCAAAATTTTGTTGTTTTGTTTATCATACGTAACTAATATGAATCAAGAAACACAAAGCAAAGCAATCGATGTTAACTTACCTAACAACGATCGGTGTCTTGACTCAAGGCAATACAAAGAACACTTCCTATGAAGCAATCCAACAAGCGGATAGCATGCCAAGTGAATAGGGAAAGAATTACCATTGAGATGAACCAGATTAGGGCAAAGGAGACGTCGAGGTGACCTGAGTCCGTTAGGCTGCTGCGGCCAATACTCGGGCGCATGCCATGAGATGATCATAACTTGAGAAGGAAATCAAGGAATGCCAGGGGCAAGAGAATGGAGCGCGTCTTGTCGTACCACGAATCACCCGTCGCTTGGCATCTGACCTCTCGTCGGTGCCCTTGCGCATTTCGCCGCCACCTCTGTTGGCCTCCTCCTCGTGTCGGTACTGCGTCCGGCAAGACCCGCTGGATCAAGTAGGCAAGGACCAGATCGCCGTCGCCATCCTCTCCGTCAGATTCCGTTGTCCGTCGTTCGGATCGCAACGTCGAACGAGGACAAGGCCCGAGCTGCTTGGGTCGGGAGAGGAGGCGAGGGGAGAAGAATGGTGACAGTTCGAATCGGGAGGAAATCACGATGTGGCTGGGGGAGGAGGGCCCCTACACTCCCTTGTAGAAGAGCTCGTGCGCGGGGCAAAGCTGCGCCGCCGACCGCTGCGGGGAAGGGGGGGCGGCGGGGGGAGGGGGAGGAGGGGGTCGGCGGGTCGGCGGGAGGAGTAGGGGGCGGCGGAGGGGAGGGGGAGGAGGGGGCAGCGGGAGAGGGAGGAGGGCGGAGGCGGGGCGGATCTGCGAAGGGGAGGGGAGGAGGGTGGCGGCGGGAAAGGTGGGAGGGGGATGGGGCCGGCGGGCGCGGCGGGGTGAGGGGAGGCCGGGTGTGCGCAGTGGGGCCCAGGAGGACCGGGGAGAGAGGAGCGCGCTACGTGGGGAGGGGGAGGAGGCGGGGGGTGGCGGAGGGAGAGCGAGGCGGCGGCGTGGGGTGGGGAGGGGAAGGAGGCGGGGGGCGGCGGAGGGAGAGCGAGGCGGCGGGGAGAGCGAGGGAGAGGCGGGGGCGGCGGCGCGCGGTGGGAGGGGAGGAGGCGGCCGCGGGCCGCGGGGAGCGAGGGGGGCGTGGGGCGGCGGGAGGAAGAGCGAGGAGGAGGCGTGGGGCGGCGGGGAAGAGCGAGGGGTAGGCGTGGGGGCGGAGGGGTGATGTTGGGATTTTAGGGTTTAATCAGATCGTGTGGCTGAGAAGAGAGGAGAAAGATCGAATGGTTAAGAAGTGAGGGAGGGTGGACGTGACGGCAACCACCAACTCCTTCTTTTTAAATAGTAAAGATATTAGTGTCCCTTAGTTATTTATTGTTTTTTTATCATACACTGATGATCTTTTAGGATTATAGTTTATCACACGTTTATACACTAGTGTCTATTAGATTAGAGATGTTAGAATCAGGTTCTAATACCACTTGAGAGACAAAGGATTAGACTGCCCTAAAAACAAACTGCAAGATAAAATATCTAGAAGCACTTGCAAGAGAAGAAATAGCTCAAAAAGATTTAAACTTGCAAAAGTCATTCACCAAACTATCTCCTCACAAGGAATAGCTAGAATGGCTAAAAGAAGAGAGAGGTAAACTCTATAATCCACATAGTTTTTAGAAGAAGGATAAATCATAGCTAGGAAGCGAATCTAAACACTAGGAATCCCCACTACTAGGCTCTAGGGAATAAAGAAGCAAGCTCAACTTAGACAAGATAAGAGATTCTAGTGAAAAAAAGAAGTGTCTAACAAAGACGCAGGACAGAAGGTGTGACTCAACACCCTAAACTAATCTAAAAACCCTAACACTTAAGTGCTGGGCAATACTGAATATGAAAGCAGAAAATTGACAAAACTCAAGCAAGAACCTGCGTCACACTACTTGGCAGTGTGATGTAATCAAAGTTGAGCCATATTGCATCCCAAGATTGATAACCATCACCGGATGCTACGATGATGAAGAAGGCTCAAAAGCTCCAGAACCAGGGGGTCTGACCACTCCCCTGGTATCCAGTTGCAATACTGCACACTTGGTCTTCTATCTCTCATGTAAAACCTATATCACCAGAAAAGAAGTTGTTTGTGCTTTATAATTAGGGTTAGTGAAGATTGACATGCAAATCCATTTTCCATAACATATGACAAATAAGAATATTATAATCCAATGTGAGAAGTAGGCAAATAACAATTAAATGCTCACATAAGTATAAGCAAACAATTTTGAGCATGAACAAGAATATACATAGTATGGCAATGAGTGAAATATGAACACTACATGTTAGAAAAATAGATTAAACTCTATTATATCCATGGTAAAGAATGAAGTAAATAAGCAATAGAGCACATAGCATGGTAAACATACAATCAAGAACAAAATATGCAAGAAATACTATGATAAAGCTCATCTATCTATAATTAGCAATATCACTTATATTGTCAACACCATGTAAGCATAAAATATGTCAAAGAACAAAACATGCTTAAATTACACTAACAAGGATCAAGAGAAATATATGCTAACATGAATGTCTAATAGATATATAGATACTTAAAGTAAGATATCACAAAAATATGGTAGTGAATATATTAAGATAACACAAGCTCAAGATGGAAAGCCAAGCTCAAGCATACATGAAAATAACGATCAAAATTCTAGCCTATGCACATGAGCAAGCAGAAAGTATGACAAATGATGAAACTAGAATAGCTCATGCTAATGGTAACAAAAAATCTCATTTATCCACAATTGATATATCATAATACTAAGTATATAGAAAAACATGACACGGAATAAATCATGCACATACATGGTACAATGACATCAATCAAGCATATAAATACATGAAACACAAGCAAAAACATGCCAAATGAATATGCAAGAAATAAGCTCTCCTTGAAAAGCAGTTTGAAAAGGAGGAAGCTCCAACTCCCCTTCTGTCACATCGCTTGGCAATGTGATATAATTGATGTGGTGAAAGCTGATTGAAGCTGCATCGTGAGATATATAGAAACCTCCACTAGAAGCTCAAAGGAGGTGAGAAACCCAGAGCATCCACACAGGCCACTTGGTCTCCCCTCACATGCACAACATGTAACTCAAACATAAGAACACCTAGTCAATGAGTCACCAATCATATACACATAGTAAATGACAAAGAAAAACCATAAAAGCATATGTTAGC
Organism: Melocanna baccifera; assembly: GCA_036346265.1. Taxonomy (NCBI): domain Eukaryota; kingdom Viridiplantae; phylum Streptophyta; class Magnoliopsida; order Poales; family Poaceae; genus Melocanna; species Melocanna baccifera. Next base: position 21,610,733 of record CM070689.1, read on the forward strand.
ATGGATACAAGTATAAGCATGTATATATGAACTAAAAATGATAAACAGACATGAACAAATGTAACATCATGATATAGAAGGCTATCCAAGCTGTAATCAAGCTCAACTGTCCATTAATCAAACACACATCATGTAGGCATATATCATGACAAACAAAAACCATGCAAAATACGCTAACATGTATAAATAATGGTAAATGGACATAAGTAGCAAGATGCATGCAATAAAATAGGATATATACAACAAAGCACAAAACTATGATACTTGACTCCATATACACACAATCAATAAGTAACTTATGCTCATGAAGTCAAGACAAAACTTAAGCATATAAAAAAACTAATGTATATAACATGACACATGGATACTTAAGCAAAATACACATAAATGCATGACAAATATGTAACATGAATAGTACATGCCAATATGGTACAATTGAGCATATAGATAAGCACAATATATCAACTATGATCAATCATGAATATAAGGACATAAAGGTATAGGATAGCTCACAAAATAGGTGAAAATGCCAAACATAAAGGCACACACCTCTGGGAGGCTATCAAAAGGAGTGAAGAACAATCCAATGTTTCAATCACGTAATGAACTGAAAGACTGAAACTCAATCAAGTTTATGTTCTCCATCTCACGTCCCAACACCTACATATGAAAAGAATATGGCGCCTGAGTCTTGAATCTCGAAGGGTTAGTAAGTAAGTACTTGAGAACCCAAAACATGAACACACCAATGCTAGAAGCATGTGAGTTAGCATAATGTAATAGATGGTTCATACAAGAAAATTCAATCTTGGAGGAATGCCACAGGTGGACAACTCGATGAGAAAAACGAGTGCCATATCTAGGAAAGTGGTGTCTGCCTTGCTTGAAAGCATGAATATGAGAGCCACCAGGAACACCAAATGAACGCACACTTTCTTCTCGCCGTGGGTATGCACCTCGAGATGGCACGTGGACTAAAATCAAAATCATGATAATCAAGTCCACGACTCTGTCCAACACCACTAGAAAGAGTAACAAAGAAGCCATCAACGAAGCAAGCCTTCATGCTAGGCTCACGAGTATTCACGCCATGAGAAAAACTCTGTGCACTTGGAGACATATGCGTTTGGCATACAGAAAGCAATAGTCTACATAATGTCCATCATTCCCACAAAATGAGCAATGATGTAATGGTCTACAAGGATACACGATTTGAGATGATAAGGCACCATTCTCGCTCAAACGAGAAATCTCTTGGGACAAACATGAAGACCTCGTGTTGGCACTAGGTCTACACATGCCATAAGATAGACGATGTGTGTTCCTAAAAGCTCGACGATGAACTTGATGCTCATGCTTAACACGGTAAAAGAAAAACTCAACAATGCGTCTATCCTTCTTACAAAAAGTGCAATGATATTTCTCTTTAAGAGATATAGTATCATATTAGAAAGAAGCACCCTTGTCTTTAGAAGTCTATTGGACAACACTAGAAGAGCTACAAGAAGCACTACTAGTCAAATAAGAGCTATCTAAAGCAATGGCACACGTGCCAACATCAAGTGACTCAAGAGAAGTAAGAGAATAATCCAAATCGATTGCAAAGAAACAAGATCATCTTTTAAAATATCAATCTCATATTGAAAAGGAACACAAGAGTAATAAGACTTGACGCTCATATCATCACACGCTCTCTTCAAATAATCAAGTTCATTCTTCAAGATAATATAAGATGTGCAAGAGATTGAAGACGCATTGATAGAGTGCATGGAATGCAAAGTATCAACATCATTTGATAAGCTAGTACAATTCTTGCAAGAGAGTAAATTATCATCAAGCAATTTCTTAGTTTCTAAGCACATGCTAAGAGGATCAGACTTAAACCCATCAATTTCAACCCTAGCATTATCTAATTGCTAAAGAGAATTGGAAAAGCTCAAATTTTATTTTTCATTTTTAGTTCTAGCAAGTTCAAGTTGTTCTACACATGTGGAATGAGTTAATTGTAACTTCTCAATTTTAGTAAGCATGCTAGAACAAAAATCATGTTCATCCTTAGCACATGAATTCTAATTTAGCATAATCAAGCTCATGATGTAAGAAAACACAAGAATCACAAGGCATAGAAGTATTTGATCTAAGTAATTCATTTTTAGATTTCAAGCATGCAAGGAAATTTCTTAATTTATCATGATCCACATGCAAGAACTCACATGACTCACATGGCAAAGGAAATTTTAACCTAACAATTTTATCAAGCAATTTACTCTTGTTCATCTCTAGATTATTCACAAGAATGTCAAGTGTATCAATTCTTGAATTTAGATAGACAACGTCAGCAATGAGTTTCTCGTTGCTCACCTTACTTAGCTTGAGTAGAGGATCATCCTTAAAAGGCGTGTCATGATCACCCTCCATGGTCACTCCGCACACGGTATCGGGTTTCTTCTTCTCCTTGAGCTCAAAAGCCTTCTCATACGTGTCACAATACCAAGAGGAGTGGCCAAAAACACCACATAACTTACAAGTGTCAGATTGCTCTTTTGCATTTTCTCATAATTCGATTAATGAATTCAAGGTCACTAGCCTCGTCAAGGTCATCGACCAAAGAGCGACAAGAAGATGGAACAAAAGACTCATAAGACCTCACACTAGTTGCCATGCTCATGATCTGTCGAACCCGGATTTTCAATCCAGAATTCTCTGTGAATTCACTGCACTATTTCCTGGATCAGTAGATAGTGCTCACTGTACATTGCTGAATCAGTCCATACATCGCATGATGATCATACAGTCAAAATGAAATATAATTTACATCTGAGGTCTAAAAGTATACCACGTCGAGTAATAGTCTTACATAACGGCCGCTCAGGCCAAATACTACAGCCAAAAGATACAACGAAAGATAAAGATGATAGCAGAACTATAAGCCACAGGCAGGCGACTGGGCGTAAATGTATGCGTCTATATTACCCAACTTTGAGCCATATAGGCGAACACCCTTACGGCAAGTCTACTGCCTAAGACTAAAACATTTTAAAATCCGTCCTAGTTTCCATCGTCAGCTCCTTGGCTGAGCGCATCTTCATAAGCATAGTGATCCTATCCTCCTGTTTCTGGATTTGATTATGCGAGTATGAGCACTCCAACCCTGTGGTCAGCGAGCCAATACACAGAATGCAATTATATAACATGTATGGCTTGACAAAGGTAGGCTCAGGTTATTTTATTTGCTGAAAATTGCATTTTGAAAGACCTAAGATTAAGTATAAGAAATTCCTAAACTTAGCCGTTGGACCAAAATTTATAATATTTTTAATAAAAGATTTTATAGAATAAGTACAGATCTCATCCATCAACCCAAGTTGCTTGCACCACAAACCAGTTCTCAGCGTTATAGCCTCTTAACTTATCACTGGGACGACACCCAGGACAACACAAATCAGGACAGTCCATCGTCCTTCAATTTTCCCATTCCAGACTCCAACCATAAAAATTATTTTTGAAATAGAACTATATCAGAGTTAAGTTCCCATGTCCGCCCTTGACCATGGGCACGGCTGTTCGAACAGTTTTGACTCTGTAGAGTTTGTACACTTTCACCACAAGAGACAATCCGCTCATTGCCCCGCATGATTCCTTAGTCATGCAGTCGAATAGATCATCACAGTGACCTTTCAAAAATACCTAGCCTCGGGGTCTCATCTCACCCTATGGGTCTGCCCCACTTGCGGTGGGAGCCATAGTTGCGCGGGATGTTAATCACTATTACTAGCACCTCCAGGCTCCACTCCCCATAGTGCTAGTAAGACTGAGAAACAAATCACCCTCCACTCAGTGTCCCTATAGCCACCCCAGGCTCTGGCCTTCTTTCCCCTAATCTGTGAGATGAGTCCGAGGTTTCGATAGAATTTACTTAGCCAAGTTGCACTTTGCAGACTTGTGGTTGTACTATTTTCCAATGGGAGGTCATGACCTGATTCGGTCCTTGATCATCTGGGCGGTTCTACCACGAACCCCACTCTCGTGCACACCGATGCACCACACCACCAAACCATCCGCCCAGACACACCCAGCATTTTAGGGACTTTTGGAGGCATAAAATAATAATCATATCAGAAATACACCACCATTCTCATCTACAGCTTTTCCCAAAATTACTCTTTGCCTTTACATATGATGTTGGGGTATTCCCGACTTCCTTGACAACTACACATCTCTAGGCCATATGACATAAATATATTATCCATTTTTTGGATATAGGTACATATGTAGTTATCACTAGGGTTAACAAGGTTCACATAATAATATGCCGGAAAGTTATAATAATGGCATTCATAAACGGGACAGCTTAACTAAAGTAGCAAAACCAACGTAAAATAGCACATAAAATAATAGCATGCACTTGAAAAATTTTAAATCTAAATAACTCGCAAAAATGAGTATTCAAACATGATCAAAGTATTAACTTGCCTGGCTCGCAATTTTCTGGGTCTTGCTGGTCTTGGCCTTGATTTGCCTCTGCTTCTTCCTGATCCTCGTAAGCTAATTTTTCGTCGCACATACATTTTAAAAGAACAGAACAAATCAACATAGCCAAATAAAACCTCAACAAAGATGCAAATACACTCCAAATTTTTATGGTTTCTGGTTCCTCTGGATAGAAAATAAATTTGGATACATGTTGAAATTTTTCATCATTAAATTTGGAATTAAAATGAATTAGTTATGAAATTTTAAAGTTTAAAAGTAATTTAACATAACCAATTAAATTTCATCATAATTTCAATCTAACTCAAAAACTCATGATTTTGGTTTCTCTAGAAAGAGGATGAATTTAGATCAATTTAGAATTTGGTTTCATCAAATTTGGATTAGAAATGAGAAAGTTATCTAGATTTAAAGTTTTCAGCTTGAATTAAATCAGAAATAGGAAGTGACATGTGTCGGGCTGTGGCCAACCACGCGCGGGAACCGATCGATCTTGATCGGGCGGCTTTGAACACGCGCTGGTGTGCGGGAACGCGCCGACTCGGCGTGGGCCATCCGATCGGCATCGGGTGGCCGATAGCGAGCGCGTGCGCACTTTGGCCGCGGGTGGCCATGCGGAGCCGTTCGATCGCCATCCGACGCGCCACGGTGACACGCGCCTCGGCTGACACGTGCTAGCCGAGGATCCAAATCGCGCGCGCACTGTTCTTCTTCCTCCCTCTGATTCCAGCGAAGCTTGCCGCCGGCGAGGAAGGCTACGGCCGCACGAACATATTAGAAAAATGGGACCCTTGTCTCGCCGCCCACCTCTGTGCAAGAGCTCGCCGGCCAATTTGACCATTATGGGCACCGGCGGCAAGCCAAAGCGGCGGTGGAACATGACAATTGGTGCCATGGTGATAGGGGGCGCAATAATTCAATTAAATTGGCAGGGAGCATCTAGAGGTGTTCATGAAGCTACCTCAGTGGTCGCTCGAGCTCGAGGAGGTCTGAGGGAGGCTGTCGGCGTGCGCCGGTGGAACTGGAAGAAGGTGCACGGTGGGGGAGGTGCTCGGGCACGGAGAGCTTCTAGCGACGGCAGGGATGGCTTCGCTTGGCTGCTGTGATGCTCTTGGCGGATGGAATTGTCCCGAGGTGCCCGCAATCGACAGCGAGCTCCGGAATCGGAGTCGGGGAAGAAATCGGCGCCGACGATCTACACTGCACGAAATTCCGATTAAGAGCGGTGGAAGAGTGAGGGAGGTGTGGGAAACTCAGTGCAGGCCTCGGCTGGCTTTTATAGCCGCTGGGGCGGTCTATCCACGTGGAGCGCATGCGGTCGGTCATGGCGGCTAACGGAAGAAAAGGCACGGCCACAGTGCGGAGGAGGAGACATGCATGGTGACGAGGCAGGGCTGGCGAGCGCAGGGGCTGGCAGCTGGCGCCGAGGCAGTTAAGTGTCCTGTCGGAGCGAAGGGAGATAAGGCGGTGGTATGGGCGACTGGCGCGGAGGCTGTTGACTGCCGGGCGCGCCCAGGGAGAGCAGAGAGGAGTCACGGGGGTCAGCTCGGGTGAGGCACGGGCGTGGCGCGCACTGGCAGAGGGAGAGAGCAAGCGCCAGCGCAAAGGAGCGAGAGAGAGACAGAGAGAGTGAGGCAAAGGGAGAGAGTGGTGGCTCGGGTGCAGGCTGGGAGAGGGAGTGAGGCCGAGTGAGCGAGAGAGGGGGAGTTGGCTGGCTGGGCCGAAAGCCCTGGCTGGCTGGCCGGCTCTCCCAAAAATATATATATGTTTATATATATATATATATATATATTATTTTTTTCTATTTGGTCTTCATAATTTAGTTTGCTTATTTATATGTGTATATGGCTTTGCACATATTCCATTAATGCCCTTTTTGTTTGGATCTTCCCATGCTTTATTTGGAACATATTATGTATATACATTTTTAATACATGAAATCTTAATATACTTATTTTAGCTTTACTACTTTCTTAGATATGTATGTATATATATATATATATATATATATACATGCACATGTATTGCTTCTTTATTTGTTGTAAACTTTTAGGCCAAATTGTTGATCATCTTTTCAAATTCAAATTACACTTTAGCATTCTCAATTATCGAGCATATCCTTTCTTTTTGACCTTCCACTTTATTTCATTGGCTTTCCTTTACATGTATAAGTATACATTTTATTTTTGTTTTTAATGGAACCTCAACCAAAACTTCAGAAATCTTGAAAGCTTGAGAGGTCAAGAAATGCTAAAATATCCAAATGCCAAATTTTTATATTGTCTATCTTTTCCAAAAACTGGAATGTTACATGATCAGTTAAGATGACTCAAAGAGAAAACCTTGCTCTGATGCAAATTGTTGGATTGTAAGGGTCTTCTCATCCCAAAAGTTAGCCAATGAGGTGAGGGAATCCCACACTTTTAAGTTAGGTCCCTTGCTCTTCCACAACCAATGTGAGACTATTCCAACATTTTTTCCCTAGGCTATTGTCCCGGATAGGAAGACTCTTACATGCAGTATGAGCAAGTGTGTCGCGGATGCTATAGGCATCATGCATACATTTTGCATGGTGCATTGTATAGACTAATTGTGTCAATTAATGACTTTGTGTATTGTGCAGTGTCACATGACGGTTTGCTTGTTTATGTTAGTTGTAGGAATCTAGAGCTACGTCATGGTAAGGTGTGTTGTAGATAATGCGGTTTTAGCAAAATTTCAGACCTAATTCTTGCATAATAAAAGATAACCAAGGTATATTTTTAGCAGCATATAATGTCAAAATTAACATGATATCATGTAAATCCTCTAAGATATTTAAATAGGATAATATACTTAAGACACAGAGCAAGTAAATAATTAAAACCTAGCAAAAAGCTCATGTTTTGATTATTATTGCTCTCAAAGGCAGAGTTGCTCAAGAATTAATCTTGGCCTTCTCAATAAAATTGTCTGTACTCTTCTTAGAATGGATATGACAGCCTGAATTACAATGTGAGCTCTAAATTATGCTTTACTAGACTATCACAAGATTTTGCATTCACAAAATAAATAGATCACTGGTGGTTGACAGAACACACCAAAAGGAATTATCTCATAAAGCAGTACTTAGCAAATTAAGGAACTTTGATCAATTTATAAAGAAAATGATCAAAGAATCTCAAGGACAACAAGTAAACTTAAATGAACTAACAACATGCTTCAGAATACTGATGATACTCGAGATAATATAACTGATGTGAAACAGCCCTACTGACAGAAGTGATCAATATGCTGAAGATAAAAAAATAGCAGAAAGCATCACTAATATAGCTCAATTCTAACTAGTTTAATTAGACCAATCTGGGAATTAGACATCTATCTTCATTTAGCACTATGCAAAGCCCACAAATAATATGTGCAAAGTCTCCCAGTGCTAAGATAATTCACATATGTTAATTAACCAGCACAGCTCACAGTGTGTCGAGACTCAAATATGCAAATTCGGACTCTCTGTGTAAACTGCACTAGTCCAAGATCACGCTAGTGCACACAGTCAAACATAGATATAATCACAACCATACACACGATAGTAACAAAAGGGAAAACTCAAATATTGAAAAATCTCAAAGGTACGACCTTATGGCCAAGCTTACAATATCTCTAGCCGGAAGGGCTTAACAAAATAACAGCGGAAATCCAAAATAAAACGTAGCGGCCAATCGACAAGCCCACAGGCTATCAAGAGGAGAACGAAACCTAATCCGTGAAGTCGTCGTAGAACTCTCCTTCTGGAACCTCCTGCTGATAATACTCCTCACCCTCAACTGAACAACATAGGCGTAAAGCCGTGAGTACATTGGTACTCAGCAAGTCATTTGTAACAAAAGAATGCAATATAATATACAAGGCTTACTAATGGAAGGCTGAAAGGTTAATTTGCATAAAAGGCATTTCACAGTAAATATGATAAATAGATTGAAAGTGAAATTTAAATGAAAACAATAATAATAAGTAATCAAAGAAATAAACAAGAACCACTTGTGAACACCTATCCACAAGCTAACCAACAGTGAACTACCTGTCCACCTCCAACATAAACCATCAAGTTTAGAAGATAACACTAACCCTCGTGTGAAATCACCGAGCATTGTCCATGACCGAGGACGCGGCTATTCGAATAGTTTTACACTCTGCAGAGGTTGCACAACTGTACCCACACGATGTGATTAGCCTCGATCTCAGGAAATCACAACAAGGCCTTTACAATACTATACCTCAACCCAATCCTACCCGCTAGGGTTTCGCATCACACCCCCCTTGCGCCACATAAATATCAGCACCCATGTCCATCACATTGACAGAATTGAATTGAAATATTACAAATTAATCAGCCAGGTCCATCCCATACTAGACATGTGGTTTGCACGATTAAGCTCAGATCAATAGCATACAAAGTTAAGTCCTCAGCATTACCCGGGCGAGGCTACCACATCCCCCGAAGTGCACCTGCACTTCCCCCTTTACTGCACGATCACTCGCCCGAGTGCAAAACCAAGTTTGTAAATCCAGCCAATGACACACCAATGTCATAGCACAAATTTTTAATTAACGTGGCACCAACCACAGTTCCATATGCCATTAAGTCAAATTAATAAATTACAAGTGATGATGAAACCAGTCGTAAATAAAGCAGGACTAAGCATCTAATCGTAACAACCCATGTGACAAATAATCTATCATCACTAGTATATTTTTCAACCTAAGGTGACAAAGGTATCGTGGTATTCCAAATTATCAAGAGGGGATAACCAGCATAGGACAATAACTGCCAGTTGCAAAGTTTGAATAAAAGTAGCAATGCAATATAACGTAAAACAAAATAATTAAATAATAGATTGAAAATTTGGGTTCAACATGATCAAAGGACATGACTTGCCTTGGTTATGCTCGTGAGGTACTCTGGTCTTGAGCGTAAAGCGCTCCTCGGAATCCGAATCTAACGAGAGAGAAAACGACCGAAACAAAGAAAACACATAAAATGATAAGCAAATGAACTCCAAAATTCACAAAACTAGAACCAACAGCTAGAGCTCGATTTTAGATGAATTTAGAAAAAATAACGGGGTCAATCGAAGCTAGGACGGAGGAGAACGGGCTCCCGAAAAATTAATCAAAAATTAAATCGGAAAAATAGAAAATATTACTGTGCTGTGGACCGGGCGCACGGGAAATAAGGTCCATGGTGGACGCGGTCCACCAAACAGATTACACGGGCGGTGGTCTTGTGGCGGGGGGCGGTGGCGTGGCGGCGGTGGTCTTGCCACGTGGCACGAGGTGATGTGGCGCCACGTGGCTCGAGCGGCGGTTTCTTGGCGTGGCACGACCGTGGCATGCCACGTGGGTAGTAGGGCTGACATGGATGCCACGTCGGCTAGGGCGGACGTGGCTCCGGCTCGGCGCGGATCGGGCGGCCGGCTCGAATCGGCGAGTGGCGGAGATCGGCGCGGCGGGCGCGGCGGCGGCGGATCGCCGGCGCGGGGTGTGGCGTGCCGCGCGTCGCGTCTTGGCGCGGCGCTGCGGGTGCGCTGTCCGAACAGCGGAGCGCGGCGGGCGGCGGCGAGAGGTGGAGGCACGACGAGGCTCATCGGCGACGGGGATGCAGCGAGGACGGGGCTCCAGCGGCGGAAGGCTCTGGCGGCAGCGCGGGCGGCGGAGGCGCGGCTTCAGGCGGCGCGGCGGCGGCGTGGCGCGGCGGGCAGCGGGATTGGGCGGGTGGCGGGCGGCGCGCTGATGCCGCTGCGTGGCGGTGAGGAGCAGGTCGCGGCGCGGCGAAATCAGCGGATGTGCGACGCGTGGCGGCGGGGTGGATCGGGCGGCCGGGGCGCGGGCGGGAAAGGAGGGGTACGGCGGAGGCGTGGAGGTGGGGATGGTTGACACGTGGCGGCGGCGGGATCGGGCGGCCGGGGGAGTTTTAATTTTTTTTCTTTTTCCGGAAATTCAAATAAACTTTCGAAAGCTCTAGAAAACAGCAAATAAATGCCAAAAATTCAGCAAAAATACCAGAAAATTCCTTGAGACCTGAAAAATCCAAATAAAATATTTCCAACTTATGTAAATGTTTATTTTAATCATATTAAATCATTTAAAATTCTAAAAATTCATTTGAAGCTTGAATTAATTTCAGAAAATTCATTTTTGAAAACCTGTCTTTAAAACTTGCAGAAAAATAGGATGTTACAAACCTTACCCCCTTAAACGAGATCTCGACCCCGAGATCTGGGCCAACTAAGAGAATAGGTTCGGAAACTTTGCTCTGAGGTCCTCCTCGCGCTCCCAGGTGGCTTCCTCCTCTGAATGGTTGCTCCACTAGGCTTTGCAAAAATGGACCACTTTATTCCGGGTGACTCGCTCTGACACTTCCAAGACTTTGACTGGATGCTCCTTGAATGACAGGTCCTCCTGCAGGTCCACTGCCTTAACTGGCACAACCTCCTTTGGCACACACAAATACTTCTTCAGCTGGGACACATGGAAGACGTCATGTACCCCACTGATGGACGCATGTAGCTCCAACTGATAAGCAACCTCTCCCCTGCGTTTCAGAATCTTGAACGGACCAACATATCTCGGTGCAAGCTTCCCTTTTAACTGAAACCTCTTCACACCTTTGAATGGTGTGATCCGGAGATACACAAAATCATCTTGCTCAAAACTCAGCTCTCGACGTCTGGTATCTGCATAACTCTTCTGTCTAGCTTGGGCAGTTTTCAACCTTTCCTGTATCAGACGGACCTTATCCTCAGCTTCTTTCAAACAATCTGGACCAAAAACCTGTCCTTCCCCCGTTTCTTTCCAATTGAGAGGGGTCCTGCATTTCCTGCCATAAAGTGCCTCAAACGGTGACATTTGCAAACTGGCCTGATAACTGTTGTTGTACGAGAACTCCGCAAAAGGCAAACAACTGTCCCACTTGGACCCATGATCGAGCACACATGCTCTCAACATGTCCTCAAGAATCTGATTCACTCGCTCTGTCTGACCATCTGTCTGTGGGTGATAAGTTATACTGAAATTCAGGTGGGTTCCCATAGCCTTATGGAAACTACCCCAAAAACGAGAGGTGAACTGCGATCCACAATCTGACACAATCTTTTTGGGCACCCCATGCAAACTGACAATCCGGGACATGTAGAGCTCTACTAATCTGTCACCACTGTAGGTTGTCTTAACTGAAATGAAGTGAGCAACCTTGGTCAATCGGTCCACGATGACCCAAATCGAGTCATAGCCCTCTTAGGTCTTAGGCAGACCGACTATGAAGTCCATACCAATTTCTTCCCACTTCCACTCAGGAACTTTCAATAGCTGTAGCAAACCTGCTGGTCTCTGATGCTCTACCTTTACTCTCTAACAAACATCACAAAGGGCCACAAACTCAGCGATCTCACGCTTAATGCTTGGCCACCAATACTTATCCTTAATGTCCTGATACATCTTGGTACTGCCTGGATGAATCGAATACAACGACTCATGAGCCTCTTTTAACAACACATCATTTAGCTCTTGTTTACTGGGCACACACAACCGCTATTTGAACCACAAGGTTCCTTGGTCATCCACTGAAAATTCTGACTCTTTACCTTCACTTAAGTTCTTCCTGATCCGCTGAAAAGTCTCATCATCTAACTGAGCCTAGCGAATCTGACCATCCAAAGTAGGATGCAACTCCATAGCTGCCAAAAATCCTTGCTCAACCAACTCAAGGCTAAGCTTCTGAAATTCCTCATGCAGCGCTGGCTGACTCTCTCGAACCATCACTGAGTTGCAATACGCCTTTCTGCTCAGGGTATCTGCAACAACACTGGCCTTCCCAGGATGATAATGTATGCCAACATTATAATCCTTTATTAGCTCTAACCACCTCCTCTGCCTGAGGTTAAGCTCGGACTGGGTAAAGATGTACTTCAGACTCTTATGATCCGTGTAAACCTCACACCTATTACCCATCAGATAATGATGCCAAATCTTTAAAGCATGCACTACGGCTGCTAGCTCCAAATCATGAGTAGGGTAGTTCTCCTCATGCGGTCTCAACTGGCGTGAGGCATAGGCTACCACTCTCTTGTCTTGCATCAAGACACAACCTAAACTTTTGCGAGAGGCATCGCAATAAATCTCAAAATCCTTATTTATATCAGGCAACACAAACACTGGGGCTGTGGTCAAGCTCTCCTTAAGTTTCTGAAAACTTTTCTCGCACTCCGGCGTCCAAGTGAATTTCTTTTCCTTCTTGAGCAACTGCGTGAGAGGTCTGGCTACACTGGAAAATCCTTCAATGAAGCGACGATAATAACCTGCCATACCCAGAACACTCCTGATCTGGGTGACTGAAGTAGGCGACTGCCAATCCAACACATCTCTCACTTTCCCAGGGTCTACTGCGACTCCTTCTGCTGTCATCATATGACCTAAGAAGGCGACCTCTTTCATCCAAAATTCACATTTGCTGAACTTAGCATACAACTGATTATCCCTCAGTTTCTGCAATGCCAATCTCAAGTGATCCTCATGCTCTCTCTCATCATTAGAATATATCAAAATATCGTCTATGAACACAACGACAAACTTGTCCAAATATTCTATGAACACCTTATTCATCAAATACATGAAATAAGCTAGAGCATTGGTCAAACCAAATGATATCACGGTGAACTCGTATAAACCATAACGAGTCGAGAAGGCTATCTTAGGTATATCCTCCTTTCGGATCCTCATTTGATGATAACCTGACCTCAAATCAATCTTGGAGAAAACTCCTGCTCCCTTAAGCTGATCAAACATGTCATCAATCCTGGGCAAAGGGTACTTGTTCTTGATGGTGACCTCATTAAGCGCTCTGTAGTCCACACACATGCGCTGACTACCATCCTTCTTCTTGACAAATAACACGGGCGCTCCCCACGGGGATGAACTCGGTCTAATATATCCCTTATCCAAAAGCTCCTGAATTTGTTTCTTTAACTCCGCCAAATCATTGGGTAGCATCCGATAGGGTCTCTTGGAAATCGGAGCAGTACCTGGTACAAGCTCAATCAGAAACTCAACCTCTCTCTCTGGTGGCATACCTGGAAGATCATCCGAAAACACATCGGGGTACTCCCTGACAACTTGTACGTCCTCCAACTGGATCACCTTGCTCTGGCAAACCATGGCTGACTCTGGCTGACGCTCGCTGGCTGCAAACTGTACCTTGATCCCATCTGAATTGGTCAAGGTCACTGCTCTACTTCCACAGTCTAACACTGCTTGCTGCTTCTGAAGCCAGTCCATCCCTAAGATTACATCTAGGGTGTAACATCCCAAAAATTTTATTCCTTTATTAAAATGTTTATTGGATTTTCCTGGATTTTATTTCAAAGTCCTGATTTGAGAAAATTAAAAAATTTAAATTATTAAAGGCCAAATTGTTTTGCTGCATTTCATGAAAGTCAAAATAAATGTATTTCACCTTCCTAAAGTCAAATCTGTAATTATATTAATTTTTAGGATTTTATAAAGATTTAAACTTCCCCTTTTAAGTCAAATTGTGTTTTTGCAAAATATAAATATCAAATTGGGTGGAAAATATTTTTATTAAGTTTCAAATAGTCCCAGAAGGTTCTCTGAATTTTTCTGGATTTTTCAAAATTTATTTGGTATTTTTCTGAGTTTTCTAAAGCTTATTTCCATTTCTGGAATTCAAAAAGGAAATTAAAAATCCTAAACCCTCCCGGGGCCAACAAGTGTCACCCATCGGGCCGATCCCCGCTGCCAAATCTGTTCCTAGCCGTCCGATCCAGCTTATCGCTTCATCCTGCCTTCCCCTCCGCTCCTGCCGACACGTGGTGTGATCGGGGCCGTTCGTCGTTGTCGGATTTCATCCGGCCCGTCCGCAGCCACTTAACCCTCTGCCTGAAACCCCAACGGCTTGGATTTAATCTCCGTTGTCGGATGAAATCGGGACCGTTCTCCTTCACTTAACGGTTCGCTCTTAAATCAACGGCCCCACTCCCCTCCTCTGCCACCTGGCTTCATCCGGACCGTCGCCTCGCCTCTCCCCTTTTGCTCTCTCTCGCTGACCGGTGGGCCCTTCCTCTCAGGCCCGTCGTCCCCGCCGCCTTCCTTCTTCCTCGCGCCGTCCCCACCGCCATTAACGCCCGAAATCGAAGCTTTGAAAGCTTCGGTTTCCATCCTTCACTCCTGCCCCCGCCGGTACCCAATTACTCCCCCGCATGCACCGCGTCCGTTTCTGGCATAAAGTCACGCATTACGCCCCTCCTCGCCGTTGCATTCAACTTCGCCGCCGGAGCAAATTCGGGCGCCCGTTGCCCTCCCTTCTCCGGCCTATAATAGGAACCCCCGAGCACCCTCAAACCACACCACTCCTCCCTCACCTCTCAATCGAAGCATCCGAGCACCGAAGCCTCCCCGAGCCCGGTTTTTCACTCCGCGGCTCCGACGACTCCAGCGAGCAATTCCGGCCGCCTCGGGCTTCCCCACTCCTCACCGGCGCCTCTCCGACGTTGCTAGTTCCTAGGCGATCCCCGGCTACCACCTCCCCGAGCACGAGTACCGTCGGAACCTTTCCGCCACTGTGAACCCCTACTCCGACCGCCGCCCCTCTCCGCCGATCTTCTGCTCCGGCCGTCTCTGTTAGCTGCGCGAGGTACCAATGTACTCCCTGCACTCCCCTCTTCATTTTGGTGCCCTCAGCCGGCGCCGTCGCTCACCGGAGCACTGGCGGCACTCGGGCCCCGAGCACCGCCGCCGCCGGCTGGGCCACGTCGGCCCGTCGAGCCGAGCTGGCAGGTGCGTGGCAGCCAGGTGGCGGCCAGATGTGCGCCACGTCAGCGCCACCCGGGCGCCTCCTCGCCACCTCGCGCGCGGCTGTCCACGTCGGCATAAAGCCGTGGCGTGGCGACCGCGAGCGACCGCGGTGCCAAGTGGCGACCGCGTGGGAACCACGCCCAGCGCCACCTCCACCGATCACCGCTGCCACCCCACCCTCTCGGGTCCATGGACTCGGTCCACGAACCGGGCCCACATGTCGACCTCGCGATTTTTAAAACCCTAGGGCTGACGTCATGTTGACGAAATAAAACTGATTTTTCAGAATAAAAATAATTCGACCGAAAACTAAAAGCCTTGCTGACATCATAATCCTTTATTTTCCTTTAGAAAAATAATTCCTACTGACGTCATAAATCCTTTTTTGGTTTAAAAATAATCCAAAAAATGTGCTTTTTCTTTTAATTTGTATTTAAACTTTGGAAGGCTGTAACTTTCTCATTTTAACTCCCAATTGACCCATTCAAATTTCTAAATTTGTCTAAAATCATGATCTATCTATTTCTGGAATAATTTTGAAATTTTGAATATATTTGAATTTTGTTTTTGAATTTTCTTTGAATTGGCTCTTTACGTTAGATTTTGACGATTCCGGAGAATTCGAGTTCGACGATTCCCAGCAGGGCTTCGATCAAGGCAAGTTACACCTTTGACCATGTTGAACCTAGTATTTCGAATTTATTTATGTTGTTTTACTGTATATGCATGCGTACTTCTATTCAAATTTAATTTAAATTATGTTTGAATGTTAGGTATACCTATAATTCTTTGACTATAGCTAATTTTGAATCTCGAATTCATATACCTTGTCACCCTAGCTGAAAACTAGTTGGTACCATAGTATTGACTAGAAAATTTTATAGAAATGCTTAGCCTAGCTTAGTATAATTGTAGGTGGGATCAATCTTTCACATGAAATGACAGATTTTGAAAATTGATATCTTGACTTCGGTGAGTCAAGGATGGTTTATGAAAATTGTTTAAAAATAAAAATAAAAACTTATGATTTGGACTTAGGCTAATGGTTAGGTGGTGGATGCCGGCATGCCTCGTGTTTGGTGACACCTGGTTGATTGTCGTGCATGTGGGTATGTGGTTGAGCCTAAATCAGCTTAAGGACCGTTTACGTGAAATATTTTACTGAAGTCACTTCGTACTACCACAAGTCCGGTATGGGCGGGCCTGCTAAGTAACTTGTGAGGTTCAAGTATAATTCCGCTATAGGTTTGAATGTGAGCGCGGCATAGGTGTGGGAAGTCTCACATGGCACGAGAGGGCTCCAACTCGTGGATTCGAGTTGTGGTGAAACCTTAGTGGCGGCGTAATTATTTTGGCTATGGAACATTGGAGCAGCCTTGTCATGAACTCTCAGTCGCACACCAAAGGAAGTATGTTTATCGCGTGGCTCAAGTGAGAGGAATGTCTTGTGGGTAAAGTTGTACACCTCTGCGAGTTTTAATCTATCTGGATAGCCGTGTTCACGGTCATGAACATCTTGAGTAAAGTTGTCCAGATTAGACTTGGTTTTACAAAACTTGGTTTTAAGCAAAGTGATGGTTTTGGTTATTGTCGGGTGGATTCCGTGGTTAGGTTAGTGTAAGTCGGAGCCTACACCAACAATAATACTCGATAAAACCTTGTTTCATATCTTGTATTAAAGTCGACTTTACGTACTTACATTATTGTATTCAAATTCAAGTATTGCTTTTCCGCACATTACCTATTAAGCTTTCCTTTGAAATCCATTATGCATGCATCAGTGCAGTATATCTCTGGTGTAACTTGCGTAAGCATTTACTTGCTTACCTTGGGAGTACTCTTTTGTACTCACCTTGCTAAATCTGTTGCGGACTTGGCGGCGACTACGGCGGTGAGGACTACTTGTGTGAGTAGGGCGTGTCTTACTGATCATTCGCTGTGGGAGGTGGATGGGCTGTTACTGCTACCTTTATTGCTTTCATTGTTTTATTCCTTTTGTTGGCCTTGTGCCTATATTGTAAGACTTGGCCTTAAGGTCGTATTTTGTCGATTAATAATATTCGTGGTGATTTTTGCATGATATACATTCTTTGTTGACCACTGTGTGCACTAGTTTTCACAGGATAGTGCGATTTACAGAGGACTTGGAGTTGTTGTTCGGGTCAGCAGAAATGGAATCGAGCAATATTGACCCTAAGGCGTGACCTTAGCTAGAGACCAACCTTAAGGGTATATTTTGATAAGAAATGCTTTTTTTAAAATCATCTCTTCCTTTGCTCAATCTCTTACCAAAACTGATTACTAACTTCTCTCCTCTTCCAAATTCTAGATGGAGCAACCTACTCGCGTCTCCCACAGAACCCTTGCCGAACTCTTCGCGGACGACACATGCTGACCTCATGCGAGGAGCTCAACATCGGCCGTACCCCTCTACCAAAGTGCGTAGGCATGTCTGAGGCGAGGAGGCTGGAGGGTGGAAGTGAAGATCTTCAAGGATTTTGCGACCATGAGCCATTTCGTTTCGCGCCCCTATCTCGAGCTACCTTCTTCGACGGAGTGCAAGATGCAGCCCGGGAGGCCATTCGCCAGCTGAGGAACATCTACACTCGGGAGCTGCAGCGTACGGACTTTCGCTACTTCCCCATGAAGACTCCTCTTGGTGCTGACAGCGATTTCTCATCCACGGAGTACGAAGGCAACCCCCGTCTCATACGACAAGTGGAATTCACCAAGTCCATGGATCACATGTACCAGACCACCCTGGACGAGCTGCACACCGCATAGCAGAAGATCCGCGCAGTGGAAGAAGAACTAGCCGAGCTCCGTGCCGAGGACGCAGACTCCACCACTTCCGAGCCATTTCCAAGGAGGCTCGAGCGCAGCACTAGTGTCTAGACAACCCTGAGTCTTAGAATGTTATCTGCGAGCTGTAGTCCTTTGTTGACAGCTGCGAGACTATTATAATAAAATAAAAGGTTTTATTTGGCTCTTATTTGTGTTTTCCTCGCTTTTGTGTGTTCTGTTGGTGGGATTGTTACTAGAACCTCTCCTGTTAGTTCTCTCTCTCCCCTCTTAATCTAGAAGCTCCAACAGATGGTGAACACGAGGAGGAACCTCAGCGACAATGCCAACCCCAGAGCCCAAGGAAGCGGTCGGCCCCATTCCACGCCTCCGCCAAAGGGACGGATTGGCGCGCGGTGATGGCCAATCAAAATCAATTGATCCAGTTATTGGCTCAGACTATCAACAACCCCCAAGCTCATCACCAACCGGCCCTAGCACCTCCTAGTCGGCTTTCGGAGTTCTTAAGGATCAAGCCACCGACCTTCGCCGGCGATGCTGCGAACCAATGGGCGCGATGGTAGCTCAGTCGATCGGCAGAAAATTGGACATATTGCAATGCACCGATCGAGAGCGAGTCCTGTTCGCCTCTCACCAACTAAATGGACCAGCATCTCAGTGGTGGGACACTTTCACCGCCTCACATGCCAACCCGCAGATGGTGACGTGAAACGAGTTCGAGCAAAGCTTTCGCAAGGCTCACATCCCCACCGGCACAGTGGCATTGAAAAAGAAGGAATTTCGGGCCCTGCGCCAAGGAAGCCGTACTGTCAATGAGTACGTGCAGAAGTTCAACCAAGCGGCCGCTCGTGCGGAAGATGTAACTTCCGAAGCCAAGCAAGAAAGGTTCATGGAGGGCCTAAATGACAATATATCGATGCAGTGATATCGGGTGACTACTGCGACTTCCACCGGCTAGTCGGTAAGGCCATCCGTCGGGAGGGCAAGCACATGGAGCTGGAAACTCGGAAGAGAAGGATGGCGGATCAGAGGAACTTTGGAGGTTCTCACAAGGTTCGCAGCACTCCTCCGCACACGAACAAATTTAAACCTTAAGGCAGCAACTTCAAGACCCAGTCAAGCAAGTTCAAGCCCTCAACGATCGCCGCCGTTCGGGCTAGCCGCGGCGATTTGGACCAACCACAACCCAACGACCGGTGGCAGTGCGGCGATCCGCCATCGGATGGGTGACACGCTTCTCTGCAAGGAACGAGGGCACTATGCCAGCGTGCCCCAGAAGATCTGACGGCAGCGACCGGAGCCTCGGAAGTCGAGCGAGCGCGAATCCATAAACCTTCATCAAGGGGAGAGTGAACCATGTGACAGCGGAAGAAGCAAAGGCTGCACCGGACATCGTGCTGGGTATGTTTCTTGTCAACTCAGTACCAGCATCAGTTCTTTTCGATTCCGGAGCATCGCATTCTTTCGTATCAAAAACTTTTGTAGATAAGCATGGGTTGGGCGTGGTAACTTTTAGCAACCCTATGATAGTTCACTCCCCTGGAGCAAAAATGAGAGCAGGGACCTTGTGCCCGAAAGTAGAACTGCTCATAAATGGGACCCAATTCCTAGCCGACCTTTTGGTTCTGGAATCGCAAGGGTTAGATGTCATTCTCGGAATGAACTGGTTAGCCAGGAATCAAAGCCAGATCAATTGTGCTACCAGATCCATCGCCCTCACCAATGACCAAGGCACAAAAGTGATCTTCTCTCCTCAAATTCCAGAAGCAGGAGAATGTGCCCTCTTTCACCTTCAAGTCTTGGAAGAAGTGCCAATAGTGCGGGAATACCCAGATGTTTTTCCCGAGAAATTACCAGGAATGCCGCCGGATAGGGAAATCGAGTTTGTGATTGACCTAACCCCAGGCACCGCCCCGATTTCCAAGAGACCATATCGGATGCACGCTAGAGTTAGCGAAATTAAAGCGACTTACGGGTTGGAAATAAAAGGATACATCCGACCTAGTTCATCACCTTAGGGAGCACCCATCTTGTTCATCAAGAAAAAGGATGAAAGTTTGAGGTTATGTGTGGATTACATAGCGCTCAATGACGTCACCATCAAAAACAAGTATCCCCTGCCCAGGATCGATGACCTGTTTGATCAGCTAAAAGGAGCCAGTGTCTTCTCCAAGATTGACCTGCGGTCAGGATATCACCAGTTGAAGATCCGTGCAGAAGACATTCCTAAAACTGCCTTCTCCACCAGATACGGACATTATGAGTTCACGGTCATGTCTTTTGGACTGACCAACGCACTGGCCTATTTCATGAGCATGATGAACAGTGTATTCATGAAATACTTGGACAAGTTTGTGGTAATCTTCATCGACGACATCCTCATCTACTCCAAGGATGAAGAAGAGCATGAGCAGCATCTCAGGATCACCTTGGATAAACTTCGGGAGCATCAGCTTTTTGCCAAATTCAGTAAATATGAATTTTGGCTAAAAGAGGTTGCCTTTCTTGGACACATTGTGACAGCTGAAGGGATAGCTGTGGATCCTTCCAAGATAGCAGCAGTGATGGAGTGGAAGCAACCGAAGTCTATGACAGAAATTAGGAGCTTCCTTGGACTTACGAGCTATTACCGCCGGTTCATAGCAGGATTCTCCGAGCTAGCCAAGCCCATGACCCAGTTGCTGAAAAAGGAAAAGAATTTCGAATGGACAAAAGCGTGTGAACAGAGTTTCCAGACCCTCAAGAAAAGACTGGTCTCCGCACCCGTGCTTGTTTTGCCGGACGTGCATAAAGGCTTCGAGGTTTTCTGTGATGCCTCTCGCCTACGTTTAGGCTGTGCCTTGATGCAAGAGGGCAAGGTAGTAGCCTACGCATGGCGCCAACTCAAGCCTCATGAGTGCAATTATCCTACTCATGACCTGGAGTTAGCAGCAGTAGTGCACGCCTTGAAAATCTGGCGTCACTACCTTATCAGTAACCGTTGTGAAGTATACACGGACCATAAGAGTTTGAAGTATATCTTCACCCAGGCAGAACTCAACCTGAGGCAGCGAAGATGGTTAGAGTTGATAAAGGACTATGACATCGGTATATATTACCATCCCGGAAAGGCAAATGTTGTAGCCGATGTCTTGAGCAGGAAATCCTATGCAAATGCGGTATTATCGGAAGAAGACCAGACCCGACTTCAGGAGGGAGTCGCCCGTCTAAGTCTAAATCCGATGGGACCAAGCATCCTCACCACCCTAGAAATACAACCTGGCTTGCCGGATCAGATTAAGGAAGCTCAGAAAGTTGAAGAAGACATTCAAGAAATCAAGAAGAATATGAGAAGAGGCAAAGCCCCAGGATTCAGTGAAGATGAGCATGGCACTGTTTGGTTCGAGAACCGCATATGTGTACCCAATAATCAGGATATTAAAACCACGATTCTGAAAGAAGCCCACGACACCCCGTATTCTATTCACCCAGGTCGTACCAAGATGTACCAGGACCTGATGGAAAGATATTGGTGGGTTAGCATGAAGAGAGAAATAGCAAAGTTTATTGAAGCATGTGACACCTGTCAGCGGGTTAAAGCAGAACATCAGAAACCAGCCGGACTCTTGCAACCATTGCCAATACCAGAATGGAAGTGGGAAGAAATCGGCATGGATTTCATAACCAGACTTCCGAGGACGCAATCGGGTTATGATTCAATCTGGGTAATCATAGACCGGTTGACTAAAGTGGCTCACTTCATACCAGTCAAAACCACTTATTCCGGGAGTAAGCTAGCTGAGCTATACATGTCCCCGATTGTGTGCCTGTATGGCGTTCCCAAGAAGATAGTGTCGGATTGAGGCAGTCAGTTCACTTCTCGATTTTGGCAAAAGCTGCATGAAGAGCTGGGGAGTAAGCTTAGTTTCAGTACCGCTTACCATCCCTAGACCGATGGTCAAACAGAGAGAGTTAACCAAGTACTCGAGGATATGCTAAGAGCCTGTACTCTGGATTTCAGGAACAGTTGGGACCGTTCATTGCCCTATGCAGAGTTCTCGTACAATAATAGCTACCAAGCCAGTCTGCAGATGGCACCTTTCGAAGCCTTGTACGGCCGAAAATGCAGGACACCCTTGCTTTGGGATCAGTAGGGAGAACCTCAAGAAGCTGGACCCAATCTGCTTCAAGACGCCGAAGATGAAGTTAAGAAGATCAAAGACAGACTGAAAATAGCCCAATCTCGACAGAAGAGTTATGTGGACAACCGTCGTCGAGACTTGACCTTTGAGGTCGGGGACTACGTCTACCTTAGAGTATCCCCACTCAGAGGAGATAAAAGGTTTCAAGTCAGAGGGAAGCTAGCACCCAGATATGTGGGACCTTTCAAGATTCTGAACCGAAGAGGTGAAGTCGCCTATCAGTTGGACCTGCCACCAAGTATGTCAGGTGTGCACAGCGTCTTCCATGTCTCTCAGCTGAAGAAGTGCCTCCGGGTACCCGCAGAGCAAGCAGCATTGGAAACCTTGGACCTTCAAGATGATCTCACTTATCAAGAGCAACCAATCAAGATTCTCGAGACTGCAGAGCGTCAGACCAGAAGGAAGTCCATCAGATTCTGCAAGGTTCAGTGGAGCAACTACACCGAGGACGAAGCCACTTGGGAGTGAGAAGAAGATTTGAAAGCCAGCCATCCCCACCTCTTTTGCTAGCCAGTGCAAATCTCGAGGGCGAGATTTCTTTTAAGGGGGATAGGTTTGTAACATCCCAGAAATTTTATTCCTTTATTAAAATGTTTATTGGATTTTCCTGGATTTTATTTCAAAGTCCTGATTTGAGAAAATTAAAAATTTTAAATTATTAAAGGCCAAATTGTTTTGCTGCATTTCATGAAAGTCAAAATAAATGTATTTCACATTCCTAAAGTCAAATCTGTAATTATATTAATTTTCAGGATTTTATAAAGATTTAAAACTTCCCTTTTTAAGTCAAATTGTGCTTTTACAAAATATAAATATCAAATTGGGATGAAAATATTTTTATTAAGTTTCAAATAGTCCCAGAAGGTTCTCTGAATTTTTCTGGATTTTTCAAAATTTATTTGGTATTTTTCTGAGTTTTCTAAAGCTTATTTCCATTTCTGGAATTCAAAAAGGAAATTAAAAATCGTAAACCCTCCCGGGGCCAACAAGTGTCACCCATCGGGCCGATCCCCGCTGCCAAATCTGTCCATAGCTGTCCGATCCAGCTTACCGCTTCATCCCGCCTTCCCCTCCGCTCCTGCCAACACGTGGTGTGATCGGGGCCGTTCGTCGTTGTCGGATTTCATCCCGCCCGACCGCAGCCACTTAACCCTCCGCCCGAAACCCCAACGGCTTGGATTTAATCTCTGTTGTCGGATGGAATCGGGACCGTTCTCCTTCACTTAACGGTTCGCTCTTAAATCAACGGCCCCATCTCCCCTCCTCTGCCACCTGGCTTCATTCGGACCGTCGCCTCGCCTCTCCCCTTTTGCTCCCTCTCGCTGACCGGTGGGCCCTTCCTGTCAGGCCCGTCGTCCCCGCCGCCTTCCTTCTTCCTCGCGCCGTCCCCGCCGCCATTAACGCCCGAAATCGAAGCTTTGAAAGCTTCGGTTTCCATCGTTCACTCCCGCCCCCGCCGGTACCCAATTACTCCCCCGCATGCACCGCGTCCGTTTCTAGCATAAAGTCGCACATTACGCCCCTCCTCGCCGTCGCATTCAACTTCACCGCCGAAGCAAATTCGGGCGCCCGTTGCTGTCGGGACCCGGAACAACAACTCCGAGCCCCTCTGTGTAAATCGCACTATCCCAGGAAAAGCTAGTGCACACAGGTTTAACAGCAATGTATATCATGCAAAAATAACCACGAGATATTATTAAGCGAAAATACTGACCTTAAGGCCAAGTCTTACAATAAGGGCACAAGGCCAACAAAATAAACAAAAGCAGCGGAAAGATAGTAAAGGTGGCGGCCACGACCCATCCGACCTCCACGGCGAATGATGTAAGGCGCGTCCTACTCGTTGAAGTAGTCCTCACCGTCGTAGTCGCCGTCGAAGTCTGGCAACAGATTTAGCAAGGTGAGTACAGAAGTACTCCCAAGGTAAGCAAGTAAATACTTACGTAAGTTACACCAGGAATTATTATAGAGTTGATGCATGCATAAGGGATTTCAAAGGAAAGCTTAATAGGGCAATGTGCGGAAAGCAATACTTGAATTTAAATATAATAACGTAAATACGAAAAGCTGAATTTTCATACAGTATATGAAACATTGTTTTTAACAAGTAATACCGTTAGTGTAGGCTCCAACCCACACTAACCTATCCACGGGAATCCACCCGGACCATTACCAAATCCAACGTTTGTTTTGCCAAAACCAAGTTTTATGAAAGTTCAAGTCTAATTTGTGAAGACTCTATTCAGCATGTCCATGACCGTGGACACGGCTATCCAGATAGTTTGTTACTCTGCAGAGGTGTACAACTTTACCCACAAGACATTCCCTCTCACTTGAGCCACGCGATCAACACACTGCCTTAGGTGTGCGGCGGAGAGTTCATGACAAAGCTGTTCCAATGTTCCATAGCCAACATAATCACGCCGCCACTAAGGTTTCACCACAACTCGAATCCACGAGTTGGAGCCCCTCTGGTGCCATGTGAGACTTCCCACGACCTACGCGCGCTCACATTCACCTATAGCGAGACTATTATTGGAACTTCACAAATTACTTAGCGAGTCCGTCCCATACCGGACTTGTGGTAGTCTGAAGTGACTTTGTAAAATAATTCACGAAAACGGTCCTTAAGTTGATTTAGGCTCAACCACATACCCCGTGCACGATAATCAACCAGTGTCACCAAACACGAGGCATCTGGCACCCACCACCTAACCATTAGCCTAAGTCCAAAACATGTTTTCTATTTTCATTTTTAAATAATTTCAGTAAAACCACCCTTGACTCTCAGAAGTCAAGTCTCATTTTCAAGCCGACATTTCATGTGAAAGGTTCGTCCCACCTCTGATTATACTAAGCCAGGCTAAACATTTCTACAAAAATTTTCTAGTCAATACTATGGTACTAACTAGTTTTCAGCTAGGGTGACAAGGTGTATGATTTAGAATTTCAAATGGGCTATAATCAAAGGATTATGGGTATATCTAACATTTAAACTGGATTTTTAAATTAATTTGAGTAGAAGTACGCATGTATATACAGTAAAACAACATACATATATTTAAAATACTGGGTTCAATGTGGTCAAAGGTGCAACTTGCCTTGATCGAAGTCCTGCTGCAATTCGTCGAATTCAAACTCTCCGGAATCGTCAATATCTAACGAAAGAGCCAATTCAAACCAAAATTCAAACGAAACCCAAATAACTTTCAAAAATTATAAAATAAACTGGGAGACAGAATTTTGAATTTTGGATGTGGACCAACAATTCTTGGAAAGGATTTGAGGCTTTTAAAAGAAATTGGAAGTTTTTAATTTAAATTTAAACCTTGGAATTACAAAATATATTCAAACAAAATTTAAATAAATTTCAAACATTCAAAATTATTCCAGAAATGGATAGATCATGATTGTAGTCAAATTTAGAAATTTGAATGGGTCAATTTGGAGTTAAAATGCAAAAGTTATAGCCTTCCAAAGTTTGAATTCAAAATAAAAGAAAAAGGGTATTTTCTGGATTTATTTTTATACCGAAAAGGATTTATGACGTCAGCACGAATTATTTTTCTAAAGTAATTTATAGATTATGACGTCAGCCCTAGGATTAATATATTCGGGCAGAGGCTGACAGGTGGGGCCCGGGTGTGGTGGACCGAGTCCACGGACCCGAGGGAAAGGTGAGGTGGCAGGCGGGCGTGCGGGGAACGGGATGGCGCTGATGTGGCGCCACGGGGCTGCCGCGTGGTCGCCGCGTGGCTGCCACGTCACGGCTTTATGCCGACGTGGCGGCACGCAGCGAGTGGCGGGGGCGTCGGGTGGCGCGGGCGTGGCGCCGTCGGCCGCCACTGGCTGCCACGCACCGCCGGTCGGCTCGGCGGTGGCGTGGCGGACCGTGGCGGCGGCGCTCGGGGCGATGGTCGCCGAGCTCCGGTGGCGGCGCGCGGCGAGGGTATCAAAATAGCGAGGAGGACGTGGGAGTGCATCGGTACCTTGCGCGAGGCCGAGGATGACCGAGAGGAAAATCGGCGGAGGGGCGGCGGTCGGAGAAGGGTTCACGGCGGCGGAGAGGTTCGGCGACGCAGCGGCTTCGGGGAGAGGTCGCGGTGTTCGCCGGGCACCAAAGCAAGGTCGAGAGGCACCAGCGAGAGCGGGAAGCTCGAGCCGGCGGCGATTGCTCGCGGAGTTGCTTGAAGCCGCGGGGATTGAGCGCGAGGAGACCCTCGGGGCTTGATTATGTGCTCTGGAGGCTCGGGGTGGCGGTGTGGGAGGGGAACCTCGGGAGTCCTTTATATAGGCCGAGGAGGGAGGTAACGCCGAGCAAATCTCGCGGAGTTGCAACGGCTCGGAGTTTTAAGGTGGCGGCGAAGCGGCGCAATTAGGGCGATTATGCCTCGGATGGGTGCGGGGCGTCGATTTGAATCGCGAGTGCGGGGATTAATTATAAGCAACCGGCTTATTAAAGCTTCGTTTCCGATAATGGCGGCGGCGCGCGCGATCGCGCGAGGAAGAAAGGAAAGGGGCGGGGGCGAAGGGCCTAACAGTGGGGCCCGCACGCCGTCGAGAAGAAAACGAAAAGGCGAGGAGAACGGTGGATGTTTGACAAGTGGCGTGAGCGAGAGGGCGACCGCCGGATCGGGTTGAACCGGTAAGTGACCGTGGACGATCGAGATGCAATCCGGCACCGGGGTTTAGATCTGACCCGATCGGGTGCTTTAAGTGACAAGGAACGGCTGCGATTGAAATCGGCAACGAGGGGCGGTGTGGATCACACCACGCGTCGAGCGGAGGGAAGAGGGGCGCGGGCAAAGCGGTTAAGTTGCGGGGAGCGGCGGGGATTGAACTGGGCCGGAGAACGGACGGCTAGATACGCGACACGCGTCGCACGCGGCGTGAGGGAAGGCGGGGAGAGGGTTTAAGTTAGATCGGACGGCTGAGGGGGGATCCGGCGGGCGGAGGGGACGCCGATGCTTGACACGTGGCGGCCGGGAGGGGTTTTTGGGATTTTCTTTCTTTTTGATTTTCCAGAAATGCTATTAAGCTTTAGAAAACTCAGAAAAATACCAAATAAATTTTGAAAAATCCAGAAAAATTCAGAGAACTATCTGGAGCTATTCTAGACTTAATAAAAATATTTCCCACTCATTTTAACAAGTATAATTTGCAAAGGTACAATTTGATTTTAAACGGAAGGTTTTAATTCCTTCTAAAATCTAGAAAAATTAATATAATCTCATGATTGACTTTAGGAAGCTGAAATACATTTGTTTTAACTTTCAGTAATGTAATAAATTCATTTTTGACTTTTATAAATTAAAGTTTATAATTTTTCTCAATTCAAGACTTTAACATAACTCCAGAAAATCCAATAAATTCCAGATTTGATTTTCAATAAAGGAACAAAATTTTGGGATGTTACAGTTGCCCTCCCTTCTCCGGCCTATAAAAGGAACCCCCGAGCACCCTCAAACCACACCACCCCTCCCTTACCTCTCAATCGAAGCATCCGAGCACCGAAGCTCCGACGACTCCGGCGAGCAATTCCAGCCGCCTCGGGATTCCCCGCTCCTCACCGGCGCCTCTCCGACGTTTCTAGTGCCTAGGCGATCCCCGGCGACCACCTCCCCGAGCACGAGCACCGTCGGAACCTTTCCTCCACCGTGAACCCCTCCTCCAACCGCCGCCCCTCTCCGTCGATCTTCCGCTCCGGCCGTCCCCGTCAGCTGCGCGAGGTACCAATGTACTCCCCGCACTCCCCTCTTCATTTTGGTGCCCTCAGCCGGCGCCGCCGCTCACCGGAGCACCAGCGACCCTCGGGCCCCGAGCGCCGCCACTGCCGACCGGGCCACGTCGGCTCGTCGAGCCGAGCTATCAGGTGCGTGGCAGCCAGGTGGCGGCCAGATGTGCGCCACGTCAGCGCCACCCGGGCGCCTCCTCGCCACCTCGCGCGCGGCTGTCCACGTCGGCATAAAGCCGTGACGTGGCAGCCACGAGGCAGCCACGTGGTGCCAAGTGGCAGCCATGTGGGAGCCACACCAGCGCCACCTCCCCTGCCCGTCACCGCTTGCCACCTCACCCCTCTCTCGGGTCCATGGACTCGGTCCACCAGACCCGGGCCCACATGTCGCCTCTGCCCGATTTTTAAAACCCCAGGGCTGACGTCATGCTGTCGCAAGAAAACTGATTTTTCAGTATAAAAATAATTCGACCGAAAACTAAAAGCCTTGCTGACGTCATATTCCTTTATTTTCCTTTAGAAAAATAATTCATGCTGACGTCATAAATCCTTTTTCGGTTTAAAAATAATCCAGAAAATGTGCTTTTTCTATTAATTTGTATTTAAACTTTGGAAGGCTATAACTTTCTCATTTTAACTCCAAATTGACCCATTCAAATTTGTAAATTTGTCTAAAATCATGATCTATCTATTTCTGGAATAATTGTGAAATTTTGAATCTATTTGAATTTTGTTTTTGAATTTTCTTTGAATTGGCTCTTTACGTTAGATTTTGACGATTCCAGAGAATTCGAGTTCGACGATTCCCAGCAGGGTTTCGATCAAGTCAAGTTACACCTTTGACCATGTTGAACCTAGTATTTCGAATTTATTTGTGTTGTTTTATTGTATATGCATGCGTACTTCTATTCAAATTTAATTTAAATTCTGTTTGAATGTTAGATATACCCATAATTCTTTGACTATAGCTAATTTTGAATCTCGAATTCATATACCTTGTCACCCTAGCTGAAAACTAGTTGGTACCATAGTATTGACTAGAAAATTTTATAGAAATGCTTAGCTTGGCTTAGTATAATTGTAGGTGGGATCAATCTTTCACATGAAATGATAGATTTTGAAAATTGATATCTTGACTTCGGTGAGTCAAGGATGGTTTATGAAAATTGTTTAAAAATAAAAATAAAAACTTATGATTTGGACTTAGGCTAATGGTTAGGTGGTGGATGCCGGCATGCCTCGTGTTTGGTGACACCTGGTTGATTGTCGTGCATGTGGGTATATGGTTGAGCCTAAATCAGCTTAAGGACCGTTTCTGTGAAATATTTTACGAAGTCACTTCGTACTACCACAAGTCCGGTATGGACGGGCCAGCTAAGTAACTTGTGAGGTTCCAAGTATAATTCCGCTATAGGCTTGAATGTGAGCGCGGCATAGGCTGTGGGAAGTCTCACATGGCACCAGAGGGGGCTCCAACTCGTGGATTCGAGTTGTGGTGAAACCTTAGTGGCGGCGTAATTATTTTGGCTATGGAACATTGGAACAGCCTTGTCATGAACTCTCCGTCGCACACCAAAGGAAGTATGTTTATCGCGTGGCTCAAGTGAGAGGGAATGTCTTGTGGGTAAAGCTGTACACCTCTGCAGAGTTTTAATCTATCCTGGATAGCCGTGTTCACGGTCATGAACATGTTGAGTAAAGTTGTCACAGATTAGACTTGGTTTTTACAAAACTTGGTTTTAAGCAAAGTGATGGTTTTGGTTATTGTCCGGGTGGATTCCCGTGGTTAGGTTAGTGTAAGTCGGAGCCTACACCAACAATAATACTCGATAAAACCTTGTTTCATATACTGTATTAAAGTTCAGCTTTCGTACTTACATTATTGTATTCAAATTCAAGTATTGCTTTTCCGCACATTACCCTATTAAGCTTTCCTTTGAAATCCATTATGCATGCATCAATTCTGTATATCTCCTGGTGTAACTTGCGTAAGCATTTACTTGCTTACCTTGGGAGTACTCTTTTGTACTCACCTTGCTAAATCTGTTGCCAGACTTCGACGGCGACTACGACGGTGAGGACTACTTCAAATGAGTAGGGCGTGTCTTCTGATCATTCGCTTTGTGGGAGGCTGGATGGGCTGTTCTGCTACCTTTATTGCTTTCCGCTGTTTTATTCCTTTTGTTGGCCTTGTGCCCCTATATTGTAAGACTTGGCCTTAAGGTCGTATTTTGTCAGTTAATATTCGTGGTGATTTTTGCATGATATACATTGCTGTTGACCCTGTGTGCACTAGTTTTTCCTGGGATAGTGTGATTTACACAGAGGGACTTGGAGTTGTTGTTCCGGGTCCCGACATAGGGACTGGATATCCAACAAGATCAGGTCGGCCCTGAATTCAACTCCCTGAATGGTTATCCTAACTCCTGGACAACCTAGGTTGGATCTCAACTCGGAACCGAGGGATTGGATTAAAAGAACAGATCCAAGAGCAACAGTTTTCAATTGTTGCTTTAAAGCAAAACTCCGAGAAACGAACGAATGCGAAGCTCGTAATCAAATAAAGCGTGGCGAGAACCGAATGTACTAGAAACGTACCGATCACAACATCTGGTGCTACCTGGGCATCCTCTGCGGTGACGTGGTTCACTTGACCTCTCACCACCGGCATCCTGCTGGCCTGTCCTGATGCTGGGGGTGCTCCTCGTCCTGCTCCTGGGGTAGGAGTCCGACCGGGTGTGGCTCACAAGTCGAAGCGAACTGGCGTCGGGGCCTGCCTATGGGGCACTTGCTAGCATCGTGTCTCACCTCATGACACTTGAAGCAAGTGACAGACGCTGCTGAATTATTGCTCTTCTGCGGCTGCTGACCACTGGAACCACCAGACGCCGTCTTAATCAAAAGCGACGTGGCGTCGAGCCGGGTCTGAAGCCGATGGCTGCGCTTCTTCTGTGGCACTCGTGTAGGCTGGTAGGAACCAAAGCGAGGCCTTTGGGACTGGTGCGACTGTGACCCCTGCTGGATCATCCTCCTCTTGCGAGACTCCTCGAGCTCGCGGCGACTCTCCTCAATGAGAATGGCCTTGTCCACCAACTGCTGGAAACTGGCATAGTCATTGCCTACGACCTGCACCTTTAAAGCTGGGTTCAAGCCCTTCTTGAACCTATTCTGGCGAGCTGTATCTGTGGCTACGTCCTCTAGCGCGTAGCGAGCTAACTGAGTGAATTTATTGAGGTATTCACTCACTGACAGGTTCCTCTACTGAAATTCCCGGAACTCATCCTTCTTCATCTCGACCACTCCATCTAAGACGTGGGCGTTATGGAAGGCTTTGGCGAACTCCTTCCAAGTGATGTTGTTCTGGTTCTCATGGGCGGCACAGTAGTTCTCCCACCACTCTGCTGCTGGTCCCTCAAGCTGGTGTGCTGCATACAACACCTTCTCCCTGTCGGTGCACTGAGCCAAGTTCAGTTTCTTCTCAACTGAATGGATCCAATCATTAGCGTCCAAAGGCTCGGACGAACTGGAGAAAACAGACGGTCTTGTCCTCATGAACTCTGTATAGCTGGACTGCTGACGAGGTGCGGGTAGCGGTACTAGCTCCTGGTGCTGTCGCTGTATCATAGCTTGCATGCTCTGCATCATCTGAGTCTGGGCCACCAAAAACTGACTGAGGGCGGGGTCCAAAGTAGGTGGCACTAGTCGCAAAGATCGCTCTCGATCTGGTTCGCTTTGGCCGCGCTGAGGAAGTCCTGGTATCAACCATCTTGCTCTGAAAAAGGAAACAACTGCTGACTGACCAAAGGCAAAAGACGAGGGGGAAAAGCATAGATAAGAGGTAAATGCGTCTAAGAAGGTTTTGCTAATGGAAACTTAAACTAAACAAACACTTAGCCAAAGAGGCTAACAAAGAAACTGAACAAAATTAACTCCATTAAAAGATTGACATGATCGCAATATAATGCTTTTAAGGGCAATATTTGCAGCTCACATCACACAGAACTACAAATAAAATCCAACGTGTCTACTCGCACTATCTAATCTGAAGGCTCCCACTCGGGTCCTGACAAATAGGGTACATTACTCTCATCCTCTGAATCGCTGTAGACA
Organism: Melocanna baccifera; assembly: GCA_036346265.1. Taxonomy (NCBI): domain Eukaryota; kingdom Viridiplantae; phylum Streptophyta; class Magnoliopsida; order Poales; family Poaceae; genus Melocanna; species Melocanna baccifera. The sequence goes on from CM070689.1 coordinate 21,642,899, forward strand.
ACCCACGAGTTGCGGACCGGCGGCGACGGCTCTCTGACTGGAACTGGAACTGGGTTGAATCGCCGAAGATATGCTCGACGATCACCGGTGATACGACGACTCTGCTCTGGACTCGGTGGTGTAGGCGACGGAGGTATCGGCTCGCGGTCGGGCTCCTCCCCGATCGCTCGTAGTCTAGGGGTAACTCCGTACTGCTCCTTGAACTTTCGGATGAGTCTGGCCATGTTGATCTTGTATAGCTTGCAAAGGCGACGGATGGCTTTGTGCGCAACTCCTTGTGCTGACATCTCTCCACTGGCACCGGCATTCTTGAAGCTGTGCTGTAGAACTTGCTTGCCGACTCGGGTGGTGAAGTACAGCCTGGAGATGCTCCCGATGCGTTGTTCTTTATGCTTCTCATCCTTGGTGAGGTAGACAGGCAATCTCTTCAATTCGAGGCTCCGCAACAGAACGCGTAGAAGTGCTCTCCATCCTCCTGTCGGGCTGTGAGAAGCTTGAGACATCTAATGCATTTATAAAGGAAAGATCAGTTTATAACTTTATGAAAACAACTTTTGCGAGAATGGGGCGAGAAACAAGAATCCTTAAGAATGAGATAAGAAGATAGAGATATTACTAAATATCAAATTTAGTTGGTTTGATTTAGAAAATAAATTTTTGGGCTAACGACCATTCTAACTAGGGTTTCATCCTACAGTCGATATGGCTCTGATACCATCTCTGTCGAGACCCGAATATGCAAATTTGGACTCTCTGTGTAAACTATACTAGTCCAGGATCACGCTAGTGCACACAGTCAAACATAGATGTAATCACAACCATACACACGATAGTAATAAAAAGGAAAACTCAAATATCGATAAATCTCAAAGGACAGCCAATCGACAAGCCCACAGGCTATCGAGTGGAGAACGAAGCCTAATCCGTGAAGTCGTCGTAGAACTCTCCTTTTGGAACCTCCTGCTGATAATACTCCTCGCCCTCAACTGAGCAACATAGGCGTAGAGCCGTGAGTACATTGGTACTCAGTAAGTTGTTTGTAACAAAAGAATGCAATATAATATGCAAGGCTTACCAATGGAAGGCTGAAAGGTTAATTTGCATAAAAGGTATTTCACAGTAAATATGATAAATAGATTGAAAGCGAAATTTAAAAGAAAATAATAATAATAAGTAATCAAAGGAATATACAAGAACCACTTGTGAACACCTATCCACAAGCTAACCAATAGTGAACTACCTGTCCACCTCCAACATAAACCACCAAGTTTAGAAGATAACACTAACCCTCGTGTGAAATCACCGAGCATTGTCCATGACCGAGGACGCGGCTATTCGAATAGTTTTACACTCTGCAGAGGTTGCACAACTGTACCCACACGATGTGATTAGCCTCGATATCAGGAAATCACAACAAGGCCTTTACAATGCTATACCTCAACCCAATCCTGCCCGCTAGGGTTTCGTATCACACCCCCCTTGCGCCACATGGAAATTAGCACCCATGTCCATCACATTGGCAGAATTGAATTGAAATATTACAATTAATCAGCCAGGTCTATCCCATACTAGACATGTGGTTTGCACAATTAAGCTCAGATCAATAGCACACAAAGTTAAGTCCTTAGCATACCCGGACGAGGCTACCACATCCCCCGGAGTGCATCTGCACTTCCCCCTTTACTGCACGATCACTCGCCCGAGTGCAAAACCAAGTTTGTAAACCCAACCAATGACACACCAATGTCATAGTACAAATTTTTAATTAACGTGGCACCAACCACAGTTCCATATGCCATTAAGTCAAATTAATAAATTACAAGTGATGATGAAACCAATCGTAAATAAAGCAGGACTAAGCATCTAATCGTAACAACCCATATGACAAATAATCTATCATCACTAGTATGTTTCCTAACCTAAGGTGACAAAGGTATCGTGGTATTCCAAATTATCAAGAAGGGATAATGATGCGGATACGCACGTGTCTTGTACTTTTCAGTTAAATATATTATTCAACTGGAAAGAGTTATTGAGCCGCATCAAAAATTGCCAGGTGAACTCATTCCAAACTAAATATAATATTGTTATTCATAAGAATAGAATACTACCTCATATCATTAAATGGTGCATTCTTAGGTTTGTCGATGGCAAAGCAATGGAGATGCAAAAGAAAGAGGATAACACATTAGGTGTCAAAGACATGAAGGAAGAAAGCCCTTTCAGTGGGAGAGCAAAAGGGAGAAGCCCAAGGACTTAAACTACAAGTTTTGGATAAAATTTTCAAGCCCAATTCGTACCTCCCACAAGGCCAATCGGATTCAAACTCGGATTCAACTCAGAATTCAATTCGGATTCGGTTCGGGACAGTCTGACAAGCACTTACTAAAAAGATCATAACTTTCACAAACGAAGTCCGATTTGGGTGTTCTTGTACTCCTTGGAAAGATATTTTCAAGGGCTACGCAATGGATCTTGTCCCAGCATCAAATTCATCACGGATCAAAAGTTATGGCCGAAACAATGTGACGGCTGTAAAATCTAGTTTCCTTCTTGTGAGAGTTCGTATCTAAAACCATATAGGGTTGAGTTGTAATAGGTTTGTGGACTCTATGGACGTCCCAAGGTCCTATATAAGCCATGTATTGGCAGCCTAAGGGCTCAGACCACCTTTGAGAATAATCAATCTATTAAACTTTGTTCGAGTTTATCATTGCTGCTGAAATTCCGTGAGGGAATTAGGAGTGTTCTTCAATCAAGATCGTTCAATCTTTCCGCTGGGAATTGGGTGCACGATAGATCTTCGCTTGGTGGTCGGCGAAATCGATGCGAGTGTGTTTTGGGTAATTAAAGAGTGTTCGTCCCTTGCATTGGCATTGGAGGATCATTGCGATTCATCAAGACTCCCGCGAGTATCCATCATACGTCGAGAAGATCGGCCGACCCCGTATCAGATAACCAGCACAGGACAATAACTACCAGTTGCAAAGTTTGAATAAAAGTAGCGATGCAATATAACGTAAAACAAAATAATTAAATAATAGATTGAAAATTTGGGTTCAACATGATCAAAGGACACGACTTGCTTTGGTTATGCTCAGCGAGGTACTCCTGATCTTCGGACGTAGAACCTGCTCCTCCGGAATCCGAATATAACAAGAGAAAACGACCGAAACAAATAAAACACATAAAATGATAAGCAAATGAACTCCAAAATTCACAAAACCAGAACCAACAGGTAGAGCTTGATTTTAGATGAATTGAGAAAAAAGAACGGGGTCAATCGGAGCTAGGACAGAGGAGAACGGGCTCCCGAAAAATTAATCAGAAATTAAATCGAAAAATAAAAATATTATCAGGTTTGTGGACCGGTGCACGGAAACCAGTCCATGGTGGACGCGTCCACCAAACAAAGGTACGTGGACGGCGGTCGACGCGGCAGGCGGTGGACGTGGCGGCGGCACCGTGCCGCCGGTGACGTGGTCGCCACGTGGCTCGGCGGCGGTTTCTTGACGTGGCCTGACACGTGGCATGCCACGTGGGCAGTAGGGCTGACGTGGCTCCGGCTCGGGCGCGGCGACAGCGCAGGATCGGATGGCTCGCGGACGTCCACGCGGCGAGATTTGAGCCTTCGGCCGATTCGAGCGAGCGGCCGGCGCGGCGGCGGGCGGATCGCCGACGCGTGGCGCGGCGCGTCGCGCGCGCGCTGGTGCGCGGTCCGGCGCTGGCGACGGAGCGGCGATCGGGCAGCGACGCGAGAGGCGGAGGCGCGATGAGGCTCACCGGCGACGGGGATGCGGCGAGGACGGGGCTCCGGCGACGAGAAGGCTCCGGCGACGACGCGGACGGCGGAGGCGCAGCTCGGAGGCGACACGGACGGCGGCGCGGGCGCGAGGGTGGCCGAGGAGCGGTGGCGACGGAGTTCGGGTGTCAGCACGCGAACCGAGGGATGAACGCGGTTAAAAACACGCGAACCGAGGAATCCCGATCGGTTATGGCGCGGACGCGACGCGGGCATGGGTCAGACGGCTAGGATGCGGCCACGTGGGGAGATCGGACGGGCGGGCGCAAGTTAGGGTTAGGGTTAGGGTTTCACGCGAGAGTGGGTGCGGACGGCCGGGATCGAGCCACGGCGCGAGCGGGGATCGGACGGGTGAGCGGGCGCGGGCGCGCTGTTGCGACGCGTGGCGGCGGGGTGGATCGGGCGGCTGGGGCGCGGGCGGGAAAGGAGGGGTACGGCGGCGGCGCGGAGGCGGGGATGGTTGACGCGTGGCAGCGGCGGGATCGGGCGGCCGGGGGAGTTTTAATTTCTTTTCTTTTTCCAGAAATTCAAATAAACTTTTAAGAGCTCTAGAAAATAGCAAATAAATCCCAAAAATTCAGCAAAAATATCAGAAAATTCCTTGAGACCTGAAGAATCCAAATAAAATATTTCCAACTTATGTAAATGTTTATTTTAATCATATTAAGTCATTTAAAATTATAAAAATTCATTTGAAGCTTGAATTAATTTTAGAAAATTCGAGAAAATTAATTTTTGAAAACCTGGCTTTAAAACTTGCAGAAAAACAGGATGTTACACAGTGCTTGAAAAGCAAAGAAGGAAAACCAAAATACTCACAGAACTGATGGTAATCGATACCACTAAGAAGAACCAGGGCAAGGCATGCCTAAAGGCGCTGTCCTAGAAAACTAATTGCCTTGCTATGCCGCGAATCTGAGACAAGGTTGATGGAGATAAAATACCCAATCTTCATAAATTAGGACACATCGAAACACGAAGTCGAGGTACAGAGAAGATGTTGCACAAGACCAACCGAGGTGCTCCTGTTGAGAGCACCAAAGAACGCAATGCAACAAGCCTCAATTTCTTCGTCCTCAACTAGACACAGAGCCAACCAGATTCAAGCGTCTTAGGCAGAAGTCCCAAAATTCTTCACAGCCACATCTCAAAGAGATATAGCTCAAGCAATCACATGGGAAATGCCCAGAGAGGACAAATCTAGATTGTACAGCCATCGGCACCGTGAAGAACATGGCAGAACAGCCATCCCAAAGCTCAAACTAAGGAACAATTGAGAGGATGAAGAGATCAAAGAGGAAGATAACTCACTTACTTTTTTCGAAGCCCCAAAGAGGATAGGGAGGCCGTCTTATATAGGGGAGTGAGGAGGCAGCCAGCGGGCTACATCCAACTACCGGCGACAAGGCACTCAGGCTGGTGGCACCTCCAATGCTGTTGCTATCTTCGCATGACCCAGCCACCACATGAATCAGTCAAGGCTGAACTCTCCTAGGAGCACCTGAGAGAAGGTTGAAGCCTTATCTCTTCCTTTGTCCCACTGACAGATGGGACCACCTCTCTCTCTTTTTCTCTTTTTCAAATTAGAAAATTACCCAAATGCCCTCAAAAGTCCAACAGTCCTCACCAATTTATAAATTTGATAAAATATACCCATAAGTCTTGTTTAATATATAGCTATTCGACGATGGGTACATTACGGCTTTGAATCTAAAGCCTAGCAACAACGACTATAACTCTGCACAGACAAAGGAGGACTTCACCTTGATCTAATGCTTTGGTGTGAGAATTTTCGCCCAAGTTGCATTTTACACTAGGCGGCTTACCCTTTTCCCTCTTGGGTTGGGACGTTATGGTCATGTCCCTATATCTAGCCCATGAGTACGTAAGAAAGCATACCCATATCTTTCTTCGATCATGACCTTACGATCATACTCAAGCAGGTAAATTCTTTAGGGAATCTTGTAGGACGATTTTCGATCCCAAATAGGTATCAAATTCATTTAAAATCTATTGCTCAACCTTCCATATAGAAAAGCACTGTAACTAATGGGACCCGTTAGATATGCTCTCTAATCACACACAGTTTATTATCCTAGGGCCTAGTTCACAGGATCTTCCATCTTCTAGGATAGGTTACCACCAACGTGAGCCTTTACATAGGTATGAGCCCCATTCTCTTTTATGCTATAAGGATGGCCTTCCATGCCAATGCTTTGGTGAAAGGATCTGCCAGGTTCCTTTCAGACTGGATGTAATCAACAAAAATAATGCCTGTCTCTCTGGCATGCCTTATCAACTTAAGTCGCCTCTTTATGTGTTTTAAGGATTTCATATTGTCCTTCCTACTCTTCACCTTAACCAGAACGGTTTGACTATCGCAATAGACTAATATAGTAAGAATTGGCCTTTCCAAAATATGTAGGTCAAAAAGGAGTTCTCTAATCTATTATGCCTCTACCACCACCGAATCAAGTGCTACCAACTCAACCTCCATGGTGGACCGTGGAAGGATAGTCTATTTTGAAGACTTCCACGAAATAGCCCCACCTGCTAGAGTGAATACATAGCTACTCGTAGCCTTCATGTCATCTAAATCACTAATCTAGTTAGAATCACAAAATCCTTCCAAAACTGCCGGATGGCCAGAATAGTATATTCCCAAGTTTGAGGTCTCCTTTAGGTATCTGAGTACCCTCTCTAGTGCTATTCAATGATCGTCTCCTGGATTGGCCATATAATGACTCAACCTGCTTGCAGCATATACGATGTACGGCCTCACTGCACTAGTTAGATACATTAATGATCCAATTATTTTAGAATATTTAAGTTGGTTTTTTCCATGTTCAGTGTTTTTATATAGCTTAATATTTGGATCATAGGGTGTGGCTACTACTTACAGTCCATGAACCTAAATCTGGTTGAGACTTTGTCCAGATAATAGAACTGAGAAAGAATAATCCCATTCTCATCCTTTTTAGCTTGATGTTTAAGATAATATCAGCTTCACCCGATGTTTCATATCAAAGTTCTGGGAGAGAAAAGATGTTGTTCTATTGATTATATTCATGTTGATCCCAAAAGGCAATATGTCATCTACGTATAAACATAGAATGACACCTTTACTCCCACAAAATTGATAGTAGACACATTTATCAGTTTCATTTACATAAAAGCCGACCGAGGTCATAGTACTATCAAATTTCTCATACCATTGCTTAGGAGCTTGCTTTAGACCATACAAGAATTTAATTAATCGACATACTTTATTTTTTTGCCCTTCAACCACAAAGCCATCGGGCTGTTGTATATAAATCTCCTTATCCAACTCTCTATTTAAGAAAACAGTTTTTACATTTATTTGATATACTTGGAGTTTGTATACAGTAACTAGTGCTAAAAGCACATAAATTATGGATAAACGAGCTATGAAAGAGTATGTATCAAAATAGTCTTCATCCTCTTTTTGCGTAAAACCACTAGCCACTAAATGAGCCTTGTATTTTTTTTATAGTACCATCGGATCTACGCTTCCTTTTAAAGATCCATTTGCAGCCCATTGGCTTACATCCTAATGGAAGATCTGTAATCTCTCACGTTCCATTAGCTATGATAGAATTCATCTTGCTACGGATTGCCTCCTTCCAGTAATCCACATCTGGGGATGTGTATACCTCTGAAAGGGTTCATGATTCATCATCCATGACATAAGTGACAGCCATCGTCAAGTGACTTTTCAGTTCTTTGCTTCTTACTCCTCCTCAATTCCAACTCTAGAGCGGTGTCATCCGCACTAGGAATTGGACTTCATTTAGTCTCATAAGAAACACATGTTCAAAGAATGTCACATCATGAGATTCTATCACTATGTTGGTAGCAATGTCACTCACTTCTGATTTGACCACTAGAAATCTATAAGTTGTACTATTTATAGCATACTCTAGAAAGACATAATCAATAGTCTTAGGACTAATCTTTTTTTTCTTCAGTAACAGTATATACACTTTTGCAAGGCATCTCTAAGTTCAAAGAAATGACAAGTTAGGTTTTCTCTCATTCCATCCTTCATAAGGTGTTTCCACTTGATTTGAAAGTGGAACCTTATTTAGGACATAATTAGCTGTGAGAACTACTTCACCCCACCAATAGTTTGGCATACGAACTTTGTAGCATGGTGTTAACCAAGACACAAAGAATTCAGTTATTTTTTTTGGCTATTCCATTCAATTGGGGTGAGTATGGTGAAGTAATTTCATGAATTATTCCACTTTCTTCACAGAATTAAGAAAATTTATTTGAGACATATTCATTACCTCGGTCTGACCTTAATCATTTGATTTTCTTTTCTAACTAAATTTCAACTTCTGCTTTATAGACTTTAAAGTGTTTTAGTGCTTCATCTTTTGACATAATTAAATAAATATAGCAATACTTATTCGTGTCATCTATTAGTCAGAAAATAATGTTTGCCATCTCTAGTTAATATCCCTTTCATTTCACAAAGATTAGAATGAATTAGTTCAAGTGGAGAAGTGATTCACCCTTCACTCCACACTTTGAACTCTTCTCATAATTATAGCTTAGAATTAAACTCACACAATAGCTTCAAAGTTAACATGACATAAACGAGAATACCAAATATCATACATTTTATTGCAAAGGGAAACATTAAAAATATTTACATTATTTAAATCAAGAATAGATAAGAAGAACATGTTTCCGCTATTATAGTTTTTGCCCACAAAATTATCAAATTTTGTCAGCACAATCTTATTGGACTTAGAAAAAAGTTTTATACCTTGTCTACATAGTATAGACTCACTCAACAGATTGCGAGTTATGGCTGGCGCGTACAACACGTCTTTTAGAATGAGTGTTTTACCTAAAGTGAGTTTCAAGCAAACATGTCTAATCCCACGTATTGTAGTAGCGGCTCTATTCCCCATCAGGATGAATCCACCACCTTCAACCTAAAATGAAACAAGATTAATTAGCACATATATGTCTAGTAAAACCTGTATTAATCCACCAATCAATTGATGGACTTGCCATAAAGGCCTGATGTACATACCCTTCTGAACTGTGGCTAGCTAGTACGACATTCACTTCAGCCTTATGACTCTTTTGCTGACCAGGAGAGGGATTCCTGCTTTTACGATTGCGACAATGATTAGTCTTATGGCCAGCCATGCCACAGACAAGGTAGACAATCTCCTCCTTCTTTTTCTTCATCTTCTTGCCTTTGAGCTTGTTTCAGGGTTGGTTCTTGAACTTTTGTTTCCCACTACCTGTAACTCCACTTAATGAGCTTGGACTTAAGACTTCCCTACACCGTTATCGACTTTTGCATACTCTTCGACATTAATAGCTGCTGACAACTCATTGAGAGTTAAGCTCCTTTATATGTCGACGAGCGGTCACAGAAGCACGCCACAAGGGTGGTAACTTAGCCAGGATAACGTTTACTTGGGAATTCTCTTGTAGGATGAAGTCATACTAACTAAAGTCATGTACATGGTGTTATAGCTTATGGAGCTGCTCCATTACCAATCATCCCTCAACCATCTTATAGTTCAAGTAATTAGTAGTTATGAATGACTCATTTTTGTTATCCCCTTCAGAATATTTCTCATCTAGTTCACCTATAGTTGCTTGGTGTCTTTAAAGTTAACGTATATGTCGAACAGCCAGTTGAATAAGATGGCTAACAAATGAGTTAAGACTGAATTGTTCGCATCCTCCCATCACATCATTTCAAGAATTTCCAATGGAAACATTGGAGGATTTGAAATAACCCAAAAGAGTTTGAGATCAATCAACCATAGCTTCGCTCTAGCATGACAATGTTTAAAGTTGACACCGTCAAATACTTCTAGCTTAACGACGTTGAATGAGGAGGTTGTTTCTTTAATAATTGGTTTTCTAGATTGTTGTAGATAATGCAGTTTTAGCAAAATTTCAGACTTAATTCTAGCATAATAAAAGATAACCAAGGTATATTTTTAGCAGCATATAATGTCAAAATTAACATGATATCATGTAAATTCTCTAAGATATTTAAATAGAACAATATACTCAAGGCATAGAGCAAGTAAATAATTAAAACTTAGCAAAAAGCTCATGTTTTGATTATTATTGCTCTCAGAGGCAGAGTTGCTCAAGAATTAATCTTGGCATTCTCAATACAATTGTCTATACTCTTCTTAGAGTTGATATGATAGCTTGAATTAGAATGTGAGCTCTAAATTATGCTTTACTAGACTATCACAAGATTTTACATCCACAAAATAAATAGATTACTGGCGGTTGACAGAATACACCAAAAGGAATTATCTCATAAAGCAGTACTTAGCAGATTAAGGAACTTTGATCAATTTATAAAGAAAATGATCAAAGAATCTAAAGGACAACAAGTAAACTTAAATGAACTAACAACATGCTTCAGAATATTGATGATCCTCGAGATAATATAACTAATGTGAAATAACCCTACTAACAGAAGTGATCAATATGCTAAAGATAAAAAAATAGCAAAAAGCATCACTAATACAGCACAATTCTAACTAGTTTAATTAGATCAATCTGGGAATTAGACATCTTCACATGACTAATACAACCAACGACTGGTGCTGAGGTGCTTGGGCCGGTGGCACCTCTGGCGTCGCTGCCATCTTCGCATGACTCGGCCACCACATGAATTGGTCAAGGCCGAACTCCCCCAGGTGCATGCGAGAGAGGGCTGATGCCTTATCTCTTTCTTTGTCCCATCGATAGGTGGGACCACCTATCAATCTTTTTTCTCTTTTTCAAATTGGGAAATTACCCAAATGCCCTCAAAATTCCAACAAGGTGAATGGCACCGAGACTAAGCTAGGAGAGCTTAAATCCATAATGATCAAAAGATTGGAACTACGCTCAGGAGGAGGAGAGGTCCAAACGATCAAGGAGGTAAGTTAGGACGACGAGAAACTAGAGCGGGAGCTACTGGTGGTGGACATGATGGGTAGCATCAAGTTAGATCGAGACTAAGCTCAGGGAGAAACTAAGGTCTAGAGTGGCCAAGGAAGCTTGATACCGTCGTGTACAAGGAGAAACACGTGATGCACCAAGTGACTTGGGTTGTTTGCTTCTCCAAGTGCACCAAGCGATCTAGACGTGTGAGATGCTTAGCAGCAAGTCATTGGGTCCACATAGAAGATAGCAAAGCATGGGTGATACTTCATGGCAACAAAAAGGGAAAGCTTCATGTAAGGTGGTAGAGGAACATTTTTGTAAATTGCCTAATACCGAAAAAGTGGTGATGTGTGAAACCACATCATTGGGCTAAGTAGTTTAGGTCGTGTATATACTGCAAATATAAAGTGAATCAAGTGTTGTTTGACTAATATGTTGATGTGTGTGAGCGCTTTGAGAAGCATCATGTGTAAGTGTAAAACCCGATATGGTGTTGGGTTAATAAGTTAGCCTATTAGCCTATGTAAGTGGATAAAATACAACTCGATGTGTTGGTTAGGATTTCCTTTATGAGCCTCCATATAAGAGGGAGAGAAGTGACTAAATTAAGCTTTTGGAGTGTTTAGTCCAAACCTTTGAGAGGAGAGTTATGATTTATGTAGAGAACCTTGTGAGAGATGTGAGAGGCTCTTGTAGCTGAGCATTTTATCATTCTTAGGATTGGTGCATGCCTAGGGAGTGGCTATAAATATTCATCTTCAAGTATCAATAGGGATCGAATTTCATCCAAGTATTCTTTTCTAGTGCTTAAGTGATAAAATCTTGATTTAGCTTAGTTTTTTGTGCTTCTCTCTCCCCTTATTGATCTTGCTATGCCAAGGATGTGTAAGAGATGGAGATGCCCCTTAAAAATCAATCTGTATCCATCTAGGCATATGATTGGTAGAGGTGACCAGGTGGGCTGTGCTCACGCGGACCGGGCTGTGGCACGGTACTGTAGGCTCGGCCCGAGCACGGCACGGCCCGTCGGCTAAATGGGCTGGGCCGGTATGGCACGACGGATTGGGTCATGCTTGGGTCGGGAGGCCGGCACGGCACGGCACGGCATGGGAGGCACGCAACGGGCATAAATGGGCTGTGCCGGCACGGCCCAGCCCGGCTCCATATAGCTCATTATATCATTTAACAAGGTATCCATGTAATATCATTTAACAAGTTAATAAAGCTCATTATATCATTGATAATAATTATCTTGATGATTAACAATGTCTATGATTTTTTTTATAATTTTTTCTATTTTTTACAATTTTCTATAATTTTTCCTTTATTTTTCATATTTTTTTGCATTTTTTGAATTTTCCCGGGCTAAACGGGCCGTGCCGTGCTGGCACGGCCTGTTTAGCCTTAACCGTGCCGAGGCCGGCACGGCACAATCACGGGCCGTGCTTGGGCCCGGCCCTCGGCACGTGGGCCGGCACGGCACGGCCCGTTTATTAGCCGTGCCTAAATGGCTCGTGCCGTGCCGGCCCGGCACGGCCCATTGGACAGCTCTAATGATTGGCATGTTCTTGAAATTGCTCAGTATTTACTCTTTTTGATCTCGCGAGTGATTTCTTGATCCAACTATTTCTACCTTGATTTCTTTAGTATTCTTGCTTGTTGTGACATATGGGAACATATCTAGAGCCATCTTGGTCATCATCCACCTATGAACAAGTCATATTCACCAATTTAAGTTTTTCCCATTTTTGTTGCAACATTCCTTTAAACAGAAAAAAGTCAAAACTTTAGCAACGATTTTTTAATCATTAATTGGAATAGTTTCCTGACATATTAGAGAAGGTGCTTACAAAATTTCAAATGAATTAGAGTTTTGATTTGAGAGTTGACTCAATTTGTGGTTTTGGCCCTGTTTTGGTGCAATAGAGGTTCAAGAGCCAATTAATCCCAATTTTCTTAGGTTGTTTCTTTATATTTGATTGGGATAGGTTCTTAAGGTTATGATCTAATATTGGTTCAAGTTTTAAGTCATTTGAAGTTATGGATCAAAAGTTTTATCGATTTTTAAACTTGAAATAGTGCTGAAATCTATCATGTTCCTGTGCTACTTTTACTTTTCACCCAATTTGATCATTACTGTTTACCGGGCTAACTGGTACTATTCATCTAGCCTAACCACCCAAGGCAGGCCAGAGCGCATTTTACTCAGTTTTTTTTGGATCTTTTCTTATGATTATTTGTCTCTGATCTTTTTAGCTTCTATAGATACTAGAATGAAAAGTTTTACTTCCACTCAAAGAAAAAGACTCTGAAAAACCTCAGAGATATTTTGGGCTCCTATTCACAATCCTCTCTAGTCGCCGATGTCGGTCCTACAATTAACTTGTGGGGATGTTACCATATACTAGTTGGTAATGCCATACAACGTCGCATATGCCTTCCACTCCTCCCCATGTCGCCGTTCGGGTGCGTGCGGCACGACACGACCACAGCGCTGTCCACCGCCCGATCAAGCTCCTCGGGCTATCGAGCATGCTCACATAGATCGTATACATGACCGACGAGCACAATGACTCCGCCGTTTCGGTCCCAACGTGGCGATCGATGTTGTCCGTGCCGACGACGATGCAGCGTGTCTGCTTATATAGTGTTCGGCCGAGTTCGTTGCTAGCTCAATGACTGACAGACTAATGATGAGAACGTTGTTCCCACTGGATGATCACTATGCAAATGCGATGCTGATAGAGTGAGAGAGTGTCTTGCAATTACAGGCATTACGGTACATCACGATCATAAGACCACCGGGATGCCGTGCCCCCGAGGCCCCGGCTAGTACGGCCCGGGCGTGGTCAACTCCCACGGAGACGCACGTCACATTGGGGATTTATAGCTTGGCACTTCGATCATACGGGGCTCTTTACTGTGATGTCAGTACAAATTGTATATGAGCCTTTCTTTCTGACCAGGAGTCAAACTGGGGTGAAAGCAATGCTACTGTTGCTGATCTGATAAATGCATTACAGGTTCAGTGGAATAAAATCCAGTGGATAGGGTCATTAATAAGTTAGGTATGTTCGTATGGAGATTTACACAAAATTCCCTACCTCTTAGGATGAATATAAGATGTCGAGGTGTGTATCTGGATGTTTGAAATATGCGTAATATTTTAATTCTACTAGTCATGTGTTCGTATGTTGCAACAGAAAACAAAATTTATGCATAAATATTATGTTGTAGTTATATATTCTTACTGAAAAGAATAGGAGTTTATTTCTACTTGATTGTATGACCTACCCCTAATATTACAGACAGTCAAATGTATGCACAGAATGACTTAAACAGTTCAACTAACCAACACCTAAATCCAAAAAAAATTTCATACACCCCACCCTTGGCATAACCACACAAACAACATGGATCAAAAATCATAGTACATGCTTCCTTGTCGGTGCCATTTCTAACCTGCTGACCAAGTTAGTAGTGAAGGACACAGTTACAATGCCAATGTAGCCCTCAGCATGGGATTTTTGTGTACGCCATTGCATTGCATGGTGGGAACAAAAATGAACAGAATTCACCAATTGAGGAGGTGAATCTTCATGTAACACCCAAAAATGCAAATGTAAAGACAAGTAATGGTTCTATCTAAATTATATTTCCCTAATTACCTTCCTTAATCAACCTCCTACCATAGTAAACTACCATCCCCCCCCCCCAAAAAAAAAAAACTCAAATTCAAATTGAAGAAATAAGAAAAGAAAAGGAGGTCATTTTCTTTGGGCCAACTAGTCGAAGCTCTAACTGGGAACATCGCAAAACAATTATCTCATATCAGAATCGGATTAAATAGCTTGTGGGGCAAGGTGGTTGTGATGCCCCACACCATTATCCCTCGGATAATTGTGCAGAAGCGTACGGATCATTATTTATCTGATCAGTAAAACACTGCTTCGGCAAATAATACTCTTTTACCAGAGTAGCACAGCAGAACAATAAGATAGACACTGTCTCATTTATTACAGCAGTTGCCACAAGGCTAAAGTCTAGTTTTATAAAAGTAATTAAGCAAAAGGTACGGGAATGATACCCTAGGGCCCTCTCGCCCGCTCCACTAGACCGTCTACTCGTCCCAGCCGAAGTATACGGGGTCCACCTTGCCTGGCTCCTCCGAATCACCATCATCCTCTCCCTCGAGCTCTGCGGATCTTGCTGCCCCTTCATCCTGCTTGTAGTATTCCTTGAGCAGAGTGGGGTCTAACAAAGGAAATTAATAGCAAGGGTGAGTACTACGGTACTCAGCAAGCATAATATTAATAAATGCACTGATATGTCTCTCATGTCCTTATGTCCATCTTCTAATCCTTTTTATTCTAAAAATAACTTATGAAAAATAATTGTCATCTTTTAGTTACGAAACTTTCTATGTTTCCACCCGGTGAGGTAAGATTCCTAGTGATCATCGTAGTCCACACTCTAGTGGACTGGCATGAATTCATGATTTTATTCAGCACTGCGTAGGCTTGTACCACTGTACCTAAGACTACTTTGAACCTTCTGAACTAGGCTTTCCACACTGCCTTGGTTGTGGAGTGAGGCTCAAAGTACAGAATATTTCACCGGTTACATTGCTCCACTCATCAGCCCATCTATTATCCATCGGTGTACCGAGTTGCTCACTCGGGCTCCACCGATTTCCAATAGTGTTTGGTTGGCACCGGCTCCCGGCCCAACACTCTACCTAATGCGTATAGCGTCTGGGACTTACTCACATCCATACTTGCGTTACTGATCCTGAGCTTCATCTATCTCTTTACTCACACATAGTTACTTACCCTATGTGGTGAGATGGATAACATAATGGGATACTGTTTTCTGCCCTTCCGAGGCGGGGAAATGGCTGGCATGTTATTTACGATTCATAATCCGAGTGAAGATTGGTTAAATCCTTATATCATAGCCCTATGTAAAGAGGTCCATCTACCTTCTCTTCTTCCTTCCCAAGAACCTCTTTACCCACCGCATACATGCCCACAGCTCTGCTGCTCTCTTCAGCAGTACTGCAACTACTAACTTTATTTCTCTCTCCTCTTTCTTTTTCTCTTTCTTTTTCTCCTCTTTTCTTTTCTCAACCAGTTCTTGGCATCTTTATCCGTTTAGTCCTTTTAAAAAAAATCATTTTTCATGCATATACATATACATACATATAGCAATTTCGCCAGAAATATTATGTACATTGACATAATTATGCGCATGATCAAAATAGGCTTGCCTGAGTCGCAGCGTAAATTGGAATTGGCAAAAATTGCTCTGATCCTTTGACCTGCGCCTGCTCGGACTCTACAATGCCGACGCTCGATTTAAATAATAAAGTATGTAGTTACAGTAGTAATTTTAGAAAACCTTTTCCCCCATTAATTCTAATCTATTTATGCTCAAGAATTAAACAGCTGCATTAATTGGGCTAACTTATCTAAATCCCCCCTCTTTTGAAATGATTCTACCAAAATAAAAAGAGAAAGGCTTTATTAACTGGAAAAAGAAAAACTCTCTCGCTGGCCCAAACCTTTATTCGGCCCAAAGCCTGGCCCACGGCCGAACGGCGGCTCGACGACTCTTCGCCTTCCCCCCATTCTCTGCCTTAACCCTCCTTCTCCCAACTGCTCACTCCCCCAAATCGGCCGCTACTACTCCCTCTACT
The DNA here is from genome assembly GCA_036346265.1 of Melocanna baccifera. Classification (NCBI taxonomy): domain Eukaryota; kingdom Viridiplantae; phylum Streptophyta; class Magnoliopsida; order Poales; family Poaceae; genus Melocanna; species Melocanna baccifera. Next base: position 21,659,353 of record CM070689.1, read on the forward strand.
CTCCTCCCTTCTCTTGGCAGCTACAACTCCCGCAGGCTCCCTTCTTTCCCTGTTTCCGGTCGCAACCATCTGCTTGCTTCTGCGCTTCTTTACCCCATTTTACTCCGATCCCCCATTCTATCGGTGGCTACTCCCTGCTCTCCTTCGACCGGATCCGAGCGGATCTGGCCCACATCGGTGAGGATCTCGTTGGATCTGGCGCTGTCGGTCACCTAAGCTTGGGTTCTAATGATGGATCAGCTAGATCTGGTGGAGTTACTTCCCGTCGGCCGCGGTTTTCATGGTGGGGCGGCTTCTTCGGTGGGGCGATGGAGCAGCTCGGTGACTTGGTGATTGAGCTGCTGCGGCCCGAGGCTCACCTACCTTAGCCACTCTACAGCTACCCAGGTGCTACCCTTCTATCTCCTTCCGATGAACTTTTATTTTTGCACTACACATCTACACTCCTTCTATTCTTTTTAATCTACCTCACCCAGTTGGGAAACCTTGGATTTAGTGGCGGGACTAGAGTCCTAGGGTTCTCGCCATCGAGGTCTACCCGACTCTAGGGCACGCTGAACAAGGGCGACCACTGGTTGCTGAGGTAATACCCGGTCGAGTTGGGGTGGCTTCCTCCCCTCCTAGCTCAACCAGTGAGCCAGGGAGAGTAGAGCCGATGATCGTGATTTGGTTCGAATAAGGTTCCAAAAGAAGAAAGATGGAAAGGAAATGGGGCCTACTTGGTTGGGATGTCAGGCTGTAGAAGGAAAGTTGGGGTTGAAGGGCTGCAGAATCGTCCTCACGTGCTCGCTGTCGGGGAAGAAGACGCATGTTGGTCTTTGTCGGCTTGGGCTGGCTTGTGGTGGTCCCGTTCTGATGCTCCCCTTTTTGCTCCTTGGTCCCCGCTGGCTAGTGTTCATTCTTGTGGTGGTCGCCTCCTCCTCCTTGTCGCACGGTCCCTCTTCTTGCCTCACTCATCCTGGTTCCACCTTCTGGCCTCTGGCCGAAGGTGCACTTGGTGATACTACTAAGGGGGGAGGTGTGAGCTTTGGGGCCCTTGGTTGTGCTGGGAGTATGGGTGGTTGCTTACTCTCGGTTTTGCTAACTTGTGTGGCCGTGGTTGCTCTCAATGTTCAAGTAGGCGCTAGGCGAGCGGCAAGCAGGGGCCTAGCGCCTAGGCCGCCTAAGCGGGGCCTAGGCGGGGCCTAGGCGGCTGACTTGAGTATAAAGTCCTAATGGCGATGTCAAGACATATATGATGTTTGGAAGAAGAATTGTTACCTGGAATAATTTGTAATGTTGTACTTTTGATAGATGATGATGGATATTGCATCATTTGATGTAAATTCTTGATGTAAATGCATCATGTAAACCTACACATTAAAAATTAAGCAATACATGAGATTCTTGGTATGTGGAATTGTGGATAAATTTATTCAACTATTGGTCATTAGACATCTATGTAAGTATGAAAGAATGAAAGAAATAAGAAATGACTGCAAGACAATAAAAGTATAAAATATAGTCACATATATGAAATAAAAGTGTAATAAGTTCACAACCATACATAAACATAGTTCATAACTTCACATCATAAGTTCATAACATCTCACACAAAAAGTTCTCAACCACACCATACATAGCAAAATACTTCTTAAAGAAACTTTAACAAAGTAGCATGCATAGATAAAATGATCAATCTTCATCCTCTTGACCGTAATCTTTTGTTGGAATCACTTCATCTTGATCGGATTCGAACTCAACATTCTCAAGTTCCTCGTTCACCTCCTCTTCCTCTTCACTTTCGGATTCGAAATCATCCTCATGAAGTTCTCTCACTCTTGTGCTCCTACGAGGTTGTGTGACTTCATTAGCCCCACTTGCTTCTTCAATGAGCTTCCATGAAAAACCCGTCTCAGGGTCAACCTCCTCATCCCCACCTTCAATAACCCATCCTTGAGCAAAAGTAGCGTGTGAAGCTAAAAGGATATCTATATTCTTTGATTTGCTCTTTTCTTTTTTGTTCATAAGTCTTGCATTGAATTGGACATAGACAAGATTGTTGAGGCGGTGAACATCTAATTTATTTCTCTTCTTGGTATGTATCTACGAGTTGCAAAGTAAAAGTTAGTACGTGGAATAGTGATATAAGAGATAGGACTTAAGAGTTAGTCTCAAATCATGTCAAAAGTACTCCAGTTTCTTTCACATCCGGATGAACTTGAGGTCAAGGAAAGAATTCTTATAGCCAATCTTTGTAAGCGAGGAACATGACATCCATACTTAGACCACCAATTGGTTACATAAGAAGCAAAAATATTAGTAATGGACAAAAGACAATTTGCATGTATTGGCTCATTAAATTTGAGAACTGAGAACAACTTTACCGGGAATAAGATCAAACTTTTGACATCCAAGTCGTGCAGGAGTTTTCCCAAAGGTTTCCTTTTTATACTTGAAAATATCAAAGTCGACATTGAGCACTTGATCCATTGCTTCTTCATCACCATGATAAAAGATTTTGACACATTCAATGAAGCCATCCATTATGGATTGTTCCAAAAAGATTGATCGATCACGATAACTATAATATGGATTCAATAGGTATGCCGCCATGTGCAATGGAGAATCAAGTCTTCCCTTCATTTTAGCATCAATTGTTTCAATTATCAACTTGTAGTTACTCTCCGCATTATTCAAGGACTCTTTGATTTGCTTCTTAGCTTCTAGAATTTCTCCATAAAGAAAGGCCATGGATGGACCATCCCCATCAACCATGTGGAGAACTTTGACCAATGGCTCAAAAACCTTCAAGTAAATGAGCAAAATACAAGTACTATAAATACAAGTATAGCACACAATAGAAGATATACAATAATACAAATATAAAATTAGAAGTAAGCTATACCTTCAACATATTGCTCACACCATTCCAAAAGGACCTACTAATGAGTGTCCCCGTTGCCGCAATGCCTTTGCCCTTTTTAGTATGAGCAGATTCTTCCCATTCCTTACTTAGCGCCATCGCTCTTAGTTCAACCTTCTTCTCAATCAAACTTTGCAAAGTAAGAAAGGCCGAAGCAAATCTAGTCACCCCGGGCCTTATTATATCTCTCCTCTTTGTATGTCGCCTCATCAAGGCCAATGTCTTGTGATGTGAATAAATAAAAACGATCAAAGATTTCGCTTGCTCAAGTGTCTTTTTATACTTTGCCATGGTACCAATTCCTTGAAGCATTAAGTTTATGGTGTGTGTTGCACATGAGCTCCAAAAGATATTTGGCCTTTTGGCCTTCAACAATTCTTTTGCTCTCATGTTGTTGGAAGCATTATCCGTTACTACTTGCACAATATTTTGTGGACCTAGTTTTTCAATACAAGCATCCACATACTCGAAGATGTACTCACTTGTGTGTGCATCTTCCAAAGCCTCCTTCGATTCTAGAAAACATGTTCCCAATGAGCAATGTACACATAAATTCATTATGCTTCTCCTTCTTTGGTCCGTCCAAGCATCGGTCATAATAGAGCACCCGGTCATGACTCTTTCTTCCTCATGTGCCTTTAAGTGGTTACTTGTTCTCGCTACCTCCTCCTTCAACAATGGCTCTCGACATTCATATTGGGAAGGACCTATGAATCCTGGGCTAAATCGACCAACGGCTTCCATCATTTGCTTGAATTCATCACTGTTTATGGCATTGAAAGGTACACCTGATACATAAAGCATACATGAATTAATATTTAAATGAAAACATGATACATGAATTAATATTTAAATGAAAATATGTTACAAGGTATACCTGATACATAAAGCCATCTCGCCACATATTGCTTCACCTTATGAAGCCTCTCTTTCCAAATTGCCTCTGTGATTTTTTGTTGCCGCTTAAGCTCTTGAGTGCTTAAACTACTAGCTTGAGGATCAATTGGATTGGAAAACTTATCCATAGGACCTAACTTTCGAGGTGTCGATCCTCCAATTTCTTCGAGCCCTTCATCATCCTCACCATCACCTCGAATGGTCACATCTTCCCTAACCTCATCTTCATGAGCTTTCTTACTCTTCTTCTTGTTCTTTGCCTCCGCAATAGAGTTTCGACATTTCTCTTGGTCTTCCTTTGTGGATTTGGGGCATCTCGCAACATTCCCACTAATGTGTGCAATATGTTGCTTGATTCTATAAATTCCACCGGAAACAACCTTATCACACAAAATACATTTTACCTTGTCCAGGTTGTTCGGATTCACCAACACACCATATTCTCACCCTACATCACCCGATTTTCTTTTGAGGCTATCTTCAGTGGTGCTCACCTCCGGCGCCGAAGCAACAGATGACATACTATACAATATACATACATAGCATAAATAATTAAATATTAACAAAGTATTAATAAAACTGTATGTGAACATAAATTAGTCAATATATGATGCATCAAATTACTCAAACTACTAAAATTACTAATGTAAAATTGTGATTTGTGAATAAACTCAAATTACATTTATTATTGCTCATCATCTCCTCTCCTGTGCCGACAGCCGGCTCCAACCGACTGCCGACACCTTACCTCACAGCCAGCCTCACAGCCGAGTAGCCGACTGCCGTTCCACTGAGTCCCCTCCACAGTCCACACTAAATCGCTCGTCCCACTGACTCCCCTCCACTCGCCTCTCTCGGATTCTCCGCTCTCGCGTGGGGGAGACGCCGAGATGGAGGGGGACGCGGAGGCTAGAGGCGGAGACAGAGGCTGGAGGCGAAGGGGGAGGCGGAGGGGAAGAACCGAAGAAGTGTGGTACCTGGGGTCCGGTGAAGCTGCTCGGCGACGACGACGCGAGGCAGAGCCGCGGAGGGATCCGCGGCCGCTGAAGAGGAGGCCACAGGCGGAGGAGAAGCTCGGGCTGCTCGGCGACGACGATGCGAGGCGGAGCCGCGGAGGGATCCGGCGATGCGATGGCGCCGGCGCGTGGGAATCGGGAATCCCTCGAGCACGAGCAGGCGGCGCCGATGGCTGTGAGCCTGTGACTTTATGTCTCCCCCAACCCTAGCTTTTCCTTTTCGCGCGCTCTGTGGATTGTGGTCTCGCGCGGTTGCGCCCTGCTTCTTATGTCGCTGTCCCACGCCTAGGCGTCCTCGGCGGCCGCCTAGCCGCCGCGCCTCGGCCGCGACCGCTGGGTTGACGCCGCCACCTCGCTTTTTGACCGCCTACTCCCGCCTTGGACCGCCCAGCCGCCTTGCCGACGGACCACCCGACTTTGTGCCCAGGCGCGGCAGCACCCTGCCGCCCAGCGCCTAGGCGCCCGCCCAGCCCGCCTTCTTGATTATTGGTTGCTCTTGTGGTTCTTGTGAATACACAGGGGGCTGGATGCTTTGAACTGGTGGAAGGGGAGGTTGTATCCAGTCTCCTTCGATTTGGGGCTGTACTGAGGCTGTAGACAGCTGGCATTGCGAGATTATCTTCTTTTGTGTCTTGCATTCCTGTGCTGAAGGACCTCTGGTCCGAATGAGGATTCTTGTACTTTTACTGTGGGTTGACTGAAAATTTAGAAGAGCTTTCGTGGACTTTTGGGCTGGATCGTGGGCTTTTGAGTTGGATTGAATGAATGACAGTGGGCTTTGTGGGCTGAATTAATGAATGAGGTTGGCTGCGAGCTTAATTGAATTGCATGGTTTGTGGGTTTTGGGCTGAGGTGAGTTTGTGGGCTTCCAACTCTTTAGATTGCCAAATGATGACGCCCACGGAGACGAGAGGCGCCGACCGACTCGAGACGGTCTGGGAACCTCAAAGACGTTCTCAGATTGGCCATAGCAGCCCAAGGGCACTAACGGCAATCACTGCCTTCTCATCTTATTCTCCCTTGGATTGCTAGTTACAAAACTATCTATCTACTAAAATAAATTAGGGTTTGGGTTGCTACTAACGGAAATCTAAATACAGGGGTCACGGAGGAAAGCAACTACTCGTTCTCAAGCCGAAGACTTAGAAGTTAAATTCTTTTTCTTTCTTCTTTTTGGTACCAATTTCTGTAAAAAGGTTGTAATTATAATTGCTAGAGGAATTTTGAGAATGTAATTCAGTTTTGTAATCAAAATTTGCAATAAAGCTTAATGGAGTATACATATACACATATTTATTTTACTGCCAATTACTTACTTAGCTAAAGATTAGGGTTAGGGTTCTTTCATTGGTACACTCAATACACTTCAAATCCCACCTCTTAGATGAACGCTATGGTAAACATCAGGAAGCTATAGTGCTACACCCATCCAAAAATAATGACAATGTCAACTCTACAACAGATTTGAGAGATTAGGGTGGTGAACTATAGTACAACCTATCCATCTTCTAGCGTTGGATGCTGATATGGGTATTTCAGAAGAGTGATAGAGTTGGATACCTCTAGCAATCATCTTACATGGTGCTTTTCGCAATTTATCTTCCACATTGATTATTTAGTCAAATAAAACCTTATAATAAACAATTTTCAGGGTTTCTACAACCTAAGCAAACAAAACCATTTTTGGGACACAAAGATCTTTTATTATCTGACCATAGAACTCTTCGTTATCTAATTTCAGAAACTGTTTTCTTACATATACTTTTGGAATATCATCTTGAATATTATTATACCACAACCTAATCTATATCATTGTTTTCATGTATCATTTTATATTATTGCCTTAATGTTTGTTCTATCACCTCAAACAAATGTAGTTTCATTTTAATATCATTTTCATGCAATAGATGCATCCTACGTTATCTCTAGAGCCACAAAATAGTTAGTGCTAGGCACAAGAGAGAATCACTTGACACCCAATAAGTCCATATAGTAACTATTGTAGTGTCGACAATTGCTCCAACAAGTCCTAAGAATCTAACGTTCTTGTTGTACTGTGCCCCTAAAAATAAAGTAGTTCAATGGTAAGTTAAAGCAGTATAATAGTAAGTTAAAGCAGCATCAGCAAGATAGTCAATAATTGACAAAAAATATACAACTTTGGTTATAACCCTTAAAGCTAATTTGATAATAATACCAATTGAGAATGGTAATGTTTAGACCTTTCCAGGCCCTTGACCTTGTTTGGACAAATGCTCAACTTCAACATCATACTTCAAGACCCTTAAGCATTCCAACCTTTCCTCCAAAAAAATAAACCATATGTGCGAACCCATGAAGAATAGTCTCAATCTAGATATAAGTCCATATTAGAAAGATTGGAAATTTAGGAGGCAATAGAAAAGAACATTATTAAGCTGAATAAGGCAGGAAGTCGAATGCAAATGGATAAATGCTAACCAAAAGGGCTGGAGTCATCCTTGAAGTTCGATAGTTGCAAAACCCACACACTTTGTGTAAAATTAAGAAGCTCTTCGCGGAATGTAGGATCACCTTCCCAAAGGAGCCGATGGATCACCACAAGTGTCTTCATGCAACCTGCATAGTGTGTCAAAAATTCATGCTAAATTAATAGCTCCTAAGATGATGGACAGATGAAGACTTCTAAAAAGAAGCAGAACACTGCAAATATCACCATAAGAACAATTCAAGAACTCAAAATGATTATGAGGTTAATTATTGCTGCTAGAGTAGTAGCAAGAAAACAACAGTGGAGCAAAACATGATTGTGATAATTCCAATTCAACACATTGAATTCATCAATCAAATCAGACAATAAGATCCAATTCAAGTAAGCATTTCATACGAGAATACAATAGCATAGGATTGAGGAACAAGCTTGAGGACAATGGATAGCCAACAAAATAGAGGAATCAAATAGAGGAATCATAGTCTCATAGATGATCAATCAATGACTATCGGAATCAACTAAACTAACTAGAGAAAATGCAGAAATTCCTTGTATAGAGAAGACAATAAATCTTAATCAATCGTCTGCTCGAGTTAGGTTTCAACTCACAACTTCAAAGTGTAAGCTGATTTAGCTATGCACACAGACAATAGTTAGCAAATTTCAATAGACACATGGCACTGCAATAAAGATAAATTATGGAATTGTCAAAGACACTAGTGTAAATAATTATGGGATCTCCTTTGTTTTGACTTCTGATGGCACAAACAGTTTTGGGCATTTTCATGTATGTTCACCTTTTTGTGATGGCAATGACTTTGCAAGGGATCCTTGTTTCTTAACATTATACTGTGGACCACTGACTAGACTACTTTTCCAATAAAGGAACTGAACCCACTAATTTATTCCAAAAGGAAACATTTCAATCAAATCTCCCATCAAAAGAAAAGAAATTGACATTGTAATTAGAGACATTGATTTTGAAAATAAACAGCAAGGAGGCAAGGACACATTGTTGCATTGCAGCTTGAATAAGATGTTATCTTAGGGCTCTATATGCATGGTGATTAGAAAGTTGCATTCTCTGTTTTACACATCACTAAATATAGACATAAGAACAAAAGAGTTAGCCCTATACTACATTCAATTCCACGAGCTTATTTCTTGCATTCATAGGGGATACTTCACAAATTTCAACTTTGTAACAAGCCAATTATCCAGCAACAGTACCAAATCTGTAGGAAACAAGCACTCACAGCTACTCATGAAGCATCAAACGTACCAAATGAATACTAAGAAAAGGGAAATTTTCACAGATGAATAGAGTGCACAGTGCTTACGATCCAATTCTGGGTCTTGGTGAGGTAGCGGGCAAGTGCATGGATGCAGTAGGCGATATCCGCCTGAGCCTAGCGATGGACATCGCCACCAATAGCACCACCAACCCATCAAACACCAAATCTTGGTGGCAGTGGCACCTAGGGTGAGGGCGGTGTGAGTAGGGAACTAGTGTGAGGAGGGGAGGGGAGGGGAGAAGACCAGCCAGGGCGAGGGCGGTGAGCGACGCGAGCAGGGATTACACCGGCATGGATTGGGAGGGGAGGGGAGGAGACTAGTCATGCACGGAGAGGAGGGAGGTGTGGGATGGGATGGAGGATTCAATGTGGAGGGGGGCTCTTGGTGGAATGGACGCTCACATAGGCTAGGTCCCACCTATCAGTAATCAAGGGAAGGGTGGTGGTATGATAGATGAACCACCACCAATTGGAGGTGATGGTGAACCACCACCACCAATTTTTTCTTTTAAGTAGTAGAGATATTTTATTATGAGGTAAATATCACAAATGACTAATAATATAATACTCAAAAGTAACATTAGACCATTCAACATTATTCATCGATTTAAGGATAGGAACATAAATACTACAAATTATTCAAACAATCATACAGATGACTTACAATAGGTCTTGATGAAGAACAAGAAGCAGTACAGAGATAAACGTTGAGGACAAAGCGAGCAGTCGTGTGGATGGCATTGCCCAGAAACCTTATTGCCTTCGTGTAGGTGATCTCTGTGGCAACTATTCAAATATATCGCTCACCCCCTTCCCAGTGCATGTCAAGGAGGAAGAGGAGCATGGTTCAGTAGCTCAACACCGCAAAATGACATCCAAAGAGGAGGAGGAATGGAGGAGAAATTTGGTGTCTAAATCTAGACGTCTCCAAGTCCTTTTAAGGACATATCAATTATTCACTAGTAACTGACATAATTAACACAATTAAATCCAACATAAGCCAACAAAATAAAAGGTAGATTCAATGTGCCAAGAGCCACACTACAACATGACTCACGACCATGTCGCAATCACAAGTCACATGAAGATACATGAATATGCACATGTGTGCATTGGTCCTCATGCCACCCTTTTTACCATGTGTCACATGTTTTAGGGGGTAACAAGGATTCCACCTTATAAATTACTCTCCCACCACTTAGCTAGGCAATATGGGACTAAACCATGTATGATTGGAATTTTAGGAATGAATGGGCCTTAGCACTCATGATCTCAATTCTAACATTGGACACCTTGTGCCCATTGTGTAGAAGGCTTAACAAGGATGGTGGTCTTCTTTTCATGAAATGTAAGCACTCCAATCGTTGTTGGCGCTCACATGCTCTGGATGAGTTCACACTAAAACTTCTTGCTTGTTCCTCTACAGAAGAACTCGTTAGAACCATCCTAAACCAAACTAAAATGTAAGTACTTCTTGCTTGTTACTTTCCTTTGGTGTTTATGGATGGTAATGAATGCTATAAACGCTAGAGAAAACCTAAAAATTTATGCGAAGGTGTGCCACTGATGTGGCCCCAAGTACTTTTGCTACATTGATTTGTGATTTCAAATCATAATATGATAATACTTTGCAAAGTGGTGTTGTTTTGCATAAAGAGGAGAAGACCATGGGGGGGGAGTTTTCGGTCAAGAAGAAAAATCCCTAGTTCATGCAGCTACTTATGTGATTCCTCCTTTGTGCAATGCAAACAAGATAGCAACGCATGGAATTAGAGGCGTGGATGGCCGAAGGCACCGAGGGGGAAGAGTGTCATACTAAACCCTAATACCGCGTGAAGACAAGTGCGTCGTGCGGTGTCTGAACAAGGGCAGCCGCATGAGCCGTGTGGAGTGCATGGGACTTCCACATGTGGAATGGGAATCTCATGTGCAGTTGGCACAGGGACGAGTTCAAGTTGGATGTTGATGGAGATATGCTCTAGAGATAATCATAGAGATGATTCTGTTTATTATGTTCATGAATTATTGGATAATTTATCTTGTTCCTTGAATAACATCGTCAATATTTATTATCAAGTGTGTGACTTGATTGTGAAACTCTATATTGCTGCGATGATTATTCTTAGATGATCCCTAGTCAAACATATGAGGACACATATTAATAGACTAGCATAAGTATTGGTTGATGACCATGTTTCACGGGTCATAGATATAAAGATATTAAACCAATAATATGGACACATGTTAGCAAACATGGGGTTAGATCGACCCACCATGAAACACTGCGAGAATGTTGCATTCTTACCGTCATCAGTTGGTTTCATTCACAAAGCGTATGCTATGTCCTTAAGACTTGAGATCGTCGCACGTACTCAAGATGCATAATGACTGACTTAGGGTTGCCAAACACTACTCCGTAAATGGGTAGTCATAAAGGTAGCTTTGGGTTTTGTTATGATGCATGCATTGAGGCATGGTCGATCAAGATAGGATTTGCCCCTCCAAGCAACAGGAGAGATATCTCTAGGCCTCTCGAGTGATTGGATTCCAGAAATGCATGGCCATGCTATTCACGGTTAAAGAGTTAACCGTAGTCGGGAATTCAAGTCACATAATCGAGAAAGAGTGGTTGAGCTAACCAAACAAGGATGACACGTTCTCGCCTTGAGTTTAACCGATATCGTGAGGCAAAGGGAAATGCATAAGTTTTGTTGAGGTTCGTCCGATATGATCTTTGCATATACTTAGGAGTCGGTATGTCTTGCTAAGGGGCATTGCCGATTAATGGACGAGTAGGAGTACTCGGGCTATGTCTAAGTGTATGTGAACCTATAGGGTCGCACACTTAAAGGGCTGGGATTTAATTCAGATAGTGATCCGAATTCTTATGGGCCATGAGTTCCTAATGGGCCTCCAGTTCGAGACTCATTATGATGGATGCCTATAAATAGAGGGGAGGTGGCATAGGGTTTGCCAAGAGAATTTCGGAATTCCCGAAACCCTAGTTGCCACACCATCCCCATCTAATACCGCGCCGCCGGCGCTAGCACTCCGGCGCGTGGTGTTCCTGCCCCGTACGTGTGGATACCTTGGAGGTGTTGATGCGAAGCTTCAACACTAGGACGATCCGCAACTTGTGACGAACGCAAGGACTTAAAGGAGGAGACGTTCTGCAAGAACGACTACAACTGCATCAACGCGCTACATCGACTCTACTTCCGCTACGAGTCTGCGCGTCTAGAGGTAATCCCGTGATCTATTACTAGAGGAGGTCCCTTTTACACGGTAGAATTTTTGAAATTATGCTTGCATAGCCTACCCGTAGATCTTCAGATGTTACGTGCCTGCTGTGTGGACAAAGAAAGAGGAATGTCGTATGGAGTTTGAATTTCGTGTGGGTCACAAGCGAATCTGGTGGAAGCCGAAGACCGAGTGAGTGAATGCATGGGGATGAGGTTGGGCTGGGGAAGGAAAGGAAAGTGCATGAGCTAAGATGCTGGCCAGAAGGATGTGGCGTGCAACTTGAAGCCGAAAGTGTCGAGCCAAGAACCCAAGGGATTGATCAAAAGGATTCCAAGTCGGTTCTGAAACGGACTTTGGGAATCGGATTTTCATCCTAATTGATTTAGTTTTACCTTTTAATTTAGTTAGTTGCTTTTCTGAGGAGTCTGAGTTGTACTATTATACGAGTAGAGTTTGAGTAGGAGTACGTGTGTTTCTTGTCATGAGTTAGAGTGAGTACCAATGATGTTGGTAGTGCATGCGTGTATAAATATTAGGGCCAAGTTTTTTTTGTAAAAGATCAGTCAGGTTAGCTATGAATTAAAAAATAAAACTAGAAAATCACCATGGTTGTTTTTTGGTGGGCATATTCTGTGGGTTTCCATATTTTCCCGATTAGGGTTTAGTGTGATCGTGTAGAGTGAAGGCTGCGTTGTTGGGGTTTTCAAGTTACGGATCAAACCTAGAAGGTTCAACTTCCTGATTCGTGAAGTCATTGATAGCTCATGGTTTGGGAAGTCACGGTGGATTGCTTCTATGTAACATCCCAAAAATATATTTTTTGTTTTTAAGTGATTTACTGAAATTAAATTGGATTTTCTGGATTTTATTTCAAGCTTGGGTACAAAATGAAATCATTTCATTTCATAACAGCAAAAATAAGTGCATTTCACTTTCCTAAGTCAATGATGTATTTATAATAATTTTTTAGGAATTTATAAAAATTAAAAACTCACCTAAATGAATTTATTTGTGCTTTTTTAGGAAATTAAATGCTATTATAAGTCAAAAATATTTTTATTAAGTCCAAAATAGTTCCAGTTGATTCTCTGAATTTTTCTAAACTTTTTAAAATTTATTTGGTATTTTTCTGAGAATTTTAAAGCCTCCAAATCATTTCTGAAAATCAAATTGGAAGATAAATTCCTAGAACCGCCTCAGGGCTGACACTTGTCACTCATGGGGTTTGTCCCCACCGCCAGATCCAATCCCAGCCACCCGTCGTCACTTACCGCTTCGCCCGCCCTTCTCTTCCCTCTGGCCGACGTGTGTCTCCATCTGAGCCCTCCGTCGTTGCTGGATTAAATCACGCTCGTCCGCGACCACTTAACCCTTCGCCCTCCTCGCAGACGGCCCCGATCTAAACTCTCTTCCAGGATCACATTTTAACCGTCCGTTGTCACTTATCGGTTAACGCTGGATCTAATGGCCCCGTCTTCCCCCTCTCGCCACTTGTCGCATATCCGACCATCACCCTGCCCCTTTCCTTTTCTCTCGCTGACCGGTGGTCCCCGCCTGTCAGACCCGTCATCCCCGCCGTGTCGTCCTCCTCGCACCCACCTTGACCGCCATTAGTGCCAAAACCGAAGCTTTTAAAGCTTTGGTTCCCATCCCATTTGATCTCCCGCACCGATGGGAAATCAAAGCCCCCTTTACACCACGTCTGTTTCCGCCATTAACCCCCCTTTAAACCCCTGCTCGCCGTCGCGTTAATCCCTCTCGACCGCTTCACTCTAGTTGAATGCGCGCGTGCCCGTTACTCCTCCCTTCGGCCTATATAAGACCTCCCCGAGGATCCCCTCTCCACACCACCTCTCCATTCCCTCTCAATTGAAGCATCCGAGCACCGGAGCCTCCCCGAGCCCGATTTTCCCCTGCACCGGCTTCGTCTACTCCGGTGAGCAATTGCCGCCGCCCAGGGCCTCCCCGCTCCTCGCCGACGACACCGACACCTTGCCCGTGCCTCAGCAGCCAGAAGCCCCCTCTTCCCTGAGCTCCTCCGCCACCGGAACCCCCTCGCCGCCGTGAGCTTCCTCCGACCGCCACCCCTCTCCGCCGCCAGTACGCTCTGGTCATCCTCGGGATCCGCGCCAGGTACCGGTGGACTCCCCTCACTCCCTCTTGCATTTGCGCCACTGGACCAGCGTCGCCGCCCACCGGATCCCGGTGACCCTCGATCCGGCGTCGCGCGCCGCCGCCATGCCACGTCGGCAGTCGGTGACGTGGTAGCGTGTGGCGCCATGCGGCGCCCGTCGCCCCCGCGCCGCGCCACGCCAGCGCCACCGCGCGCCCGCTCACCCACGTGCCACCTTAGCACGATCCGGTCCGTGGACTCAGTCCACCGTAGACCGGGCCCACATGTCAGCCTCTCTCCGAATTTAATAATCCTATGGCTGACATCATGCTGACGTCATAAACCACTTTTCCCGTTTAAAAATAATTCAGCTAAAATTAAATTCCTATGCTGACATCATAATCTTTTATTTCCTTTAGAAGAATAATTCTTGCTGACGTCATAAATGCTTTTTCAGTTCAAAAATAAATCCAGAAATTGAGTATTTTCTTTTTAATTGTATTAGAACTTTGGAAAGCCATAACTTATTCATTTTAACTCCAAATTGAATTGTTCAAATTTCTAAATTTTTCTAAAATCATGAACTTTCCATGTCTACACTCCTTTTGAATTATTTGAATTTATTTGAATTTTGTTTTTTGAATTTCTTTTGAATTGGCTCTACACGTTATTATATTTTGACGATTCGGGAGATTACGATTTCGACGATTCACAACAGGACTTTGAGCAAGGCAAGTTACACCTTTGACCATGTTGACCCTAATATTTCAAATTTAATTATATTATTTTACTGTATATGCATGCGTACTTTATTGAAGCATAATTTAAATTTGATTTAAATTGTACTTATGCCCATGATCCTTGATTATAGCCAATTTGAATCTCGAATCCATATACCTTATCACCCTAGCTAAAAACTAGTTAGTACCATAGTATTGACTAGAAATTTTATAGAATTGCTTACCCTGGCTTAGTATGATCTTAGGTGGGATCAAATATTTCACATGGAATGACAGTCTTTTTAAAAGAATTCTTGACTTCGGTGAGTCAAAAAAGTTTATGAAATGATTTAAAAATAAAAATAGAAAACTAGTTTGGACTTAGGCTACTGATTAGGTGGTGGGTGCTGGCATGCCTCGTGTTTGGTGACACCTGGTTGATTGTCGTGCTTGAGGGAATATGGTTGAGCCTAAGTCAATTTAAAGACTGTTTCTGTTATTCATTTTACGAAGCCACTTTGTACTACCACAAGTCCGGTATGGGACGGACCTGGCTAAGTAATTTGTGAAATTCCAAATATAGTTTCGCCATAGGCTGAATGTGAGCGTGGCGTAGGCCGCGAGAAGTCTCACATAGCACCAGAGGGGGCTCCAACTCATGGATTCGAGTTGTGGTGAAACCTTACTGGCGGCATGACTGTTTTGGCTATGGATCATTAGAACAGCCTTGTCATGCACTCTCTGCCGCACACCTAAGGCAGTGTGTTTATCGCGTGGCTCAAGTGAGAGGGAATGTCTGGTAGGTAAAGTTGTACACCTCTGCAGAGTTAAAAATTTATCCTGGATAACCGTGTCCACGGCCATGGACATGCTGAGTAGAGTTTTCACAGATTAGACTTGGATTTTATAAAACTAGTTTTACGGACAAAAATGATGGTTTGGAAAATGGTCTAGGTGGGATGCCCGTGGTTAGGTTAGTGTGGGTTGGAGCCTACACTAACGATAATACTTGTTAAAAATATTGTTTCATATGTTGTATTAAAATTCAGCTTTTGCACTTACATTATTGTATTTAAATTTTAGTATTACTTTTCCGCAAACGTACCCTATTAAGCCTTCCTTGAAATCTATTATGCATGCATCAACTCTGTTATATCTCCTGGTGCAACTTATGGAGTTCTTTAAAGTACTTATCTTGCTAAAATCTGTTGCTAGACTTCGATGGCGACCTTGACGGTGAGGACTACTTCAGCGAATAGGACACATCTTACAGTCATTCGCCTGTGGGAGGCTGGATGGGCTGATCTGCCACCTTTATTGTTTTTCCGCTGCTTTTATTTTTCAGATGGCCTCGTGCCATTTATTTGTAAGACTTGGCTATATGGTTGTAAATTTGCTTAATATAATTATGGTGATTTCGTGTGATATACATCACTATTTACCCTATGTGCACTAGCTTTTCCTGAGATAGTGCGATTTACACAGAGGGACTTGGAGTGTTGTTCCGGGTCCCGACATTCTACTTTGGAAACTTCTTACTAAATTGGTGCAATTCAACCAATTCATCTCATTACTATCTCATCGGTGAAGAAATCCAACTTGATTGCTTAATTTGGGGAGTGCTTGCATAGTACCATGAAGATCAGATCACCTTTGTGCATCAGCTAGCTCACTAGTTGATTTGTAAGCTCAGTCTTACATGATGGAATTTCTGAATGTGTTGTGTAAAAAATAAGAACATGCAAGAGAGCTATTATAACATCCTGATTCTTAGAGTTTATTTGAAGCTTTTAAAATAAAATTCATTATTTGAATTTTTCTAGATTTAATACAAGCTTAAATTGAACCATAGCCATCGCTCTCATCATAGGCGACCCCATCGTCCTCGTCGGTCTACCGCCTGTGCGGCCATCCATTCTGCCACTGGATAGCTCTGCCATATTCTTCTTCCTTGCTGAGCGCTGCCATCCACCGAGCTCCCCGTCCAGTCGCTGGCATCGCCCTGCATGACCATTCGCCTGCCAAAGAGCCGCACGATCCATGCGCCGCTGACTCCAGTAGGCTGACATCCCCCCACATCCAAGCTAAGCGCTGTTTCAGATTCTCCGTAGACCTATGTCACACCATGACTCTGACAGGTGGGTCCCAGTCGTCAGTCGTCACTGTTCCATAGACCTGTGAGCCGACCAAGCTGAGTCAGCAGCCACGCATGCATCCACATCAGCCCTAATTTCCATGTGTCATGCCAAGTGTTAGCCACGTCAGCCATCCGAGCCATCCCTATGCCAAGTCAGCACCCCACCAGTCAGTCCACATCAGTGTGCCACGTCAGCCCTAGTGCCAAGTTGTCAAGCCACGTCACTACCACATCAGCCTTAATCTGCCACATCACTAAGCCCAGTCACCTTGCACTATTCTATGAACCCAGTTCACCATAGACTAGCCTTTTCGTGAGTCAAGTCCACAGCACAGTAATATTTTTTATTTTCTAGTATTTTCTTTAGATTTAATTTTTTAAGAGCCCGTTTTCCTTCATCCTAGCTCCGATTGACCCCGTTCTTTTTTTCTAAATTCATCTAAAATTGAGCTCTATCTTTGATTCTAGTTTTGAAGTTTATTTAAATTTTATTTGATTTTATTTTGTGCCTCATTCGTTTTCTCTCTAGTTATATCGTATCTTCGAAGGAGCGGGAGCACCACCAGAAGATCAAGAATGCATAACTAAGCAAAACCAAGGCAAGTTATATCTTTTGATCATGTTAAACCTAGATTTTAAATCTATTATTTATTTATTTTGTTTTAAATTATTTGGCATTGCTATTTTATTACAAATCTTTGTATATGGTAGATATTGGCCAATTTGATTAATTCCACCTTGATAAGTTAAATACCATGATTCCAGTGTCACTATAGGATGGGAAATTATTTAGTGGTACCATACTACTTGACTCATGGGTTGTATGATTAATTTGCTTAGCCATGCTTATAGTTATGTTAGGCTTATCATCATATATGACCAAGTAACTAATTTGATTTAATGGGATATTGAATCATGGTTGTAGCCACAGTTATAAAATTTGTGTGCCATTACATTGGTGTGTCATTGGTCTTGGTTATACAAAAATTGGTTTCCACTCGGGCGAGTGATCGTGCAGTAAAGGGGAAAGTGTAGAATCACTTCAAGGGATGTGGATGTCTCACCTAGGTAATGCCTAATGACATAACTTTGTGTGCCATTGATCTGAGTCTTACCATGCAAAACATGTGTCTAGTATAGGATAAATCTAGCTGACTAATTTATGATATTTCAATTTCAATCTCGCCATTGTGATGAACATTATTGCTGATTTCCATGAGGCACAAGGGAGTGTGACGCGAAACCCTAGCGGGCGGGATTGAGTTGAGGTTGAGCATTGTAAAGGCCTTGTTGTGATTTTTTTTTAATGTGAGGATGATTACATCGTGTGGGTACAGTTGTGCAACCTCTACAGAGTATAAAACTATTCGAATAGCCACGTTCCTGGTTATGGATAATGCTCGGTGATTTCTCACAAATGGTAGATATTTCATAAAAACTTAGTTTGGTTAACTTTAAAAAATGAATGGTTAGTTCACTAGTGGTTTATTTTGTGAATAGTTAGTTCACGAGTGGTTCATTTGGGACGATTACTTCACTTGTGGTCCATTGAGTTTCTTTGGGTAATTATTTATTATTGTTTTGTTTAGAGATCGCTTTCAATCTATTTATTGTATTTACTTTAAATTATTGCTTTCTGTAAAATAATCTTTCAGCTATCCATTAGTAAGCCTTGCATATTATATTGCACCTTTGTTACAAATGATTTGTTGGGTACCAATATACTCATAACTTTATGCCTATTGTTGCTCAGTTGAAGAGGAGAAACCATATCAGCAGGAGGTACCAGAAGGATGATACTTCGATGACTTTATGAATTAAGATTTTGCTTTACAGTCGATTGTCTGTGGGCATATCGAATGGCTATCATACTTAATTTTGTTTTTCCCTACAAGTTTCTTAAGCCCTTCAAACTATTAATTGTAAATTTGGCCATAAGGTCGTACTCTGATAATTATTAATATTTGAGTCTCTTCCTTTATTAATCATGCATATGGTCGATATTTCATCTATATTTACACTGTTTTCACTAGCGTGATCTTGGACTAGTGCGGTACACACAAAGTGTCTGGATTTGCATATTCGGGTCTTGGCAGTTGTGCGCCTTTTGCATTAAGAACCACAATTATGTATTAATTTTACAAGGCAACTCCACCTGAAGGAACCAAAGGCCACAATACAACACGTGTGGATCATTCATGTCTTAGCCATAGCAACACTAAATGCCAGATTTGCTGAGTGATGGGGCATTGAATCAGCAAGTGATCTATCATCTTTGTAGGACCAATTCTGGTAAATAACAGGGATAAATTATTCCTGCAACTTTTCTCTTAAAAATATTTAAAATCTTCACTCAAGTGACTATGATAGTCACCAAGTTTATATCACACCAACTAGACTAAGCAAATAAAGTTAGAGACAAAATAACAAAATCAGCAACATAATATAAAGGCCTGGTTCAACCACCATTAAAGGGCCGGTCTGACCACCAACCTATGACCAGTCTGATCAGCAGGCCGGTCTGACCGCATGTCTAGGGTCGGTTTGACCGGTCTGGTGGTTCGGCATCTCAAGAACTTACTCAATTCCCATCCAAACATTTTAAATTTTGTATGAGACTT
Source organism: Melocanna baccifera (assembly GCA_036346265.1). Lineage (NCBI taxonomy): Eukaryota > Viridiplantae > Streptophyta > Magnoliopsida > Poales > Poaceae > Melocanna > Melocanna baccifera. The sequence continues at coordinate 21,678,769 of CM070689.1, forward strand.
GTTCAAGGTAATAAAAACCTAAACTAATCAAGAATCACAAGATTCTTTGGCTCAAGTTCACCAAATTAAAGAGAATTGAATCTAGCTTATAAGAACATCAAAAACTCTAAAATTCAAATTACTTCTTTCTCATGAGGATCTAAGGCATAAGGTCTTTTAGATCTATTCTCATATATCTTAGCAAGGTAATTTAAGTAAGAGTTGGGCTAGAACTCCCATGAACCTAAAATCACAAATCTAGCTCAGAAACAAGTAAAACTAAGTAACAACACAAACAAGAATATGACTAAAATAAAACTTTGATATATTGCAGTGGAGGATAAGGTTTACATACTCATAGATAATTATAAAGTGTAGCCAAAGCACAACTCTTTCCCTTCTCATATTCTCTTTCTCACAACCATAAAAAAGGTGATAAAGATGGTAGAACAAAAATCTAAAATCTAGAATCATTGGATCTACCACCTCCCCTCTTAATAGTCAGCAATAACTTTAATGGTTACAACTTAATAAGCCTACTGGGAAATCCTATTAACTCCATTAACACGGGTTTTACACACTTACGCACGCTTCTCAAAGTATTTAGAAAACTTGACTCGCTAAATCTTTAGCGATTCATCCACTTGTTAATTTCAACTCTTCTTAACTTAAATCACATCTCCTTTACACCTCTCCGTTTTGCGATTTTGATCAAGGTATCAACCCGATATTTGGTCGACTACCAAAATACCTTCGACAAAGCTTCCGGGCACCTTCCGTTGACTATCTTCATATTCACCCCAAATCATCTCTACATGCTATGACACATAGCCTGTAGTTCCAAATGACTAGTGTCATATCTTTACGCATTCAAACTCTCCCAAACAGTCTGTATATGCATCAGCTTTACCACTTGGTGCACCACATGTACCAACTTATCTCTTCACATTCCTTGTCTTTTCTGTGTTTTCTGCTTAAGCCATGTCTATGTTATGGTTTTCACAGGCAGTTCAAAAACCATCTGTGATGATAGTTTCGAACTGTCTGTGATGATAGTTTCGAACTGTTTGTGATAAACTTTTTTGTAGTAGTATCCACATCTGATCTTTTTGGGCAGTTGCAGGGGAAAACCAACAACCTCAGAAATGGGGTCATTATAGTATTTCTCGAAACTTAGGAGATGTGCTTGAAACTGCCTAGAAAATACTTGGATTTGGCTTTTAAAACTTTAAAGTTTTCCAAACATGCATGAATTATGATTTTGAAATTTAAAACCATGGATTTTGAAACTTAAAACTAGTTGAAATTTGCTTAAACATATATGAAACTTAAAACTATGTTGCTGAAACTTCTTGGAATGTGCTAAAACTTGCATGACACTTTCCACGAAACACACTTGAAACCTCTTTGAAACTTTTTTCATGAAACGCGAAACCTTATAAAACCTAAAACCTCATGAAACCACCTCTTAAAAACCTAAACGCTATAAAACTATTGTACATTATAGCATGGGTTGGCAGCACTCGAGCAGATTTGATGGTGATAGGAGAAAAATCCACCAAAGTATCTTGCAAGAAATCTTTAATGTGTCATTGTTTCCTGCATATATGTGTCAATTGATTTGCATCCAAACAAATAGCATTGGCATGTTTGTGTAGCTTGTTACCCGCATGATTTCTTGGATTTTTTAGTCTCAATAGTCAATCAATCAACTAAAATTTTTAGTGGAAGTGGTAAATTTTGAAATCATAGAATTAAGATCCAATGCTCCATCATCGTTCATTATTTGTACAAAACTCAAGCACTGGGTCCTAAACTCCTAATCCTACCTTCCCATCGACTCCTGCTTACGTCCTCCCATGCAGCCACCTGATGGACCATTGCCTCGCTGGCATCATCCCATAGTGCCAGTGAGGTCCTTCCTCGAGTGGCTGATGTCACCCGCCGCCTCCTCCTCCGCCTGCCGCCACTATTTATCTGACACTACCTCCCCCACCCCTCCTCCATTGAGCTCATCGACTCACTCGCCACTCCCCCACCCTCCTTCACCTCGATCATCGTTGCCCTTCTTCCTCTTCTATGCCTCCTCCACCTCCAACGATCCTTGCTATCGCCTAGAAAAAAGTTGAAAACATGAGGATAAGGAATATCTCAAGCAGAAAAAGGAAACCTAGAAGATTGAATGATACACAACACTTCGCTAAAGTTATCAAGTCAGCCTATAAAGAAATAAATTACCATTAAGTAGTATACAGTCATGGGCACTATTATAGAGTTGTTGGCAACTAACGTAAAGTTGCTAACAACTAATATATAGCTATCATTGGTAGATGTATGCACAAAATAGCTATCATTGATAGATGTATACACAAAACATTTGTAGTTGCTCTCAAATAAAAACAAAGGAGGTGTTAGCTAGCAATATAGAGTTGCTAGCAAATAACATGCAAAGTTGTTAGTAGGTTCTTTTGGACAGTGGTTTAATGATTTTGGCTTAAAATTTTGAATTCTAGTTGTTCGTGCAGGAGAATACGGAGAGAGATACTCACGTGCAGTTTTAGCCGATATAGATGAAGTTGGAACAGTGTCTACTATAATTGACTTGAAGACCTCATCTGAAAAAGGCACCCTATTTGAAAGCTAGTTACTGTAGAAAGCCAAGATATAAGCCCAAAATAACCCATCCATAGAGTTACTATCAAGTAACATAGAGTTGAGAAGTAACTTTAGCATCATGTCTTTGAAACATATGCAATATCATCTCATTTTGTTAAATTTGTTGCATGGAAACAATGGTTCAAACATAATGCAAAATGGATGCTCAATGAAGTATCATTATTTGAAGATGTTGGCACCCAGATCTATCCAACCAAGGGATATCGACATTTTGGGAAATTTTCTAATAGAGAAACATAGATAAGAAGATACAAATGAGCCATTTTGGTCCCAAGGAATCCCCTGTGTGAGGAATATGGAAGCCAATGAAAATATAGGACTCATGTTAAATAGAAAGATATGCAACTATGGATGGGAAGCTAGACCACTTAAGATGCAATTATGATGTAGCTCTAAGACTTGGAGAAGAGGCTCCCGAAGTCTTTGCATATGCCACAATCAATCTATCTATCTTTCAATATTTACATTATGCAGCTACCTTTCTGTCTTGTAATCACCAGATTCACCCCATTAACCTCTATAATTTGTCTTTGAGTAATGTGGACATGGAGTTATGTGATAGCGATTTCGGCCACGATAGAAGATAAAAAGGAACAATAAGAACCCCATATCTCATTTGGTTTGCATGTATATTTGAGAGAGTATGTGGGAGGGTGTTGATACGACAAAAAAGTGAACACGTGTCACATGCAGTCACACCAACAATAGAAAAAAAGAAGAAAAGAGGGGTTGGTAACACAAATGGTAGAATGTTAATTGTGCCCATGTTTTACAGTATGATTCACCGTATATTTGCTTTTACTTTTAATTTTTATATTTGCAATAGCCCAGTGTCAACACGTATCGTTGGAAGGCAAAATTGGTGTGATTGTGAATGCTCTGTTGAGGAACCGTTGCTGGCGAGTCTAGTTCGATTGACCATCTCGTAGATGGAAGAAAAATTGCGCACGAAGAAGTACAGAGGCAATAAAAATTGACACAGGGATTGGGGGGAACACTTCTTTCTTTATTACTTTTTTCTTCAAAAGGTATATCATACAATCATTGGAACCCCCTATATATAGACTAATGGATAGGGTGCCCACAATGGGCCAAGGCCTGTAATCTAGGCCCAGGTTTCCCAACATTTCCCCTTGGGCACTCATTGACATGTTCATGACTCATCAAAACATCACAAAAACTTAGTGGAAAAAATTGGAGAAAGAGTACATGATTATGCTACATTGCACGAATTACCTCATTAAAAACCTTAGCTGAGAAACTTCCGAAAAACTCATCAAGGAAAAAAAGAGTACAATCCACCCAATTGTGCTTAATCTACAAGATTTATTCTTTAGGCACTCGATCTATATAATCACATTTTAATGGTAAGTTCGTGAAGATTCTCTCCTTGAGTTCTTCACTTCTCTAAGTCTTATCATTCCAATTCTATGTACACACCTTTCAAAGTTAGATGCTGGAAGAGACTTATTGAATAAATTTACAAGATTTTCACATAACTTAGTATGCAATATCTTAATTTCATCCATCTTTTGCTATTCATGAGTATAGAAAAACTTAGGGTTGATATACTTTGTTAAATGACTTTTCACGTAACCTGTCTGTACTTGTGTAATATAAGCTGCATTATCTTTATAGATAATTGTAGGAGCATGCACGATATTCAATTCACATGACTGTTGGATGTGGTGAATCATCCGTCAAAGCTAAGCACATTATTGTGCAGCTTCATACAGTGCTATGATTTTCGAGTAATATGTCGAAGGACTTTGCTTAGACGATTTTCATGAAATTACAATTCCACCACATAGGAATACATAAACTATTTGTGACCTGGCTATATGCAAGTCCGATAAGTACCCAGCATCTACATAGCCAGTCATATTTAGATCTTAGTTCTTTCTGTAGAATAGCCTAAGATCTTTGCTTTTTTGAGGTATCAGAAGATGCCCTTTATTCCCTACCAATATTTTTTAGTAGGTTCTACACTATACCTGCTAATAGGTTTATGGCAAATGTAATGTCCGGTTTGGTACAGTTTCCTAAATACAAAAGTGCTACTACTGCACTTAACTGTGAGAATTCCGGTCCTAGGACATTCTCCCCCTCTTCTTTAGGTCTGTACAGATCCTTTTCTTGCTACAAAGATCTCCTGACCATTGGTACTTTGAATGAGTATGCCTTTTCAAAGTTAAACCTTTCTAACACCTTCTGAGTGTAAACTGATTAATACACTAATATCCCTTCTGGGACATGCTCGAGCTGCAAGCCTAAGTAATATTTGGTTTTACCAAAATCTTTCATTTTGAACTCTGACTCTAGGTAAAAGCTTGCTTCCTTTATATCTTTCTGGGTTCCAATGATATTCAGATCATCTATATACACTGAGATTATACAAAAACATTCTGGAATCATCGTATAAATACAAAAAAACAATCCTCATTGTTCGCATAGTTTTTCTTGCATAGAAAGTCGTTAAAGAGATTATACCACATCTTGCCTAATTGCTTAAGTCTGTACAGTGATTTTATGAGGTTCACACTATATAGGTTTCTATTTCCTCTATCTTGATTTGGATAGGGATGCCTTCAGACACCTTCATATAAATGTCAAAATCCAAGTTTTCATAAATGTATTCAGTTACCACATTATAACATCCTGATTTTCAGTAGAATTTAAAATCCTTAAATTAAAAATGAATTTTTGGAATTTTCTAGAATTTTCTGCAAATTAATAAAGCTTAAAATAAATTTTTAGAAATTAAAAGAATTTAATATGATTAAAATAAGCATTAACATAATCTCAAAAAATTTTATTTGGATTCCTGGTGTCTCAAGGATTTTTTAAGAATTTTTGGTGAATATTTGGGATTTATTTGCTATTTTCTAGAGCTCCTTTTAATTATTTGAATTGTCAGAAAAAGAAAAATCGAAAAGAAAAACCTAAAATCCCGTGGGCGAATCCTCGCCCACCCTCGCACCCCGCCCCGCGCCCCTTCCCCGCTTGCGCCCAACGCCAGCTCACCCGCGCGCTCGCACGCCTCGGCCGCCCGCTCCTGCCGACGCTCGCGCCGCCCGCCGTGTGCGCCGCTGCCGCTCGCTGCAAGACCCGTCCCCGCCGTCGACCTTGCAACCTGCCGGAGTTCACCCGGAGCTCCTCCGCCCTCGTTCTTCGCCGGTGCAACCCGTCGTCGTCTCCCGCCGCCTTCTCGTGCCCCTTTGTCGTCCTCCGGACCTCGCCGTCGCACCTCGCGCTCGTCGCTGTACCGCGCTCCGGCCCCTCGGTCCACGTGCATAACCCACGCCCAGCCGCGCTCCCGCCACCGTCCGCGTGCCCGAACCCACGTCCGCGCGCGCTTGCGTCCATGACACTTTGCGCGGCATGCCTCGCCATGCGTCAGTGATCCAGCGACCCGACCACCCGATCGCCACCGTTGATCCGGATTTGGATCAACGGCCCAGATCTCGCCTCGCGTCACCTTGCCAGCCGTCTGATCCCCACCACCGACAGCCGCCCGACCCGTCCACGTCAGCTTTCCCACATGGCTGTGCCACGTCAGCCCTAATGCCACGTCAGCATCACGTGGTTGTGCCACGTCAGCATAAACTCGCCCCTCAGTGCCACGTCAGCGCCACATCAGCAGTGTCACGTGTCAGTCAGCTGTGCCGCCACGTCAGCAACCGCGTGTACTGTGCCATAGACCGAGTCCACCGTGAACCCTCTCTCTCGTGCACCAAGTGTACAACACAGTATTTTCTTTAGAATTAATTTTTCGAGAGCTCATTCTCCTCCGTCCTTGCTCTGATTGACCCTATTCTTTTTTCTAAATTCATCTAAAATCAAGCTCTATCTGTTAGTTCTAGTTTAAAGGTTTTTGGAGTTCATTTGAATTTTATTTGATTTGTTTTTGTTGTTTCGACTGCTTTCTCTCTTATTACATCCCGATTTCGTAGGAGCAGGAGCGATGCCAGAAGACCCTGAGTACCTCGCTGAGCCAAACCAAGGCAAGTCGTTACTTTTGATCATGTTGAACCCAGATTTTAATCTATTATTTATCTATTTTGTTTTAAATTATTCTGCATCACTATTTTTAATACAACATTTGTACTTGATATTTATTACCCCATTTGATTAAATTCCTCCTTAATAATTTTGTACACTATGATGCCATTGTCATCATAAGTTGAGAAATTACATAGTGATGTTATGCTAGATGTCACGTGGGTTGTACGACTAGAATGCTTAGCCTTACTTATTTTTACGAAAGGATTTATCATCGCATATGAATAATTAATTTGACTTAATGAAATATGGAACCGTGGTTGGTGCCACAAATATTAAAAATTGGGCTATGACATTGATGTGTCATTGCGTGGTTATACAAACTTGGTTTTCACTTGGACGAGTGATCGTGCAGTAAAAGGGGAGTGTGGACTCACTTCGTGGGATGTGAAAGTCTCATCCGGGTAAAATTAAGGACTTAACTTTGTGTGTCATTGATCTGAGCTTTATCGTGCAAACCACATGTCTAGTATGGGATAGATTTGACTGATTAATTTGTGATATTTTATGTTCGATCTTGCCATTGCGATGAACATAGATGCTAATTTCCATGAGGTGCAAGGGGGTGTGATGCGAAACCCTAGCTGGCGGATATGCACGTGTCTTGTACTTTTCCGTTAAATATCTTATTCAACTGGAAAGAATTATTGAGCCGTATGAAATATGGCCAGGTGAACTCATTTCAAACTATACTTAATGTTGTTATTCATAAGGATGAAATACTACATCATGTTATTACTTGGTGTATTCTTAGGTTTGTCAATGGCAAAACAATAAAGATGCAAAAGGAAGCGGATAACCACATTATGTGCCAAAGACATGAAGGAACAAAGCCCACGCGGATGGAGCCAACAAGAACGAAGCACATGTGGCTGGTTGGAACCCACGTGGAAGGGGGAAAGAAAGCCCATGTGGCGGGAGAGTATAAGGACGGAGCCCAAGAACTTAGAGCACAATTTTTAGACACTATTTTGAAGGCCAACTCAGACTTCCCATGTGCTCAATCCAAATCCAACTCGGATTCAACTCAGAATTCAATTCGGACTCGGTTCGGGACAGCCTGTCAGACAGTTACTAAAAAGGTCATAACTTTCACAAACGGAGTCCGATTCAGGCGTTCTTGTACTTGTTGGAAAGATATTTTCAAGGGCTACGCAATGGATCTTGCCCCAGCATCAAATTTGTCACGGATCAAAAGTTATGACCGGAACAATATGACGGCTGTAAAATCTAGTTTCCTTTTTTAAGAGTTTGTATCTAAAACCATATAGGGTTGAGTTGTACTAGGTTTGGGGGACTCTATGCACGTCCCAAGAGGCTATATAAGCCCTGTATTGGCACCCTTAGAGGGGGACCAAGTTTTATGCATCAGATTGAAACATAGCTATTGCTTGTTCTTTCAACACCAGAGTTCATGCGAGGACTTTGAGAGAGAATTAGGCGATCCATTGTTCGTTCTGCAACTCAAGGTCAAGCCGTCGTTCCATTGGGAATTGGGGACTTGGCGTTCGTCGCTGGTGGTCGCGCGACGACAACTATCCGGTGTGTTTTGGGCGTTTTCCGAAGAGTTGAGGGTTCGTGCATGGGCACGAGTGTTCAGCTAGCGACATCGTCTACTTCACATCAACTATCCACGGTTCCTCACTGAGAAGATCGGGACCCATCCCCGTATCAGGTTGAGCATTGTAAAGGATTTGTTGTGATTTTCTTAGTATGAGACTAATCACATCGTGTGGGTACAGTTGTGCAACCTCTCTAGAGTGTAAAACTATTCGAATAGCCGCGTCCTCGGTTGTGGACAATGCTCAGAGATTTCACACGAGGGGTAGTGATTTCATAGAAACTTGTGGTTGTGGTCGAAAAGTGAACACGTAGTTCACTGTTGGTTTAGCTGCTGGATAGGAGGTTCCTAAATGGTTTAATTTTCATTCCGTTGATTATTACTTATTACTGTTTTCCATTTAAGTTCGCATTCCATCTATTTATTATATTTATCTTCAAATGCCATCTTATGCAAATTAACCTTTCAGCCTTCCATTGGTAAGCATGCATATTATATTACATTTATTTGTTACAAACGACTTGCTGAGTACCAATGTACTCACGGTTTTATGCTTATGTTGCTCAGTTGAGGAGGAGTATTACCAGTAGGAGGTACCCGGGGAGAGTACTTCAACGACTTCATGGATTAGAACTTCGCTCCCCAGTCGATTGCCTATGGACATGTCGAATGGCCACTACGCTTATTTTGTTTCTTTCCGGTGCTAGAATTTAAGCCCTTCGTGCTAGTCATATTGCAAGCTTGGCCACAAGGTCGCACTTTGGATATTTATCGATATTTGAGTTTTGTAACATCCTATTTTTCTGAAGAATTTAAAGCCCTGAATTTAAAAATGAATTATTGGAATTTTTCTAGAATTTAAACAAGCTTAATTTGAATTTTTAGAACTTAAAATGATTTAATCTGATTAAAATAAATATTAACATAAGTTAAAAGTATGATATTTGAGTTCCTCAGGTCTTATGTAATTTTTTGATATTTTTGGTGAATTTTTGGGATTTATCTGTTATTTTTTGGAGCTATTTTGATTTTAATCAGATTTATAAAAAAAGAAAATCGAGGAAAATCCTCTTGCGCCGAATTCCCCGGCCCATCCTCCCGTGCCTGCCACGCGTTGGTGCGCCCGCACGCGCCCGCACGCGCCCGCCCTCGACCCGGCCCACACCCCCACCCCTGCTTCGCTCGTAGCCGCCCGATCCTCGCCCCGTGCCACGCGTCGCACATTCCACACCCCGTTCTCGTGCCCCCCGGACTCGCATCGCAGCCGCCCGATCTGCCACGTGTTGGCCTCCTCGTTTTTATCTCTGATCGGGAGTCACCGTCACCGTGTTCGCGTCAAACCTGGCCTCGGTTCTCGTGCTTTTAAGCACCGCCACCTGCACACCTCCGAGCGTCATCGCCTCCCTCGCCTCGCTTCGCCGTCCTCGCTACCATTCCGTTCGTCCTCGTCGCCGGACCTCGCCGGTGAGCCACCGCCGTCCCCTGCCGACTTCGCTCGCAGGTAAACCCCGTAGAGACGCCCTCACCGTCGCCGGAGTCCCTCGCCGGTAAGTCCCACCGCCAGACACCACCGCCCCGAACCCACTCCGCCGTTGCCGGACCCCGTCGCCGCAACAACCTCAGCCGCACCTCCCGTCCCCCGTGTGCCCGTGTCCGTCGTGCCGCCTCGAACTGCGTGCCGCACCCACGCCGCGCGCCGCGCGCCTCACGTCACGTGATGCGATGCTTCGCACGGCATGCCCGCCACGCATCAGTGATCCGTCGGCCTGACCATTCCATCATGGCCGCAGATCCAGATCTGAGCCAATGACCCAGATCCCGGCACGCGTCACCATCTCAGCCGTCAAATCCCCCGCCACCGTCGCAACTACACCGTGCCACATCAGTCCTAGCCACATCAGCCCTAGGTGCCACGTGTCATGCCACGTCAGCGTCACGTCATCCAAAACCGACCCCCGGTGCCACGTCAGCATGCCACGCGTCAACACCAGAACCTGCCACGTCAGCCACGCTAGTTGCGTCGAGCGTGACACTGTTCCGTGGACCCGATCCACCGTGAACCCTTCTCTGCTGTGCACCCAGTCCGCAGCACAGTGCAGATTCCGAATTTCAGGATTTTCTTTAGAATTTATTTTCCTAGAGCCCGTTCTCCTCCGTCCTAGATCCGATTGACCCCATTCTTTTTTTCTAAATTCATCTAAAATGGAGCTCAACCTTTTGGTTCTAGATTCAAGGTTTTTGGAGTTTATTTGAATTTTATTTGATTTGTTTTGTTATTTTGGTTACTTTCTCTCTCGTTAGATTCCGATTCCGGGGGAGCAGGAGCGACGCCAGAAGACACCGAGTACCTCGCTGAGCATAACAAAGGTAAGTCGTAACCTTTGATCATGTTGAACACAGTTTGTAATCTGTTATTTAATTATTTTGTTTTGAATTATCTTGTATTGCTATTTAATCACAAACCTTTGTATATGGTAGTTACCGTCCCACATTGAATTATCCCCCCTTGATAATTTGAGTACCATGATGCCATTGTCACTATCGGTTGGGAAGTTATTTAGTGATGCTATGTTAGATGTCACATGAGAATCACGATTAGAATGCATAGCCTACTTAGTTTACGAAAGGGTTTGTCATCACATGTGAATATTTAACTTGACTTAATGAAATATGGAACCGTAGTTGGTGTCACATTTATTAAAATTTATGCCATGACATTGGTGTGTCATTGGCGTGTTTATATAAACTTAGTTTTCACTCGGGCGAGTGATCGTGCAGTAAAGGGGGAAGTGCTGGTTTACTTTGTGGGATGTGACAGTCTCGTCCGGGTAGACTTAAGGACTTAACTTTGTGCACTATTGATCTGAGCTTTATCGTGCAAACCACATGTCTAGTATAGGATAGACCCGGCTAACTAATTTGGGATATTTCAACTTTAATCTCGTCATTATGATGAACATAGTTGCTGATTTTCATATGACGCAAGGGGGGTGTGTGATGCGAAACCCTAGCGGGCGAGATTGGGTTAGAATTGAACTTTGTAAAGGTCGTGTTGTGATTTCCTGAATACAAGGCTAATCACATCATGTGGGTACAGTTATGCAACCTCTGTAGAGTGTCAAACTATTCGAATAGTCGCGTCCTCGGTCATGGACAATGCTCGGTGAATTTTTGGGATTTATCTGTTATTTTCTCGAGCTATTTTGATTTTAATCGGATTTATAAAAAAAGAAAATCGAGGAAAATCCTCTTGGGCCGAATTCCCCGGCCCATCCTCCCGTGCCTGCCATGCGTCGGTGCCTGCGCCCCTCGCCCACACGCCCGTGCGCCCGCCCTCGGCCTGGCCCACGCCCCCACCCCCGCTTCGCCCGTAGCCGCCAATCCTCGCCCCGTGCCACGCGTCGCACATTCCACACCCCGTTCCCGTGCCCCGCCCGGACTCGCATCGCAGCCGTCCGATCTGCCACGTGTTGGCCTCCCCGTTTTTGTCTCTGATCGGGAGTCGTCGTCTCCGTGTTCGCGTCTAACCTGGCCTCGGTTCTCGTGCTTTTAAGCACCGCCACCTGCACACCTCCGAGCGTCATCGCCTCCCTCGCCTCGCTTCGTCGTCCTCTCTACCGTTCCCTTCGTCCTCGTCGCCGGACCCCGCCGGTGAGCCGCCGCCGTCCCCTACCAACTTCGCTCGTAGGTAAACCCCGTAGAGACACCCTCGCCATCGTCGGAGTCCCTCGCCGGTAAGTCCCGCCACCAGACACCACCGCCCCAAACCCCCTCCGCTGTTGCCGGACCCCGCCGCCGCAACTACCTCAGCTGCACATCCCGTCCCCCGCGTGCCCGTGTCCGTCGTGCCGACCCAAACCACGTGTCGCACCCACGCCCGCGACGCCCGCCTCACGTCACGTGATGTGATGCTTCGCGCGGCGTGCCCGCCACACATCAGTGATCCGTCGGCCTGACCATTCCATCATGGCCGCAGATCCAGATCTGAGCCAATGACCCAGATCCCGGCACGCGTCACCATCTCAGCCGTCAAATCCCCCGCCACCACCACAACTACACCGTGCCACGTCAGTCCTAGCCACATCAGCCCGAGTTGCCACGTGTCATGCCACGTCAGCGTCACGTTAGCCAAAACCGACCCCTGGTGCCACATCAGCATGCCACGCATCAACACCAGAACCTGCCACGTCAGCCACGCTAGTTGCGTCGGGCGTGACACTGTTCCATGGACCCGGTCCACTGTGAACCCTTCTCTGTCGTGCACCCAGTCCGCAGCACAGTGCAAATTCCGAATTTCAGGATTTTCTTTAGAATTTAATTTTCGAGAGCCCGTTCTCCTCCGTCCTAGCTCCGATTGACCCCGTTCTTTTTTCTAAATTCATCTAAAATCGAGCTCTACCTTTTGTTTCTAGATTCAAGGTTTTTGGAGTTTATTTGAATTTTATTTGATTTGTTTTGTTATTTTGGTTACTTTCTCTCTTGTTAGATTCTGATTCCGGGGGAGTAGGAGCGACGCCAGAAGACACCGAGTACCTCGCTGAGCATAACAAAGGCAAGTCGTAACCTTTGATCATGTTGAACACAGTTTATAATCTATTATTTAATTATTTTGTTTTGAATTATCTTGCATTGCTATTTAATTACAAATCTTTGTATATGGTAGTTACCGTCCTACATTGAATTATCCCCCCTTGATAATTTGAGTACCATGATGTCGTTGTCACTATCGGTTGGGAAGTTATTTAGTGATGCTATGTTAGATGTCACATGAGAATCACGATTAGAATGCATAGCCTACTTAGTTTACGAAAGGGTTTGTCATCACATGTGAATATTTTACTTAACTTAATAAAATATGGAACCGTGGTTGGTGTCACATTTATTAAAATTTATGCCATGACATTGGTGTGTCATTGGCGTGGTTATACAAAGTTGGTTTTCACTCGGGCGAGTGATCGTGTAGTAAAGGGGGAAGTGTTGGTTCACTTCGTGGGATGTGGTAGTCTCGTCCGGGTAGACTTAAGGTCTTAACTTTGTGCGCTATTAATCTGAGCTTTATCGTGCAAACCACATGTCTAGTATGGGATAGACCCGGCTGACTAATTTGGGATATTTCAACTTTAATCTCGCCATTGTGATGAACATGGTTGCTGATTTTTATGTGGTGCAAGGGGGTGTGTGATGCGAAACCCTAGCGGGCGAGATTGGGTTGGAAATGAACTTTGTAAAGGCCTTGTTGTGATTTCCTGAGTACAAGGTTAATCACATCGTGTGGATACAATTATACAACCTCTGTAGAGTGTCAAACTATTCGAATAACCACATTATCGGTCATGGACAATGCTCGGTGATTTCACACGAGGGGTAGTGGTTTCATATAAACTTGTGGTTTGTGGTTGGAAAGTGAATGTGTAGTTCACTGTTGATTTAGCTTGTGGACGGGAGGTTCACAAGCAGTTTAATTTCAATTCTGTTGATTATTTGTTATTGTTTTCTATTAAAGATCGCTTTTCACTCTATTTATCATATTTATCTTGAAATGCCATTTTATGCAAATTAACCTTTCAACCCTCCATTGGTAAGCCTTGCATATTATATTGCATTCATTTGTTACAAACGACTTGCTGAGTACCAATGTACTCACGGCTTTACGCCGTTATTGCTCAGTTGAGCAGGAGGAGTATTACCAGCAGGAGGTACCAGAGGGAGAGTACTTCGATAACTTCACGGATTTGGACTTCGCTCTCCAGTCGATTGCCTGTGGGCATGTCGAATAGCTACTACGCTTATTTTGTTCTTTGTGATGCTAGATTTTAAGCCCTTCGGGCTAGCTACTACACCTGTGGGCTTGTAAGCTTGGCCATAAGTTCGTACTTTGGGTATTTATCGATATTTGAGGTCTCCCTTTATTTTAGCGTGTATATGGTTGTGTTACATCTATGTTTGACTGTGTGCACTAGCGTGATCCTGGACTAGTGCAGTTTGCATAGAGAGTCCGAATTTGCATATTCGGGTCTCGACAAGTTTCTCTTTATTTTAGCATGTGTATGGATGATATTGCATCTATGTTTAACTGTGTGCACTAGCGTGATCCTATACTAGTGTAGTATACACAGAGAGTCCGAATTCGCATATTCGGGTCTCGACACACATCCATCAATTTTATTTCTAAATTCAGGTTCACTGTCATCGAGATTAAATATCTAAAGGTAATACCACCCATGACCGGGGAATGTGTTTCTTCATAATCAACTTCTGAGCGTTGAGTAAAACCTTATGCAACAAGCCTTAGTTTATATTTTACAACTTCATTTCTCTTATTTCTCTTTTAAACAAATACCCATTTATGCCATACAGCATGCACATGGGGAGGTGTGCGACTTACAGGCACAAACACCTCTATTTTATTTAGAGATAATAATTTAGTTTCTATTTTCTTTTTCCAATCTTCCCAATCTGATATTTTCTTATATTCAGCAAGCGATACAGGTTCTAGATCAAGATCGATGATTGTGATAATTTTCTTTGCAAAATAAATGTCAATATTGGCTATTGTCCTATTCGTGGATTCTCCCATAGTCATATAGTTTATAGCTATTTCATTATGAGTTGAATCTTCTAATGCTTCTACTTGTTCACCGCTCCTACCTATTGTGGGGGCAAGTCCCTTTAGTTTTTCAGCTCTGATGTGTGTGTGAACACATCCACGCAGGTCTCTCCCTCTATGGGAATATTTAAATCTGGTATGCCCTTTTCTAAAGGTGCCATACTGGTGCCAGGTCACAACTGGCTCTCTTGCTGGTTCGGGGGAAATTTAGTGATTGGCTATGTCAAGTACTTCTTATTCTTTTTCAGCAGACGTCCCTAGTTACTTAGGATTCGAAGGGCTGGAGTTCTCATTCTTTTATTCTGAGGCCTCCAGACAGGATTAGAGATACCTTCAACTTTGTTTGGTACTTTAACTCTCTCCGGTGCATTGCGTGCTAGCACATACGACTTGGTCAAGCTTTCAAATCACTAAAGTGGTCAGGCAATTGATTTATTAATGCTTGTAAATAATAATATTCTAGACTTCTCTATTTGCTTCACTAGTGCATGGGTCATGTGCATGGATCCCTGTGGCTTGCTACGTAATTTCCTGATATTTTTTATCAAGGAGTTGATTTTGTCCCCCTAATATCAGAAAACTATCCTCATCAAATATACTATCAGCGAAATAGGCGGTGTGCAAATATCATGTCATAGGGTCCAAATAGTTAATTATAGATGTTGTCTCAAAACCAACGTATATCCCAAACCTTTGGAGAGGGTCAATTGTAGTACGCTGTGGTGGGGGTATGGATACATAAACTTTGCAACCAAATATGTGGAGATGAGAAATTTTTAGTGCTGACCCTTGCACTAGTTGCGTAGATGAATGGATGTTATAGGCTGAAGGTCTAAAGTTGATGAGAGTTACTGCATACAAGAATGTGTGTCCCCAACATGTAGTTGATAAATTATAATTATGCAAAAGCGGTCAAGTAATAAATTTAATTCTCTTTTAATGCCTTTGGTAGTCCATTCTGAGTGTGGACATGCTAGACAGAATACTCAACTTTAATTCATATAGCCTTGCAATAATCATCAAATGTCTTTGAAGTAAATTATTCAGCATTATCCATTCAGATGGAATTTAAATGATGATCTGAAAAATTATTTTTAATCTGGATTATCTGCGAGATCAGCTTTGCAAATGTGTGGTTTCTCAGAGATAATAAATATATGTGAAACCATTTTGAGGAAGCATCGATGAGTACCATAAAATATTTAAATGGTCCTGATAGAGGTTGTATATGACCACAGATAACTCCTTGGATGCATTCCAAGAATGCAGGAACTTCATTCTTTATTTTCAGAGTAGAATGTCTAGTAATTAATTTCCCGGTGACACATGCAAGGAACACAAAATATTCTTGATTCAGGAAATTTTTTTATTGATATTATGTCCCTGTGAATTGTTAATTATGTTTTTCATGATCTTAGGACCTAGGTGACCTAATCTATCACGTTAAAGACATAAAAGTTCAGAGCTTCTAAATATGGTTTTCAGGGCAATATAGGCTATGGGTGCCTTAATATTAGTGTAGTATAGCTCAGATTCAAATAAAAAAAGTCTTTATAATACTCCTTTTCCATTTACTTCAAGCTTTATAATGAGTAGATATTCCTTACTACTATTCTTTAGTTTCAACGTGGAAACCATTAGCGTGAATATCCTTGAAACTTAGGCGAGTTCTAGTTGATACAAGACTTCTTTAATGACCAAAGTTGTGCTCATTAGGAGTATAATTGTGGCTCTTCTTGAGCCTATTATACAAGTATCTCTACTCTCGATTGTCGTAAGACTACCAGCATTATTTCTAATCGACTAAAAGAATTTTATCTCTTTAAAGATGGTATTCGTTGTGCCGCTATCAGCTAAGCACACTTCCTCCATAGGTGCCACACACGTTCTAATATAAAAATACTTTACTAATATCTAGTATGGGGCAATCAACACATAAACAAAATACTTCAAATATCAGAACATATTATAGTTTTATTAATTGAATGAATGAATTAAGGAACATCATCCAACTATCACGAGAAAATAAATTGTTTGGGCATCATAAATGCAAAATCTAACCTATTCCTTTCACACAAGAAATGAATAACAATTAAAGTCTAAAGCATTCTGTGCATTAGACTGAATTCGTCAGGAAGTCAGAGACTTCAGCTGCTATCTTCTTAGAAGTGAGGTGCTCTTCCTGGAAAATCATGGCAGTGACAGCTGCAATATCAAGGGGGACGACTGCGGGAGTGGAGTCAATCTCCATCGGTGCAGGCAGTAGCTGTGAGTCCCCCCTCAATGAAGGCAAAGTGAGTTTCATGTTACCCTTCTTCTTTTTGGCCTGGAAAGCATCCACGATGTGTTATGGTTCTTTATAAATCCACAACTAGTGCCTACCACTTGCCACCCTTATAGTAGGTTTAATCTTGCTGACTATAGGGATTGTTGTTCCGCTTTGGTTTGTAGGCCTTATTTTTCGGTAGAGCATTTGGCTTGCCTTTTTGGGTTGCGGCTTTGCCCTTCCTTCCTCTTTTATTCATTATAGGTTCCTCGCCTTAAAGCTTCCAGCATTGGCCTCATGGCCAGTGGAGTTCTCAGGTAGCCGTGCAACAAAGTTCTTGCGAAGAACTTCATCCTGAGCCTTTGCAACCTATATAATATCAATCAATTCAGCATACTCCTTGTAACCGTTTTGATGATAGTTACGTGCAGACTGCACTGCATTGGGGTGGAAGGTGGAAAGGGTCTTCTCAATCTTCTACTTATCTATGACTTGCCTGCCACAGAGTTGAAGATTGGTAGAAATTTTGTGCAGAGCAGAATTGTACTCCCCAACCATCTTGAAGTCACTAAATCTCAGTTGTATCCATTTTTGCTCTAAGGGAGAATTGTGTACTTTAACTTCTCGAATCGCTTCTTCAGTGCAGTCCACAAAGGCTAGCGCAATTTTTTTTGTCATGTACTCATTCTTGAGTGTGAGGCAAAGGTGGTGCCTGAGGAATTGAAGTGCCCGATCATTTTCCTCGGAGGTGGGTTTGGCATCCTGCGATGCACCAATCCTAATGGCAGTGCGGAGCTTCTTGGTTTCAAGTACGATCTCAATGTTGGAAGCCCAAGTCATGTAGTTTTGGTTATACTGGGCCGCTTCTCGAACTCCTGGTTCGTGATGCCTGTCATTGAAATGTGCATGAAAGGAATACAAAAATGTACTGTAGGTAACACATGCATGAGATAAATTGAATAATGATACAAAAGGATCTTGTAATGTTCCAGAATTTGCTACGCATTTTCTATAGTTTTAGTGCTAATTTTAGTAATCAAAGGCAATTTAAGCAATTACAATTAATCAAAACAGTAAATAAATACAGAAAAGTATAGAAAATAATAACAATAGTGCTAATCATGCTTCAAATGCTAAAAACAATTCAAAATTTGGATTTTCGAGGCCATTTTATGCTGGAATATGAATTTTCAATGAATTCTGCAATTTTCGAGAGCTAATGCACTAAATTTCAATGCTGAGAAATTTTTTTGCGCAATTTTCTGGAAAAAACCAGGGCCTATCCATAAAGTTCGAAGAACCTTCCCGTAATTTCCAAAGACCGAGGGGGGTTATTTGCAAAATCGCCCCCTCCCCCTTTCTTTTACCATGGCCTAATTCAGCCCAAAAGGGGGCAATGGGGTAGGGGCACCCTACCCCATAGATGAGCAGTGGCGCCTCATGGGGAGGTAGAGACGGCGGCTTCACCCTGGGGGCCGAGCGATGGAGGCGCCTCATGCGGGAGGCGGCGGCTTCGCCAGTGGGCTCGAGCGGTGGTGGCGCCTCATGTGGAGGTGGCGTCGGCGGCTTCGTTAGTGGGGCCGAGCGGCGGCAACGTGTCGTGCGGAGCGGTGTCGGCGGCTTTGCCCGTGGAGCCAAGCGGTGGCAGTTTTTGGGTCGGCATCGGCGCACGGCGACTTAGCTTTGGGCCAGAAACGATGCATGGTGGTGGCGGTCGGCCGCGGGCAAGCGGCACGGACACATATGGGAGGCGCGACTTCGGCGTGCACAACGGCACGACCGCGTGCGGGCTGTCGGAGGGTGCCAAATGCGAGAAGCATCGTGTAGGGCGGCTTCGTGAGATGCCGCACTTTTTTTTCCACGATGCAATCAACAATCCCTCGTTTTTCTAATTATCATATCGGCATTGTACCGGTGACTACAAATCAGCTCGCGGAGATTAGAGGAAATTTTGCATCGTGAAAACAAAACCAATCTAGAATGCAAAATTTGTACGGAATAAAAGCAATCTAGACAGTGATTCAATCTACGAGTGTCATACTTCAACAATTACCTTTTGATCCACCGGAGCAGTTCATGCTGATAATGTGTTGAGGAACCGTCACTGATGAGTTCAGTTCGATCAATTACCTCGTAGATAGAAAAAGAATAGCAATGAAGGAGCATAGAAACAATAAAAATTGACATAGGGACTAGGGACGCTTCTTTCTTCATTACTTTCTCCTTCAAAAAGTATATCATATAATCATTGAGATCCTTATATAGATTAATAGATAGGATGCTCATTATGGACCAAGGCTTGTTCTGTAGATTCAGACCTAGGTTTTCTAATACGTCCAAACTGGATTGATAAAAGCATGTGCCAGAATGAGACCGTTTAGGGCCCTTTAGGCTTCAATCTGTATTGAAGACTAAACCGAAAACAAGCTGTCTAGGCGCCTCCGCCCACCGGCCAATCCCCGTAACCAGCCGTTGGCTTTCAAAAATCGCCGAAGCACCATGCGAAGCAGTCAAACGGACGGCTCGGATCCACCGGTTGGCCGGTAACAAACATCCGACCCGTCCTTCCCACTCCCCCTCCGTACTCCGTCTCTCCTCCACCTGTCATCCTCCAAAATTTAAAACCTCCGAAGCGAAGCGAAGCGAATATATTTTATACTTTTTTTCCTATTAAAAAAAGGAGAGCTTTTCTTTTTGGCTCGGGCGATTGGAGATTTGGAGGCGGAGGCGGCGCGAGGGTCGCGTGCGGCCCGGTTCGGTTGCCGCAGGAGTGGATGCGCCCCGTTGGATTCGCCGTGGAGGTGAGGTTTCTTGGGTTTAGCGGAGAAATTTGGTGCTAGTTTTGGCAAAATATGGTTCTTTTGTTTTGGCAAAATATGGTTCTTTCTTCCTTTCCGACGTATGGTAGGGATTTTCCTTTTCTATTGCAGCGCCGACTCGCCGGAGATGTGGATTCGGCCAGCTCGTTCGGTGGATAGGGAGGGTGCCGGATCTTGGTGTTTCTTGGGAGGATTTGGTGTGGGTTTTGGTATGTTAGGGGCTTCTTTTGTGGCTTTTGTCTCCGGAGGCTGTTGCTTCGATTGCTGATTGTGCCGCTGATCGTGTTGGATTTGTCGAGGCGGTGAGGTTTCGGTGGTTTCCCGAAGAAATTTGGTCCTAATTTGGGCATTGTGGGAATTTTACAAAATATTAGGTTGCCCGAGGAGTGGGTGGAGGCCAATGGGTCGGTTGTGATGGGATCCTGCAAGATTTTGGTGTTTCTCGGGGGAATGTGTTGTCGGATTCATAGGATGGGCAAGATCTTGCATTCATGTGATTTCCATGGGAGAAATTTAGTACTCTTTTTTTTTTTGTGGTGCGAGAGGAGGGGCTGAAGGACAGGCAAAATGGCCGGCAGCGATGTGGTTGGTGGGGAGGGTATGGATGTTGGTGACTGGAGAAAGTCTGAAAGGTTTGAACTTTGAGGAACTGCAAGAGAATATAGGCATATAGCGGTACTGGTTCAAGATTTGGATTTGCTCTAGGACGTTTCTCTGGTTCATAATTTTTCCTGTGTTAACCCATAATAGCGTAAATTTGTTAATCCATTGTATGAATGGCGCAGACTCGGGGAGTGTCAGATAGAGGATCATGAGACAAACTCAAAATCTTGATCGCTTTGATCTGATTTCTCTGCTTCTATGCCCAATGGCCTGATTCCCTCGCTGTTACATTCATGTTGAGATTCTTGTGTGTCTATTTAGTGCTCAGCTGGCCACCAGACCCTAGGACCTCGCTTTTGGGTAGCCAGTTGTGTGGTGGTGGACTGGTGGGTGGTGGTTGGACATGGGGGTGATGAAGATGATGATTGACGAGGTTGAATGTGGGAGGCAGCTATGTGGGGACAGGTTGGCAGCGATGTATGTGATGAAGAGGTTTGTTCTGATGCAGTAGAGGAAGCGGCTTTGGTTGCAGGATGGCCTATATGACCTATACATATGCGGTGATGTCTCCATGATGCGGTTTTTGGTAACAATGGAGGGAGGGGAGGTCATGAAGGCAGCGGTGTATTACAGGCTGCTGTGGTGGGAATCGGGGGTGGTATCGCTGCGCCAGCAGGTGTACACAAGAAGCCTTGGAGGGGCTGGCAGTGGGATGGTGAGGAGGGTGGTGAAGGTGGGGATTTTTTTATATGCTCTACCATGGTTGTCACGACATACTTGGCGACCAGCACCTGAGAGGGGCTAGGACACCATAGCATCTAGGTGGGCACCATGGCGTCCTCAAGGAGAGATACGGTGAAGGCAGAGGGCACATATCAGGATTAGATAAAAGAGCAGAGACACACAATGCAACAGATCGGGATGCAGAGCAGAGAGGAGCACACCTGCAGATCTGGAGAGTGGAGACTAGAGAGATTCGTTGAGGCCTAGAGGGAGGGAACTTGGAGGCAGTGGAGGTTGGAGAGACCTTGCCGGCGGCCTGCCAAAGCAGAGGAAGAAAGAAGAACGAAGGATGAGCACATCAGGAGTAGAGGAACAGAGAAAGAGGAACAAGTGAGGAGATTGGAGAGACCTTGCCGGCGGCCTGCCAAAGCAGAGGAAGAAAGAAGAACGAAGGATGAGCACATCAGGAGTAGAGGAACAAAGAAAGAGGAACAAGTGAAAAGAAAAGAGAAGTAGAGGCAGAGGAAGAAGAAGAATAGCTGTCGTCGAAGGGGGAAGCTCGTCGGCAGCCGGCGCAATGAGAGGCGACAATGGCTAGGGTTCCATGTGGTCACCTCTCTCACTCACTCACTCATTTTCAGCTGAGCGCGACGCCACTTCTCCCGCCGGATGCCCCCTGTAGTGCTACTTATCCTGCCCAGATGCCCCCTGTCAGCTATTGAAGGCGCCCGCCTAGCCCCTCGCCGTGGACGCCGCGAATTCCTAGGCACCTGCCTAGATGGCCAAGGCGAGGCGAGCCTTTGCGGCGTTCCCCCCGGACCGCCACGACGCCTAGGCGATGATTTGGCGACGCCGTGACAACCATGTGCTGTACTCGCATTTGCTCATCATTAGTGTGAAATGTTCTTACTTTGGAGTTATTTTTTACTTCATAGGTATATTTTGACGAAATAATGACTCTGTACCATATCCTGTAAATTGTATTTTTTTTGTTATTGTTGTTGCTATTAATATTTCTTGTTCAACTTATTTTAATCTTCTTTTTTTCCTTGGCAGTCTATGACATCTTCTCCTTCTCTGACACAACTCCTTGAAGGCCTCACTGGGATTTGACATTATAATGATTCTTAGACCCTTCCCTTGCTTCTGCAACAGAGTGGGGATTGAGTTTTCAGTCTTCACTTGCAATGACGAGTGACAAGGAAAAGACTTCAAAGGACACTGAGGCTTCAGCTCATGCTTTGGCTCCGCCTAATGGAGGAGCCAGCAGCGAAACACAGAAGGGACGGTTGTTCAATGGGTAAAAACTTCATCAAATTGGGACCATGTACCAGGTTTTACATTATGCATATACTTATACATCTGTGTCTTTACACTTAGGAGGACAACCGGTCCAACAAGGCGCTCGACTAAGGGGAATTGGACCCCAGAAGAGGTAAACTTTAGAAGTCATGTTTTGTGAATTTATTCATTAATCTGCATTTTCTATCAGATATTAGGATAATGAGTTTTTAACTTATATGAGGTAATTTTGAGTAATTCTGTAATAGTATCCTATTCTTTTTAAGCATCATTTCTATTGCTACTTACTGCAGACAGAGATTCATAATTGTACATTGGTAGGGATGATTGTACTTCTTGAATCCAAGCTGTGTACTGATTTTGATGTACAAACACCTTGTAGGAAGTAATAACATTCATGATTGCTTTTGATGTATATTAGTCAAGGTTCTAAAACTCGCTAACTGGTACTCATTCGATCATCTCACCTTGTAGCAACTATATGGTAATCGGCCTTGTACTCATCCTTGTAACGGGTTTTTTTTATTTAAATAATGGAGTTACATATGTATATTCATATAGCATATTGCCATTGGGGCATGAACAACAAGCCATGATTAACAATTCAATTAGCCACTGCCCAATAGCATGTTAGCATTAGCAGCAGGATGCATCAGAGTCTTTTCACAAAGTGACAAGCAAAACCTACAGGTAGCAGATTACAGGTAGAAAATGACTTCTATTTTCAGATAGCTACATAATCACCCATATCTTCACCACAAATCAACCTATCATCTCAAGTCCCTCAACCAAATCTTCATCACAAATAATGAAATTGAAAGAAGCAGCAGTAGCAGCTGGTGAGCCATTGGCCTAATTGAGTGTGGGATTTAACTTTGTAAACAGTAGGTTAACCCGATTACCCGAGTACTTGCCCTGTTAGACCAGTTAAATCTGTTGACCACTCGTTTTTGCTTACTCATACTCACTGAGGGGACCTGTATGAGTACTCTGTTAAGGATAGAATAGGATTGTTATTTATTTCCTTACATACCTTGGTTTTCTTATCTGTATATAGTATATTCCTTTGTATATCCCTATATATATTGCCCTTTGGGTCTAATGAATATACATACACTATTCGTAATATGGTATCAGAGTTAGGTCTAACCTAGCTTCCCATCCGCTGCAATCTTGTTGCCGCTGTCATCCAGGCCGTTGCAGCATCGACAACCACTTGACCGCTGGCCGTCACCACCGATTTAGCCTCCTCCCAGGCAGTCCGCTTCCGCACCTCCTGCCGAAGATGAGGCCGCCAAGACTCGATTTAGTAGACCTTGTTTTAGAACACTGATAGTAGTAAATGTTAGAAAATAATATGTTTTCATATGTGTAAAAGTGCATTAAAATATTTGTTCCATTTTAACATCTAGGTATGTATCACAGACTGAGATATAATATGGTCTGATTGTTTGTTTATGAGACAGGTAACACATGTTGTATAATATCGTCTAGATCGTTTTTTTGTCTATCTACTGGTTTTATCTGATGAGCTGCATGTATGCTACGCAAATGTAGGATGATATACTTCGGAAGGCTGTTGAGAGTTACAAAGGGAAAAATTGGAAAAAGATAGGTATTTTTTATGAACTGATGCAATAGCAAGAAAGTTGTTTTGTTATTCTATTTGCTACTACCCTTATATTGCTTTAACATGTGCTGCTCTATAACTCAAAAGTTTTCTTTTCTCAACCTGTGTATTAAGGTATGTTGGTTTCTGTTTATTCATTATTAACATGCCTACCCCTCGGGCAAGGGCATTGACTCAACCTGATTTTTTTTAAAAAAAACTTAAGAGGTAGTCCTCAAAGTCATTAGAATTATATACAATTTCATGTTCAAATTTAACATGTGCTATGTGAAAAAACAAAAAAGAAATTTCATGTGAACATTTTTTCCTTCTCCTTTTATTTTTGCTCATCACAGATATCTATTTTTTATTTCTCATAGTATAATTTAAGTATGAACATGAAATTTTATATGATTTATGATTGTAGATGACTTTGAGGGCTACTTCTACAAATGTTTATGTTGGATAATTACTGTTCGGTTTAAAAGCTCCTGGTTGATAACTCATTTAGTGTGTTGCAGTTTAGTGCCTACAGTTTATAAACTGCATGCATGCATCATCAGTTTTCAAGTAGCTTCAATACTCATTACTTATACATGTAATACTCATCAGTTTTTTCAGTTTTTCATGCATGGAGTTAGTAGCAGTTTCAGTTTTTCATGCATGGAGTTAGTAGCAGTTTCAGTTATCATGCATAGAGTTAGTGGGTTGTTTATGTCTCTTATATTTGCATTATAAATAAAGAAGAAAAGCTGCTGTTGAGAGTGTGCAGTACCAAAACATTACTTGTGTTCATATTGTTTGAGTGAGTGCTTGTGCCTGCCTGCCTTCATCATCACGGCAAAGGAGAAGCCGAAGGTGAAGACGACAGTTTATGAGAAAATTTCAAGTTGATTTGCTGCCCTAACTAATAGGGATAGCATGTAGCACTGAAAGAAGGGTTAAAAGTAGATATGTCGCTCTGATATGTTTATATTTTCCTCAATTTGCACCCTGTCAAATATAATGTTGTCCAGGATGCTGATGTCCTGTGTACATACTGTTCTAAACTTCATTGAATCATTGTTATATTGTACTAACTCCATTGTACAACTGATCTATTGAAGAGATTGACATCGAATACACCTGATATTCTTTAAAGAATCTGGTGTCTATATTATTTCAGCTTTTGTCAATTAGAAAATGTATGCTTATAAGATTATTACAGTTTAAATCAACACTCAAGCTTCTATGCCATTCGTGTTTTCTTTGTCTGTTAATGATAATCCTTGCTTCTGTTTATCATAAGATGAAACTTGACAGAAATACCTTTTTTCCCAGCGGAGTGTTTTCCTGATAGGACAGACGTTCAATGCTTGCATAGGTGGCAGAAGGTTTTGAACCCTGAACTGGTCAAAGGGCCATGGTCCAAAGAAGTAAGCTCTATAGTTCAATCATTTTCATTTTGTGTTCATTTCATTTTTTTTCTAGAAAAAATTAACTGCTCAATCCCAGGGTAATGCTGAACTACATTATATGACACATTATTCCTTTCATACCCCCATTTTTCAGGAAGATGAAATCATTATTCAGATGGTAAACAAACATGGGCCAAAGAAATGGTCAACTATCGCCCAAGCTTTGCCAGGACGCATTGGAAAGCAATGCCGTGAAAGGTATGGCATGGCAAGTTGTAGTATCAACTCCAAAATTTATTAGTGCCAGTGCAGGAACAATGTGTAATTTCATTTTACCTTCTATTCTATTGAAGTATATGTTTTATTTTGTGACAACTCAGTAGAGCTATCCCACTAATTATGAGTGGCCTGTACGTACTATTCATACTAACAGTTATCACTGATACTGGATTACTGAATGTTTTCATTTGGTCAATTATGTTGGAACATTGCATGGCTATCACTTCATGAAAATCTTTTGTTGACACCTCACGAATGCCATGCCTAGAATTTGTTTGTTTCAGCATGCATTCTCTATGGGGGGACATATCTAGTGCAAACCAATAGTGATTTGGGCACCAAAACAACATGAACAATTTTGATCAGATATCTGTATTTAGGTGGCACAATCATCTTAATCCTGGGATCAATAAGGAGGCATGGACACAAGAAGAGGAGATAAGGCTCATTCATGCTCATCAAGCATATGGAAACAAATGGGCTGAACTGACAAAATTTTTACCAGGAAGGTAACAATGTTATCCTTTGCTAAATGAAATTAGGAATAAACTAGTTGTGCTTTTTTTAGAAGAAAAGGTACTAATAGTATCAGTAAGAAAACTAAAATACTAAATGCTTTTATGAATTAGTGATACTTGCAGTTTGACTTATGTTTTCACAATTTAACAACCTGATATTTTTTTCCAAGGGTCTGTTCGTATTAGTTTTGGCTTCTGGAAGCAAAACACCCTAGCTTCTATAAGCCGCTTTTATTACCCACTACTTTGCTCTTTCGTATGTTGTAACACATTTTGTCTTTTATTATGTCACAAGTCCGTATGTTGCATGATAGTACGAATATTGTAGTGCCTTTTGTTGCACCATCATTTGCTCTTTTTCTTACATAATACACTTAGCTATTACTATTCATCAGCTACAGCCAAAAGCCATTTCTATCAGTTACTACTATTCATTAGTTACAGCTAAAAGCTATTAGCAAAAGCTAACACGAACGGACCCTAATACTTTTAAACAAGTAACAAGTGCATGGTTAACTTGTCCTGCTAGAAGAATAGAGAGCTATTTTGGACAGCAGAGATAATTGAACTAGTTAATTTCTATTTCCCTATCAGGACAGACAATGCAATAAAAAATCATTGGCACAGCTCAGTAAAGAAGAAAGTTGATTCATACAGAGCATCAGGTTTACTGGCTCAGTTCGAGGGCCTACCACCTATTGAATACCCTGCAGGTAGTTTAAATGTTGATTCTTCATCTGAAATGACCCGGCAAAACAGTGAAGATAGCGGTTTCAATGTTGTTCGGGAGGTAGAATTAGCCAAGGTTTCTTGCTCTCAAGTGGAGCAAGTTGATGCGGCTTTGGGCTGTCATCTGAAAGTACATTCCAATGAAAAAGGAGCACAGGAAACTTACTCTTTGTGTCAGGAAGCATGCTACACTAACACCAGCAATGCTGATTCTGCTTTACCCGAGACACATCACCAGTTATCCATCTCTGACATTGATCAAGATAAATACTTGCAGCAGGAGTTTTCTAAAGAGATGGATTTGCACCTGGACATAGATGAAACACCAAACAATTCTACGTTTTCAAATAGCCAGGCATCTAATGAGCTTGCAGGTCAATTTCAGTACACCCAAACTAGTACAGGGAATCATGGAAGATCTTTGATACCGTATGCTGTACCACCAGGTCTTCCCATCTCTATGTTACCTAGTGTTTCTGGATATGAGCACAAGGTAAATATGATGTCTGAAGCTGACTTTAATAATCAAAATGGTCTTCAATCAGAACTGTGGCAGGATATGTCCTTTCAAAATCTTCTTTCTGTGCCAGATTCCATCGATGCTGATTCTTTCTTGAGTCCAAATTACCAACAGGGTGCATATTCATCTGAAGCTGTGAACAATTTTGCATCACCACTTTATCCAGTGCATACATTGAACTCACCAAGTATGATGGGCACTGTGTATTATCAAAGTTCTGCAACATCAGTACCTCCATCTTTTAGTTGTCCAGGTAGTGCTTCTAATACGCATGATGCTAAATTAGAGACAAGTGACATGCCTGTTTCTCATCAAGATTTGGAGATGTTCACATGCTGCAATGTATCTGGTGATGCTGCTCAGCCTTCATATGTTAGCAGTGAAGATGACAAGCACATGGCGTCTGAACCAAAGGACAGCATACCAGAATCTGAAAAGCAACAGCTGACTGATGTTGAACAGTTATCTTTGGAACCTACAGACAATATGGGAAAAGATGCATCGGCAATTCATGGTGAAACTGTGATAGGAAAAAAGCAGGATGCGGGAGCTTTATGCTATGAACCTCCTAGCTTTCCAAGCTTTGAAGGTCCATTTGTCAGCTGCGATCTTGTAACCTCTAGAGACCTCCCAGAATATAGTCCTCTTGGCATTCGAGAGTTGATGAGGTCATCCATGAACTTCTGCACTCCACTAAGGTTATGGAGCTCACCTACTCATGATGGTAGTCCTGATGCAGTGCTAAAGAGTGCTGCCAAAAGTTTTGTATGTACACCGTCAATAATGAAGAAACGACTGAGAGAGATCTCGTCTCCTATTCGAGATATAAGACTTGCAAAGAAATTGGGTACTGAAAAGGATTATGGGAAGTCAGACTTGTCACCCACAATAACTGAGAGATCTTGCATGGATTCCACTGGAGATGAATTACTTGACTTGATTTCTCATACGGCTGCATTTCAGGAAAAGAAACTTAAGTTTTCTCATGAAAACAAGGAAAATTTGAAAGAAATCACTGATCAGGGCGAAAATGAAGAAAATGCAAAGGAAAACCATTTGGAGAAAGGGAAGAGATGCTCCACTATGGACAGGGATACCACTTATAATTTAGTAAGTACTTTAATACTACAAATTCTTCCTTTATACTAAATATCATAGTTCTTTCAGGAAATGAAAAAAAAAACCTATGGCCTATCAATCATGGTAAGGTATCATGGAGAATGGGAACATCCCTCTGTCTGAAATACTGGTTACCAGGGAAAATACATAACTGACATGTCATATAAGGGTAGCATGGAGTTAGTAAATAATTCAGTAATTATCAAAAAATTTCAAGACTGATGTACTGTGAAGCTGTTAGCTTGAAATGATTTGTATGTTTATACATATTGCCTGATCTTGTTCTTACCACTTTGGTTTAATTAAGCAGTCTGCAGGGATACTTACTCAGAGCAATACCAATAACCTGAGTACACCTAAGCATGGGGCAAATCCAGCAAGTCAGAACCTAGATACCAGTGCAAAATCTTTGTCTAAAGACATAATATCATCTAGATCAAAACCAACAGAACTTGTTGTTGAGAAATCTTCACCGTGTATCAATGCAGATTATGAGTATGTTAACATGTAAGATTTCATACTCTCCTATATTTTCCTTTCCAGCAGTTTCTTTTTGAATTTTTGATGTTGATTCTGTGCCCTAACGGAAGCCATTTGGCACGATTACACTCTTAAGGGTGGGTTCCATGTAATATGTTGTCTTGTAGGAAACTTATGACAATCTGTACAGTGCTTTAACTTTTATCAATTCAAACATTAATTTAGAAAATACTTGGCAAGCTAAATTTAAGGTCACACAAGGTAGGATCACATCTGCAATGATGATATACGTGATAGGGTGGGATAGCACCAATTGAAGAGAAGCTTGTCCAACATTACTTGAGATGGTTTGGACATCTCTAATGGAGGCCTTCTGAGGCACCGGTACGTAGTAGAATTTTAAAACGTACTGAAAACGTAATAAAAGGTAGAGGTCGACCAAGACTGATATAGGAGAAAGTAGTTAAAAGAGACTTGAGAGATTGGAATGTATTTAAATAATTAACTTTGGATAGGAGCGCATGGAAGTTAGCGATCCACGTACCAGAATCATAAGAAAGTTTAGGGGCAGTATTTTAGACTCTTGGCTCAGTTGGCTAGTTGTACGGCTTAAAGTTTTAATATTGTAGGCCTCTAAGGCTTTCGTATCTTTGATCTTGAGGAGATTTTATTCCTAACCTACTCTAACTTATTTGGGACAAAAGACTTTGTTGTTGTTATTATTATATTTGGCAAGCTAAATTTACATTGATGATGATCTTTTATTGTTATTTTCAAACTCTTCTATGTATCCTTTTTTTTAATCTAACTGAGATTTCATATGGGGGACATATTTAGTGCAAACCAATAGCAAAAAATATTATGATGTATCATTTTTTATCTACTTGAGAATTTATGTAGCAGGACATATCTACTGCGAACCAATGTGTAGGTGCAATCATGAAACCACTTTGAATGAGGCTCTAAATCAACACCAATAATTCCCAAAATAAATTAGAGATTAGTCTTTGGAGTGTTGTGGCACTCTTTAAAATTTTAAATTAAAAAAGTTCAAAGTGAAATACTGTTACAATTTTTTCTGTGAATACTGAAAAGTAACTTGTCTTTTATTTTTTTCTTTTTGTTGAAATTTGTTGTCAGTCGTGATTTTGTTCTTTTTATATCCCCAAATGTATATTGGATTTTAATTTTTTAACTTGACAATTTTATGTGAAGTTAGATTAAATTGAGAAGTACATTTACAAATATTTTCTAAAATTTTCTTTGTTGAAATATAAGTGAACTGCTCGTTTTTCCTCATAAGTTTAAACTTTCGAGTGAACTAGTTGATGCATGAAACTCAATATGGTATCAGAGCCAAGAGGTCTTAAGTTCAAGACTCAGCTGGTGCAATTAAAAAAAATAATTACAGCCCATTTTTATTCCACATCGTAGGCCTGAGAGAGCTTACACATGAGGATAAATGTTGAAATATAAGTGAATTACACGTCTTTTCTCATTAACTTAGGTTTTTGGTGAACTGGCTGATGCATTAACTCAATATTGTATCAAAGCCAAAATGTCTTAAGTTCAAGACTCGATTGATACAATTAAAACAAATATTGCAGCCCACTTCTATTTCACATCTTAGGCCTGTGGGAGCTTATACGTGAGAGGAGTATTGAAGTATAAACGAATTGTCTGTCTTTTCTCATAAGCTTAAGCTTTTGGGTGAATTGGCTGGTGCATGCAACTTAATATTCTTATTGATTTGATTTTCAAACCAAAATGGTTTGTATGATTGTACCTAGCTATTTGTTTGTACTGGATATGCTTCCTTTATATTATTATATAGTTAGTCTATATTGCTCATCTATGCCAGATTCCATGTGGTGGCTAGTACCATTTCTGTCTAGTTATTGGTTTAGTCCTATTGGGGGAGGGTCCCCACACTACCCTAGGCTCACGATCGCTTCAGGCCCATGATCATCCCGATGCAACAATGCTTGTTAGAAGCTCTACCCCATGTCAAGGTACGTAAGGTTGACCTTGGCAGGGTCCAAGGCCAACCCTAGGCGAAGTATCCCGGGCGGAGTACGTGAGGCCGATCCCGGGCGAAGTAGGTTAAACCCTAAGGGTACTTGCCTTCCCCTCTCTCTATAAATAGGACTCCATGTAATAGGAGGGGGGAGGCCATTTTGTAACCCTAAAATACTCATATTGAATACACTTGGTTGTGTGCTTCTCCTTAAGTCCCCTTCACCTTCAGCGGTTTTTGTATCTAACCGGAGGTGCCCCTAAGTTTAATGTCCAGACTCGTATCGGCGATAGTTGGTGCTGTCCGTGGGGACGCGAGCAAGAAGCCATGCCGCCCAAGAAGGGGAAAGCACGGAAGGTCACCGAGGTCGGAGGTGCGAACCCGCCTCCGAGGCCGAAGTCGAGTTGGGTTGCAGCCCGTGTTGCCTCGGGGTCGAGGGCACCTGAGGCCCGATGGTTCGCAGCCAAAGCTCATCAAGCGGGGGAGCTCTGGGCTCGAGAGGGCACGAGCTAGGGTGTGACCCTTGCCAACTGTTGAGACACAAGGAACCGAGGAGCTAATTGGAGGAATCGCGCGTGTTGGTATAGTAGGCGACACGTACCGAGGACCTAGAGATTAAAGCCCTTCAACCTCCGACTGGGGCCCAAGATGCTGGTGACTTACGAGCACAAATCAACCAAGTACGAAGGGAAGCCCTAGCCTCAATGGGGAGCACGGGAACAAGCCACAGACACCAAGTGGTTGACACTTGACCCTGTTCGGGCTAGCCAGGCGCACGGCCCCATGCCCGATCCTGTGCTGGTGCCCCCTTGTGACTCCTCACCTCAAGGGGCTTGCGCCCGCGAGGCGGCCCACCTCGTCGACCACTCGAATCCGCTGAGCCCGGGCTTGCAAGCCACCCGGTGGCCCATACGCTTCCAGATGCCCGAGGTCACCAAGTACGTGGGGTGCTCTGACTCAGTGGGGTTCATTCGTGTGTACGAATTCGTCATAGCGGCGACAGGAGGTGTAGAGGCCATCATGGTGAAGAGTTTGCCCTTGTCCCTCTTAGGGGTCGCCCAATCCTGGTACCTCTCCCGCCCGCCATGCTTGGTGTTCTCGTGGGAGGAACTCCAGGAAAAGTTAAGCAAGCACTTCCATGGAAGCCGGAACAATTCTGTCACGTCCTCCCACCTGCACGCTCTCAAGCAAATGCTGGGCGAGTCCATCCGAGACTTCATGCGCCGGTTTGTTTACATCCATTGCTAGGTCCAGGGCATCTCCGACACGAGCACCGTTGAAGCAACGCGGCAGGCTTTGCACAGGGGGAGTTGGCCAACAAGTTGGATCTAAAGGAGCCAAGGACAGTTGCAGAGTTGCTTTTTATCATAGAGAAGTATTCCAAGTCCAAAGAGGGGAGGGCTCGCCGGGAGGAGGAGGCCTTGGCCACCATGGCCCTGGCACACCCGCTTGACTCTCAAGCTGTTGAGAGGCGGCATCGCCGCCATCGCCCCGTGTACCATGTCAAGTTTGAAGACACTCAATCGCACCGTGCTCATGATGGTCATCACACCAGCTGTAATGACGACCGTCACGACAATCGCAACGACGACTGCCGTGATGACTGTCGTGACGGCCACCAAAACCACCATAGAGGGCATGAACAGGAGGGTGGTCGAAGGTGGGAGAAACAACGTCCCTACCGCGGTGATAACTGACGCTTCGCGGTGCACTCTTATCGCCTCGGCCCGACAACTTTAACAACAGCAAGCCTAGGCCATGACAAACCTGAACCCACCTCCCACGCCTGTGATGACACTTGTGTTGCCCGCCCCAGCCACTCCACTTCGGTTGGAAGCCAGAGGGCAAGCTGTCGAGCCCCCGCGTCGCATAGTGCACACAATCACCGACGAACATTCATACACTTTCGTATCAAAGTGACGACACCGAGCCTAAGCCCGCCAAGTACACCACATCTCCGCCAACTGAGCTCCCACAGTCGGTCAACATCCCCATCACATTTGGCCTAGAGGATGCAGCCGGGGTTAGCCTCCTGCATGACGACTCCCTGGTGATTTCCGCCTTCATCATCGGGTGCGAGGTTAGGCGAGTGTTTGTGGATGGTAGGACTTCTGCGGACATCATGTTCGCTTCCACATTCGACAAACTCGGGGTCTCGCGGGCACCCCTATTAGAGCCTGGCGTCCCATTGCTCGGGTTCGGGGGCGACCCTGTTCCAGCCCTTGTATCGAGTTGATCGTGGGGTTCGGAGCCGGGGCTGGCACCTAAAGTGAGAGTGTAGTCTTCGACATCATCGATATCCTGTATCAGTACAATGCGATCATGGATAGGGTGGCCCTCAACCGTTTCGGGGCAAAGCCGCACCATGCTTATCTCTATATGAAATTGCCTGGCCCAGAAGGAGTCATCACCATGCGTGGCGACCAAGACCTTTCAAGGAGAATCGATGAGGACATCCAGGCGGCGATTTGGTACGTGCACTCGGTTGTCCCGGGAGCCACTGAAGACGTATGAGGGACCCGAGCGCCTTCTCCTAACAAATGGTTTCTCAAGCCGATGCCCGGTGGAGAGACTCGAGCCGAACCCTACTCGGAAGTCGATTCGACCAAGACCGTACTGTGCAGAGCTGGACCCCATGATAGCTAAGGCTGTCCTGGCCACCTTGCGAGCTAATCGTGACATCTTCACCGGTGGGCCAAGGGAAATCATTGAACACCGATTATCTGGGAAGCCCGAGGCCAAGCCAATCAAGTAGAAGCTCCGAAAAATGTCAAGCGAGCGTCAAGCCACTGTGAGACAAGAGATGGAGAAACTTCGCAACGCTAGGGTGATCCGAGAGGTGGTGCACCCTAAGTGGCTAGCCAACCCGGTCCTCGTTGAAAAGTCCAACGGGCGGTGGCGTATGTGCGTTGACTACACCAACCTGAGTCGCACATGCCCAAAGGATGACTTTCCGCTCCCAAGTATCGACCAGCTAGTCGACGCTACTTTGGGGTGCGAGCTCATGAGCTTCCTCAACGCCTACTCAGGGTACCACCAAGTATGGATGGCCAAAGAAGACGAGGAGAAGACCAACTTCATCACACCCTTTGGGACATTCTACTATTGTTCGGATGGCATTTGGACTAATGATTGCAGGTGTCACCTATGCTAGGCTTGTGCACAAGGCGCTTGACACTCAGATCAGGCGCAACGTGGAGGCTTATGTGGATGACACCGTGGTCAAGAGCACCCTCGTACAAGCGCATGCTGCCGGCCTCGAGGAGACCTTCGACAACATGCGCCGAACCGACATGAAACTCAACCCAGAGAAGTGCATCTTTGGGGTTGGAGCAGGGAAGCTCTTGGGCTTCCTAGTGTCAAAGCGGGGGATAGAGGCAAATCCTGCAAAGATCCAGGCCATCATTAACATGAAGCCTCCCCAAATGTCCGTGAGGTGCAAAAGTTGGCCACCAGGCTAGCCGCACTAGGGCAGTTTGTTTCTCGTTCAGCTAAGAGGGCTCCCTTTCTTCAAGACCCTACAGGGCTCGAACACATTTGAATGGAATGATGAGAGCCAAGCCGTCCTTGGTGACCTGAACTACCTGGTGTTTCCTTGTTGTTGCATAACCCCAAGCCAGGGGAGGGCATGCTCGCTTACGTCGCAGCAACTCCCATCGCTGTAAGCGCCGTGCTAGTTCAGGAAGAAGAAAGGAAGCAATACCCAGTGTACTATGTGTCCGAAGCTTTGCAAGGGGCTAAGGTGAGATACACCAAGTTGGAGAAGCTTGCTTACGCTATCCTCATGGCTTTGTAGCAATTCCGACACTACTTTTCAGCGCACGAGATCCAGATACCGTCATCCTTTCCGATTGGAGAGATGCTTCGTAACAAGGAGGCGTCCGAGCGAGTGGGCAAGTGGACTACTGAGCTAGCACCATTCTCAATCACCTTTGTTTCCCGCACTGCCATCAAGTCCCAAGTGCTGGCAGATTTTGTTGTGGAATGGATTCCTGTGAAGTTGCCCCCAGTTGCCCTGCCAGCTGACCCTCTTTGGGCCATCTATGTGGATGGCTTTTGGTGCTCGAAAGGCACAGGGGCTGGGGTGGTCCTTGAATCTCCGAATGGGACGCACGTCTTCTACCCTGCTCGCCTGAACTTTGAGGCCACCAACAATGTTGCTGAGTACGAGGCTCTACTACTCGAGCTGCGCAAGGCCCGAGCGTCAGGGGCCAAGCGGCTCCTGGTGAAGAGCGATTCCCAGCTCATTGCTTATCACATAGACAAGACTTACCAAGCTAAGGACCCAGTGTTGGTGAAGTACCTGGCTCTCGTCCGCGCCATGGAGAAGTGCTTTAGCGATATCATTGTTTGAAGCATCCTGTGATTGGACAACCTTGAGGCAGACATCCTAGCAAAGGCTGTTAGCACGCAAATAGAGACCTGCTGGTGCCTTTTACGAGGTACTAGCGGAGCCAGCGATGAAGGGGCTCCTGAAGGTGCTTGCCATTGGGGAGCAAGACTGGAGGAGATTAATCGTTGAATATCTCACCGACGGAGTCGAGCCCACGAATACCATCGGGCATGAAGGCTGAAACATCACGCAAGGGGCTTTGATGCACAATGACACCCTCTACAAGCGCGATGTCTGCCAGCCACTCCAATGCATGTCCAAAGATGAGGGTGCTGACCTATTTCGCGAAATATATCAGGAGGTGCTCTGTGTTTCTTGTTAGGCGGTCGAATCTTGCTCTTGGTGTTAGCAAGATCCTTACTCTCATCGAGAGGATGACACTCTTGGAGATGGGGCAATTTTCTTGTTGTTATTTCCCACACAATGCCATACCAACCTGAGGGGTTGGGGATACATATTTATAGGCCAAGATGGGCCAAGCATATGCTGTCCTAGAGATGCTAAAGCAAAGATGCTAGTCTAAGATGCTAAAACAAAAGCACTAAAGCAAAAGCAAAAAGCAAAGATGCTAGTCTAAGATGCTAAAGCAAAAGCTAGTCTAAGATGCTAAAGCAAAAGCAAAAGAGATGCTAAAGCAAAAGCAAAAAAAAAAAAAAACAGCAGACACAGCACAGACTTATCCATCACTCTCCCCCTAAGTCTTGTGTGTCTCCTTGTGTGGAATCTGAGCCATCCCGATCCTGGCGCGAAGCTCCTGGAACTTGATCCGCCCAAGAGACTTGGTCAGGAAGTCGGCGAGTTGGTCTTGAGTGTTGATGTAGGTGGCCTGGACACTCCCTTCATTTAGGCAGCTTCTGATGAAGTGATACCTTACCCGGATGTGCTTGCTGCGCTCATGGAAGACAGGGTTCTTCGCCAAGGCCAAGGCGGACTTGCTGTCCACCCTGAGCTCCACTGCCTCGCGTCCTCGCCAAGGAGATCGCCAGCGGTAGAGCCACCACGAGCCCGAGTAGAAGCGGTAGTGGCTGCAATGTACTCGCCTCGCAGACTAGACAAAGTGTCAGGTCTCGGAGGATCACCGCAATCAACCAAAAACTCATGCACACAATTTACGGATTGGACACGGATATATTTTGGTGCTGCTAACGAACACGACTTTTACAAGTTTATTCCTCTCCATTTATAGCAGATTACAAGGACTATAATTAGGAAATAAGAACTAAAGCGAAAGCAATAACAGAGTTTGGCACCATGGTCGGTTTGATTTTTCGGCCATATACTGACTTGCTCGACACCTCGTTTTGCAAAGGAAACAGAGAACAAAAGATCGCTAAAGAAGGAAAGCAAGCGCTAAGCGGATATGCAAAGATTATACTAACGGCGCACACGTGAAGCGTGGTTTATTCCAACAATCACCCCTAAACCACGACACCCCATGCGCGAGACTTACATGAGTGCTAGCTCGTCGTCGTCTTCGGCGGCGGTGCTTTCTCCTTCCTCGGCTCACGGCAATCCACGGAGAGGTGGCCATGTACGCCACGGTTGTAGCACCTTCCTCGCTCGCACGCAGCGCGAACGTCTACTTGTCCTCGAGCTCATCTTTGCTCGCATCGTCGTCGTCGTCGCTCGCCGCCGCCCTTTGCATGACCGCCGTTCTTGGCGAAGTCCATGCGCGCTCGCGCCTCCCATTGCCACAGCGGCGGCGCGCCTCCCATCGCTCCTCGGTGGCGGCAAGCGCCGGCGACGCCGCTCGCATCGCCTCGGGGCGCACCGATCTTGACCACTCGAGTCGTCCAACGGCTCTTGGCGACATCGTATTCAAGTCCATGAGCATCTCGATGGACACGGCGACTTGATTGTACTTCGCGGCACCACGCGGCGATTTCTTGGCAGACGCGCACCTCCTCGATGTTCTCCCGGCTCGCGCGATTCCCGCAGGGCGAGCCGAGACGCATGGCGGGTCGTCGATGGACTCAACACCGTTGAATGCCACATTCTCGAATTGCTTGAGGAGCCTGCGCGTTCGCCTCACACGCGCTTGTCGCCCATCCGCACGCCTTCACACCGCCCATGCCTCCTTGGCGCTTTTCTTCCGGCGAGACCGGCGCATCTCGTCGGCACCGCGCGGATGGCGGCCAACGCCACCCGATCCTCGCGGCGCTTCGGCGTCGCTCGTCTCCACGGCACGCCAGAGCCCGAGCGCCTCAAGTTCACCTGCATTACCAACGCCGCTCGTGGTAATTTGCCCGTCAACACCGAACTCCACCGACCAGCTGGACTCCTTGATGGCGCGTTCCACCATGACCTCACGTCGTGTGCTACTATCGCCGGACTTTGGGTCTTGGCGCCCGCCGAGACGATGGCGGCGTACACTCGCCACCGGCCATCGACTTGTCGCCGAATTTCACCGCTCTCGATACCAAATGTCGGTCTCGGAGGATCACCGCAATCAACCAAAAACTCACGCACACAATTTACGGATTGGACACGGATATATTTTGGTGCCGCTAGCGAACACACTTTTACAAGTTTATTCCTCTCCATTTATAGCAGATTACAAGGACTATAATTAGGAAATAAGAACTAAAGCTGAAAGCAATAACATGAGTTTGGCACCATGGTCGGTTTTGATTTTTCGCCATATCTGACTTGCACGACACCTCGTTTTGCAAAGGAAGCAGAGAACAAAAGATCGCTAAAGAAGGAAAGCAAGCGCTAAGCGGATATGCAAAGATTATACTAACAGCGCACACGTGAAGCGTGGTTTATTCCAACAAAAGCCACCACCGTTGCTTGACCGATCGCCACCGGTGATCGGACATTTGCCGAAATCTGACATCCGTGGTGCTCTTGCTCGTGTCGATGTTGCTTGGCGTGGTCGCGCCATCGCATGCGATGAAGTGCGCGCGCCGAGGCACCTTGGGTAGTGCAAGCCGTGGTCGGAGGTGCCCGCGACGTAGCGGAGGATCCTTTCACGGCTGCTTTGGTGCTCCATCGTCGGTCATTGCATGAGCCGGTGGCGTGGCCGACGGCGAATGCCAAGTCCGGCCGCGTGTGGACAAGGTAGCGAAGGTCGCCACAATACGCCGTCTTGCGTCGCGTCCGCCTCCTCGCCGTACTCTCACGACTCGGCTTGACCTCTCCTCCATAGGAGTGTGGTGCGGGTTGCGATCGGTGAGGCCGCCCGACTCCACGATGCGCTTGGCGTGGCGATCGCGAAGAGAGATCTGAGTCGTCTGGTGGACCTCGATCCCGAGGTAGAAGGAGAGGCCCGAGGTCGCTCATCCGGAAGGTGGCCTTCATCTCGCCTTGAATGCCTCGATCTCCTCTTCCTTGGTGCCGGTGATCACAAGGTCGTCGGCGTGAGCGCCTATCGGCCAGGCATTGCCTCCTTGCCCGCCGGTGAGACCGCGGCCTCGTGGCGCTCTGCTGAAATCCCATTTGCTTGAGGTGGAGTCGACCGTTCCAAGCTCGTGGTGCTGCGCCGCAAGTCGTGAGGGCCTTGCGCGGCGCAGACCTTGCTCTCCTGCCGGGATGATGAATCCGTGGTGTGACGTGAGACCTCCTCCTTCAAGTCACCGTTGAGGAAAGCGGACTTGGCGTCCATGTGATGGGCGCACCGGCTCTCTGGGGCTGCGAGGAAAGGAGGAGACGCGGACTCCATCCGTGCAGCGGCGCGAAGGCATCGTCGAAGTCGACTCCTCCCGCCGAACGAAGCCACGTGCCACGAGGCGCGCCTTGTGCTTGATCACTTCTCCAACCTCGTCTTTCTTGAGCTTGAAGACCCACTTGAGAGAGATGGCGTGGTGGCGGGTGGAAGATCGGCCACTCCCATGTCTTGTTTCGCTCGGCAGCGTCCATCTCCTCTGCATCGCGGCACGCCATGCCGCGTCTCTCTCCTCGGCGAATGAGCGAGGCTCGCCGTAAATCTGTGCGAGTGCGGCTCATTCGGTCGCTGCTGCGCTGATCCGAGGGACCGGCCGCCGCGAGAGATCGCCCACGCGATGCGATAGCGCGAGGCTCGCCGCCGTGGTAGCGTCGTCGATCCTCATCGTTGGACGGCGGAGTGGCAAACTCCACCGGCGCCGCTCGTCGTGGGCGAAGGAGTAGGCGCCGGTGTAGAGAGCGCGGCGTGGCCGACGGTCTTGGCGGTGGACTCGCCGGGCCCGTGGGCTTGCCGGGCCGGTGGTGGCGGTGGTGAAGGGCTCGCGGAGGTGGTGGCGAACGAGGTGGTGGGGTAGGCGAGCTCGGTGAAGGCGGTGCTGGCTCCCCGCCTCCTCGAAGTGGACATAGTCGGCAGCGAAATCGCCGTCGTCGGTCGGCCGTCATCCACCATCTTGCCCACGTCGGCCTGCGCCGTCGAACACGGCGTCACGCGCGTGATGCGCGCGCGCCGTGTCGCAGGTCGAGGACGCGGTAGGCCTTGGTGCCCTCGGCGTGGCCGATGAAGACCCTGGCGTGCTCGGTCGTCGAGCTTGCCGGCGTGGTTGAGCTCCTTGGCGAAGGCGAGCGGTAAGACACGGAGGTGGCTCGCGCGAGCTTGCGCCGTGCGGAGCCTCGTATGGCGTCTTGCCGTCGAGGGCCTTGGTGGGAAGCGGTTGAGCAAGTGGGCGGCGGTCATCACCGCCTCGCCCGATGAATGCCGCATCCTCTCTGCGTGAGGAGGCGCGCGCGGTGGCAACCACCGTGCAGTTGCGGCCGACGACGCCGTTCTGCTGCGGGGTGTCGGCGCGAGAAGTGACGATGGATCCTCGTCGGCGCGATGCGTCGCGAACTTCGCCACCGTGAATTCACCGCCGTTGTCCGTGCGTAGGACCGAAGCTTGCGGCGCACTCGCTCGCAGCAGCGGAAGGCGCTTGATGGCGTCGCCGTGGCGCCTTGGCGTCGGCGGGACGGCCCACATGTAGCGGGACATGTCGTCGACGAGGAGGAGGAAGTAGCGCCGGCCTCCGGTGTAGCGGTGTCACGGGGCCACAGAGGTCACCGTGTCGAGCTCGGCTTCTCCTTGGCGCGAAGCTCGCTGGCGAGAAAGGAAGCGCCGCGGCTTAGTGAGGACGCAGTGTCGCAAAAGCGCTCCACGTGGTCGACGTCTTTGCATGCCCCGCACCATCTCCTTCTTTGTCCGAGCCGCCTCGGGGCCTCAAAGTTGAGGTGCCCAGCGCTCGTGCCACCTCAAGCGTCGTCGTCGCGGCGGCCGCAAGACACGAGGTTGCGCCACTGCGCGTGAAGGGCGTGGCGGTTGCTCTGTGACCTTGACGAGGCCGCGGCGATGATCCCAGATCGCAACACCCGTGCTCGATCTCCACGCGCGATCCGTTCTCATCCGGTTGTCACAAGGCGATGATGGAGTTCCTCAACACGGGATGTAGTAGACACCGGTGGCGGCCGGTGCTCGCCCGATCTTGGCGGCGAAGCGACAGAGCCGACGCCCTTGATCTCCACGAGCGGGCGTCGCCGAACAGCGGTGCCTCGAGCGCTGAGTTGAGCTCGGAGAAGTACTCCGCCGCCGGTCATGTGGTGGGTGGTGCGGTGTCGAGGCACCACCGTCGGTCTTGTCGTTGCGGGCGTCGCGCCCGGAGGGCGTGTGCTTTTGGCTCGTCAAGGTGAAGGAGAGTCGCTGCGGCGGTGCGGCTGAGGTAGTTCCATGCTCGCATGAGCAATGAACAGAGCCGTTGCTCCTCCTCGCTGCGCGGCGTGGGCTGGCGCGTCGTGGTATCGACAATCCTTGGCCCAATGACCGAGCTTGCGCGCTTGTAGCAAGCGAAGTCTCGTGCGGTCTTTGCTTGCAGCGTTGCGCCCTAGGCGCCTCCACGGTCATTACCTCGCACGTCCTCGCGCCCTGCTGGCGTCTTTGCGCGCTTGCGCGCTTGCCACGCATGCGTCGCTCGTCGTGGAAGAAGGCTCCCATTCTTCCTGTCACCTTGGCCGTAGCCCACCGCTCCCGAGTGAGGAGGAGCTTCCGCCAATGGTGACGGGTCCCGCGAGGCGCTGTGGCTCATCGCCATCAGCGACCTTGAGGCGACCGCGCCTCCTCGATAAATCAACGTGGAGAGGTCCAGCAGAGACTCGATCGGCGAGCCATTTGCTTGTACTTCTGGGGCCGCAGCGGAAGAGCTTTTCCACGCCTCTCTCCTCGCGTAGGTGTCGTCGCCGAACTGCACCAACTTCGCAGCGAGTGTTGAGGCGGAGAGCAAAGTCATCAATGTCCTCACCGCTTGAAGGCGGGTTCTCCTCTCCTGCGTAGTGCCCGTAATGTAGACTTGCGGGCGCGGTCGGCTGCCGATGCGTCTTTGCGGCGATGGCGTCCCAAGCCTCCTGGCGATCGCTTGTTGGTAAGTGAGAATCGCATCTCGGGCGGGGCAGAGCGATGAGAGCATCGGCGCCGTCGATCTGGTCGTGTCGGCGTCGCCGCACGGATGCATCCCACATATGCCGCACTGGAGCTTTACCTTCATCACCGCGACCCGCTCGGCGTAGTTGGTCTTGGTGAGTGTGGGCACCCGCCGCCGGGCCGACGTCCTCGACGATACTGGTACTCGTGGTGCCCACTGCATCGGCCGGAGAGAGCGCGTCGCTGTGAAGGCCGCGACTCCGTCGACCGTCACGCCGCCGCCGTGCATGCCTCCTCCAGGCGCCGCGCGCGCGTCGCTATGCAGGCCGCCGCCGCGCTCGTGGCGTGCTCGGCGCCCATCGCGCTTCGCCTCATGCGCCTCCTCTCCAGACTCAAGGTCCGCGTCGGCGTTGTCATCCAGCGACGGAGCCGCTGCTTTATTCTTCTTGCGTCGACCTCATTCTTTGCCGCCGCGCTGCCGCATCTGCCGCCGCCACGCATCCACCTCGCTCGCCGCCGCCACCCGCCATCGCCAGCCTTGACGCCCTTTCCGCCGCCGCAGCGGCCTGTGTCGCCGCTCGCTCGCGTTCCTCTGCCGCAGCGAGCTCGGCATCTTGCCGCCGCCGCGTGCTCGAGGCGCGGCCGAAGGCCGAGATCGCATCTGCGGACATGGCGCGCCACCGGGGCTCGCTGCGTGGAGAGAGCGCCTCGATGAGCCGCTACTCGTGCGAGCAGGGAGAGGAGCGAGAGGCGACTCATTCTGCTGCTGCTGCTAGTTGGGGCTGCTGCGAGGCTGGAAGGGACGCTGGAGAAGGGATTGAGCAGGAGATGCTCAGGCTACAGGATAACCTCGCTCTGATACCACTTGTTAGGCGGTCGAATCTTGCTCTTGGTGTTAGCAAGATCCTTACTCTCATCGAGAGGATGACACTCTTGGAGATGGGGCAATTTTCTTGTTGTTATTTCCCACACAATGCCATACCAACCTGAGGGGTTGGGGATACATATTTATAGGCCAAGATGGGCCAAGCATATGCTGTCCTAGAGATGCTAAAGCAAAGATGCTAGTCTAAGATGCTAAAGCAAAAGCACTAAAGCAAAAGCAAAAAGCAAAGATGC
This sequence comes from Melocanna baccifera, assembly GCA_036346265.1. NCBI lineage: Eukaryota > Viridiplantae > Streptophyta > Magnoliopsida > Poales > Poaceae > Melocanna > Melocanna baccifera. Next base: position 21,721,878 of record CM070689.1, read on the forward strand.
TAGTCTAAGATGCTAAAGCAAAAGCAAAAAAAAAAAAACAGCAGACACAACACAGACTTATCCATCATTTCTCACCTTGCACCCCGCACCTTGGTCTCGAAAGCATTCAGACAAGGGTTCTACTAGCCCACCGCCCTACGAGATGCGGAGTCCCTTGTTCGCACATGCCTTGCCTGCCAATGGATAGGGCGTGGTACGAACTTTTCAACAAATGATCTGCAGCCAATACCACCATCGTGGCTGCTCGCTCGGTGGTGGGTTGATATGTCGATCCGTTCAAACCATAGACCAGGGGATACAAGTTCGCGGTAGTGGCCATTACTACTCTAAGTGGATCGAGGCTGAGCCGTTAGCCAAGATAACTTCTGCGATGGTCCAGAAGTTCGTATGGAAAAATATCATATGCCGCTTCGGAGTGCCAAGAGAGGTGATCGTCGACAACAGGACTTAGTTTGATGCAGCCTCCTTTCGCAAATTCTGCGTGGGCCTAGGAATCAACCTTTGTTTCGCATCAGTTGCCAACCCAAAAGCCAACGGGGTCGTGGAGAGGGCCAATGGCATTGTCCTATCGGGACTCCGCACCCGTTTGTTTGAACTCCCGAGAGGTTGTTGGGTGGACGAGCTCCAAAGCGTGCTTTGGTTGATGCGCACTTCGTTGAGCTGGGCCACAGGGTTCACCCCATTCAAGCTTCTGTACGGCGATGAGGCCGTCCGCTGGAGGAAGTCAACTTGGATCTCTTCGTACCATAATGGCCCTGAATGACGCCACCCGCCAGATCTCGGTGGAATCGACCGATGTCATCTGCCAAGAGGCAACTCTCAACATTGACCGATATCAAGCGGCAATGACTAAGACGTACAACAAGGCTGTCTGACTGTATCCCATCTAGGTTGGGGATCCAGTCCAGCATCGGCGTACGAAGCACATCGAGATTGACATTCACTTCGTTCGCGAGAAGGTTTCATTTGGTGAGGTTCGTGTTTTGCACGTACCATCCTCCCATCAGTTCGCGGACATCATGACAAAAGGTCTCCCGACGCAGCTGTTTCAGGATTTTCGATCCAGTTTTTGCATCCAGACTGCCGCTACGACTGCGGGCAGGTATTAGAATAATTAGATATATTTTCATATATGCGCTTACCATGTATGCGTCTTCCATGTATATGCTTTTCTTGTATGCGTTTACCATGTATGCGTCTTTCATGCATATGCTTTCCTTGTATGCCTACACCAGGCCAATATATATATACAAGCCACCCCTGCCATTTAGCTGTGCAGTGTTTGCTCCAATCTCTCTCTACCTTTCTACACCCAGGAGGAGTATGCGAGGCCGATCTAAGGAGGGTCTGGAGCCAACCTTGGGCGGAGTATGCGAGATTGACCCTAAGAGGGTCCGGGGCCGACCTCAGGCGGAGTACACGAGCTCAACCTCGGGAGGGTCCGGTGCTAACCCCGGACCAACCCTGGGGTTTCAGATGTAGCAGGGCCCGCGTGGAGCAAATGATAGGAATGCCTCTAGAAGTAATTAAATCCTAAAGGCAAAGTTGTAACCACACTTGCCTCCCCCCTCTATAAATAGGACCCTATGTAATAATATAGGGAAGGCTATTTTGTAAACCTAAAATAGTCATGTTGAATACATTTGGTTTTGCGCTTTTCCTTGAGTCTCTTCGCACCTTTAGCGGTCTTCGTATCCTATCAGGGGTGTCCCTAAGTTTACTGTCCGGACTCGTACTGATGACAAGCTCCAAACATGTTGACCTTAACATTTAGATTTGATCTAAATTAAATTGGTGCCAAGAATTCATTAGAGCTTAATGGGAGCCAGAAGGAAACCATCTGGTTCCCCTCAAAATGGCTAAAGCTGCTTGTTCTGAGTAATTCTTATTGGATCTTTTTTCCACATTGTACCAAATTTGTTAAGTTACAATAATATTTCCCAACTTGGTTAGAACCATAGCTCTGTGTAACCTGTTGTGAATTGAGTGCTTCTCTGGTTTGTTTGTCACAACACAAAACACAATCAAATCATGGTTGAGTTCCCTGGTAATTATGGTAGTCCGCCAGTTTTTGGAATGCTGGTTTGAAGATCCTCTCAGCTTTCATCATTTTCATCAAAAGTAAAAAACCATTCGTCTGAGGTTAACTTAATGATTTTAATCCATTAAATCACTGTATTTAGTATTTACAAGCTACTGACCCTTGTTTCACAACCGCATCGATAGAGGGAAAATAACTATTTGATTGTCGATATTCCTGTAATAATGACACCTATCCAAGATAATATGACTACAATGTTTGCATAGATACAATCATGATTTTGAAATGCTTTTTTTTTTGTCAGATTGGCTGATACCCCAGGTATCAAAAGAGGGTTAGAATCTCCTTCAGCATGGAAGTCCCCTTTGTTCACACCATTCCAGGTAAATTTATTTCATTTAATCTTTTCTTATTACTTGCTTGCATCAGTGCATCACAGTCATAAAGGCCAGTTTTTATTGCAATCAATACTTATAAATTAAAATTGAATGGCCTGGTCTAAGGAGATCTTTGTAAGTGTAGCACCCCATACTCTCAAGTATGCTATTTTATTATTGTTTTTGTAACGATTTGTATACCAATTACAATTACATTCCAAGTAGTACTTACTTGAGAATATTGGGTGCTACACTAATATGTATTTGTGGGTTGCCTATGCCTCAGAGCATGGACCATTATTGCTGTCTGGAGTGGTACTCGTGTGTATGATGGTAGTTTTTCTTCATAGCATTTAGTTGACTGCCTCATTTCCTATTGTCCTTTCAGGATGCATACTTCATGAGCCCAGCAGGCAGAACTTGCGATGCTTTAGGATTGGTGAAGCATATAAGCGAGCAAACAGCTGCTGCTCTGGAGGAAGCCCATGAGGTTCTGGCAAGTGGGAGCGCACAGAACCGACGTAGCAAGGAAAACTCTGAGAAGGAAAACATAGAAAATACTACTTTCAATCAGGAACTTGTAACAAGCAAGCTGCCATCCAAAGTCATGGTACGTAAGCTTCCCTAATGCCCACTTATGATTACTGTTACTGTCTTTTGCTAAATCGTAGTTCTGAGAAGATGCTATTGCTATAGTGTTGAATTCCTACGAGCTTCTTCAAACTAATTTCTTCAGAAATTGGAGTGTTCGTGGCCAAATTAGGCTAACTTTCATTCTTCAAACGTGTATGGATGATGTATGAAACAAAGAAAACATATAAATAGCCCAGTGAAACAAAAATTTGAACCTTTAGTGTTGACATCTCACTTTTTATGCTTTGTAACTCTTACTATTATGTTCAATAACTAAGCCCAACTTGTTCTGCAGGCGGAAGCAAGGGTTCTTGATTTCAACGAATGCACCACACCTGTGAGAGAGAACGAAGATGATAGAATGGGCAGCATTTTAGGAAGATCTCCAACTTCCTCTTATCTCCTGAAGAATGTCCGGTAGCCTTCAAGGAAGATTCTTGGGAATGCTTTTCTGATGCATAATCAGTACGTACATGCCTGTTGTTCCCATTAATTATATACTTTTTTCTCTTTTAGCTATATACAAATTGCTCTTTCCCTCTTATTGTATGCTCTATGTCATCCTAAACGGTGAATCTAGAAGGCAGCGAAATATGTGTACCGTTGAAACTTAGTCATGTACTTTTTAAATTAAATTTATATCTTTATTAGGGGTACATATTTGGAAATAGTCATTAAGTGCCATCGAGAAGAACACTGTTTCGTGTTACACCATTGAAAACGCCAATATAGATGTATTTGAACCTTTTGCACTAATTTTGGCATATACACCCTAGTGAAATGACCAATCTACCATGGCCTCCCTTATTGATCGGATATAGAAAGCATTCATATTGATTTTTGCTGATAACTTTTAGTTAAAAATGAATAGTAGTAGCTAAAAAGTGATTTTTAGAAAAAAAAAAGGATGAATGGTGCGAAAAGCGAAGAAGAGATACGTACGTGAGATAGAAGCAAGAGAAATGGTATATGTGATGTGCGTATGACTCTTGACTTATCCTCAGAGCAAGACGGGAACGAGAAAAGTGAAGAAGCCGCTTAAAAAAGCTAGACATTTACATTGTCTTTGTCTTAACCATATTTCATCTCCATTACGCCTCTGGCGGTTCCTCTAGTCTTCCACGAGTTCCACCTCGGGGTCAGCTTGATTTCCTCAAGGATGAGGATGGTGATGAGGTTATGGTGTACACACGGCTCGCAGAGTTGGAGTGGGCGCACAAGGCGCACAGGCCTCAAACTCGGCGGCGGAGCTTTAGTGGAGCGTGGACAGCGACGAGGGCAACAGAGGGATGCCGTGAGGGGTGAGCATTCGACAAAGGTGCGAGTGGCTGGCAGGAGGAGCGAACGGCGAAACGGCGAACTCAAAAAGAGAGGTAAGGAAAGGAATACATGCACTACGCATCTTTCATTTCGAAAGAAAAATGTTGTAATCTAGTCATTGCTGTCGATGAGCAAGAAATTGCAAGCATGAATTCTGCTGTATTTCCCCACTTATGTCTTATGTTAGTTTGAGTTAGGGCGTCGGCATCAAATTTCGTCATAATAACCATCCATGCACCGAATTTCTCCGTAACGTGATAAGCAATATTGTGCACATCATTTTATTGAGAAACAAGTTACTTTTCAACCCTCAATTATTGGGTTGGACTGGAAATCAAACTTAAACTTTAAACTGTTCATTTTATAATCTCAAACTTTTAAAACTGTCTAAAACATAACTATCACTCTAAACCACGTTGATTTTCGATAACGTGGTACCAAAATAGATGGTATTAGACTTACTTGGACAATGTTGGCATAAGCTTACTGATATGTCAAACCTTTCTCAGTCTCCCCCCGCAAGAGTTGGGGGCAGGCAGCGGCTGGGGGATAGGAGCTGGGCTTGTCGTTCGAGTACCAGTCATGCACTTCGGTGGTGGAGGGGGGATACCGTTCACGCAGCAGCTGCTGCACCAAGCGACCGCCGCAGAGCACCACCTCCAGCTCTTCCACGAGCAGCACCACCGCAAACCCCAGCCGTCGGCGCCAGCAAGGTGGGCCCTACAACACCACCTCAGCCTCAACATCAGGCGGCCGTGACGGAGAGCTCCGAGGCCACGAACGAGAGCGCCGTATCCCGCGTCGCCGCCCCTCTGGGCATCCCGCCGTTCTTGGCTGCTGCCATGAGCTTCAAGCTGGCGGTCGACGCCAGTGGCGGCAGCGACGCCACCGGCTGCATAGACGACGCCCTGAACGACGGAGGTGGCGAGGGCAGTGGCATGATGCTTCAGAGAGGCGGCGGCGACGACGACGACGACGAGGCGGGCATGGAGAGCCGGCTCCGACGGTGGCCCGGGGAAGGAGAAGCGTCCATCAAAGAACCCAGCTGGTACCTTGCTGCCACTAGAATTCATTGAAATCGTGGTCAATTTGCTTGCTCCCCCAATTCATGGTGGAAAAAGAAAAGAGAAAAGAAAGGGAAAAGAGAAGATTAAATCTTGGGGTGAATTTGTTTGCTTTGCTTTGGATGCTCGGGCGCGGCACGGGCGAAGCGCGTCCCAAACACCCCAATGGACCTCATATGCGCCCTACGCGCACTCGGCATGCGTTCGTGAAATTCGAGCGGTGTTAAACTTTCCACAAAGCGGGCGCGTCGGGTGCTCGAACCCGTCTTGACAAGCAGCGGCACGGGCGAAGCGCGTCCCAAACACCCCAATGGACCTCATATGCGCCTAACGCACTCGGCATGCGTTTAGTGAAATTCGAGCGGTGTTAAACTTTCCACAAAGCAGACGCGTCGGGTGCTCGAACCCCGTCTTGACAGCAGCGGCACGGGCGAAAGCGCGTCCCAAACACCCCAATGGACCTCATATGCGCCTAACGCACTCGGCATGCGTTTCGTGAAATTCGAGCGGTGTTAAACTTTCCACAAAGCAGACGCGTCGGGTGCTCGAACCCGTCTTGACAGCAGCGGCACGGGCGAAGCGCGTCCCAAACACCCCAATGGACCTCATATGCGCCTAACGCACTCGGCATGCGTTTAGTGAAATTCGAGCGGTGTTAAACTTTCCACAAAGCAGACGCGTCGGGTGCTCGAACCCGTCTTGACAAAAGCGGCACGGGCGAAGCAGCGTCCCAAACACCCCAATGGACCTCATATGCGCCTAACGCACTCGGCATGCGTTTCGTGAAATTCGAGCGGTGTTAAACTTTCCACAAAGCGGGCGCGTCGGGTGCTCGAACCCGTCTTGACAGCGCGCACGGGCGGCGAGCGTCCCAAACACCCCAATGGACCTCATATGCGCCTAACGCACTCGGCATGCGTTTCGTGAAATTCGAGCGGTGTTAAACTTTCCACAAAGCAGACGCGTCGGGTGCTCGGAACCCCGTCTTGACAAAAGCGGCACGGGCGGGGCGCGTCCCAAACACCCCAATGGACCTCATATGCGCCCTAACGCACTCGGCATGCGTTTCGTGAAATTCGAGCGGTGTTAAACTTTCCACAAAGCGGACGCGTCGGGTGCTCGGAACCCGTCTTGACAGCAGCGGCACGGGGCGAAGCGCGTCCCAAACACCCCAATGGACCTCATATGCGCCTAACGCACTCGGCATGCGTTTCGTGAAATTCGAGCGGTGTTAAACTTTCCACAAAGCGGGCGCGTCGGGTGCTCGAACCCGTCTTGACAGCAGCGGCACGGGCGAAGCGCGTCCCAAACACCCCAATGGACCTCATATGCGCCCTAACGCACTCGGCATGCGTTTCGTGAAATTCGAGCGGTGTTAAACTTTCCACAAAGCAGACGCGTCGGGTGCTCGGAACCCGTCTTGACAGCAGCGGCACGGGCGAAGCGCGTCCCAAACACCCCAATGGACCTCATATGCGCCTAACGCACTCGGCATGCGTTTCGTGAAATTCGAGCGGTGTTAAACTTTCCACAAAGCGGGCGTCGGGTGCTCGGAACCCGTCTTGACAGCAGCGGCACGGGCGAAGCGCGTCCCAAACACCCCAATGGACCTCATATGCGCCCTAACGCACTCCGGCATGCGTTTCGTGAAATTCGAGCGGTGTTAAACTTTCCACAAAGCAGACGCGTCGGGTGCTCGAACCCGTCTTGACAGCGCGGCACGGGCGAAGCGCGTCCCAAACACCCCAATGGACCTCATATGCGCCCTAACGCACTCGGCATGCGTTTCGTGAAATTCGAGCGGTGTTAAACTTTCCACAAAGCAGACGCGTCGGGTGCTCGAACCCGTCTTGACAGCAGCGGCACGGGCGCGAAGCGCGTCCCAAACACCCCAATGGACCTCATATGCGCCCTAACGCACTCGGCATGCGTTTCGTGAAATTCGAGCGGTGTTAAACTTTCCACAAAGCGGACGCGTCGGGTGCTCGGAACCCGTCTTGACAGCAGCGGCACGGGCGAAGCGCGTCCCAAACACCCCAATGGACCTCATATGCGCCCTAACGCACTCGGCATGCGTTTCGTGAAATTCGAGCGGTGTTAAACTTTCCACAAAGCGGACGCGTCGGGTGCTCGAACCCGTCTTGACAGCAGCGGCACGGGCGAAGCGCGTCCCAAACACCCCAATGGACCTCATATGCCCTAACGCACTCGGCATGCGTTTAGTGAAATTCGAGCGGTGTTAAACTTTCCACAAAGCGGGCGCGTCGGGTGCTCGAACCCGTCTTGACAGCGCGGCACGGGCGAAGCGCGTCCCAAACACCCCAATGGACCTCATATGCGCCCTAACGCACTCGGCATGCGTTTAGTGAAATTCGAGCGGTGTTAAACTTTCCACAAAGCGGACGCGTCGGGTGCTCGAACCCGTCTTGACAGCAGCGGCACGGGCGAAAGCGCGTCCCAAACACCCCAATGGACCTCATATGCGCCCTAACGCACTCGGCATGCGTTTCGTGAAATTCGAGCGGTGTTAAACTTTCCACAAAGCAGACGCGTCGGGTGCTCGAACCCGTCTTGACAGCAGCGGCACGGGCGGCAGCGCGTCCCAAACACCCCAATGGACCTCATATGCGCCCTAACGCACTCGGCATGCGTTCGTGAAATTCGAGCGGTGTTAAACTTTCCACAAAGCAGACGCGTCGGGTGCTCGAACCCCGTCTTGACAAGCAGCGGCACGGGCGAAGCGCGTCCCAAACACCCCAATGGACCTCATATGCGCCTAACGCACTCGGCATGCGTTTCGTGAAATTCGAGCGGTGTTAAACTTTCCACAAAGCAGACGCGTCGGGTGCTCGGAACCCGTCTTGACAGCAGCGGCACGGGCGAAGCGCGTCCCAAACACCCCAATGGACCTCATATGCGCCCTAACGCACTCGGCATGCGTTTCGTGAAATTCGAGCGGTGTTAAACTTTCCACAAAGCAGACGCGTCGGGTGCTCGAACCCGTCTTGACAGCAGCGCGGCACGGGCGGGCGAAGCGCGTCCCAAACACCCCAATGGACCTCATATGCGCCCTAACGCACTCGGCATGCGTTTCGTGAAATTCGAGCGGTGTTAAACTTTCCACAAAGCAGACGCGTCGGGTGCTCGGAACCCGTCTTGACAGCAGCGGCACGGGCGGGCGAAGCGCGTCCCAAACACCCCAATGGACCTCATATGCGCCTAACGCACTCCGGCATGCGTTTCGTGAAATTCGAGCGGTGTTAAACTTTCCACAAAGCAGGCGCGTCGGGTGCTCGAACCCCGTCTTGACAGCAGCGGCACGGGGCGAAGCGCGTCCCAAACACCCCAATGGACCTCATATGCGCCTAACGCACTCGGCATGCGTTTCGTGAAATTCGAGCGGTGTTAAACTTTCCACAAAGCAGACGCGTCGGGTGCTCGAACCCGTCTTGACAGCGGCGGCACGGGCGAAGCGCGTCCCAAACACCCCAATGGACCTCATATGCGCCTAACGCACTCGGCATGCGTTTCGTGAAATTCGAGCGGTGTTAAACTTTCCACAAAGCGGACGCGTCGGGTGCTCGGAACCCGTCTTGACAGCAGCGGCACGGGCGAAGCGCGTCCCAAACACCCCAATGGACCTCATATGCGCCCTAACGCACTCCGGCATGCGTTTCGTGAAATTCGAGCGGTGTTAAACTTTCCACAAAGCAGACGCGTCGGGTGCTCGGAACCCGTCTTGACAGCAGCGGCACGGGCGAAGCGCGTCCCAAACACCCCAATGGACCTCATATGCGCCCTAACGCACTCGGCATGCGTTTCGTGAAATTCGAGCGGTGTTAAACTTTCCACAAAGCGGGCGCGTCGGTGCTCGAACCCGTCTTGACAGCAGCGGCACGGGCGAAGCGCGTCCCAAACACCCCAATGGACCTCATATGCGCCCTAACGCACTCGGCATGCGTTTCGTGAAATTCGAGCGGTGTTAAACTTTCCACAAAGCAGACGCGTCGGGTGCTCGGAACCCGTCTTGACAAACGCGGCACGGGCGGCGCGCGTCCCAAACACCCCAATGGACCTCATATGCGCCTAACGCACTCCGGCATGCGTTTCGTGAAATTCGAGCGGTGTTAAACTTTCCACAAAGCAGGGCGTCGGGTGCTCGGAACCCGTCTTGACAACAGCGGCACGGGCGAAGCGCGTCCCAAACACCCCAATGGACCTCATATGCGCCTAACGCACTCGGCATGCGTTTCGTGAAATTCGAGCGGTGTTAAACTTTCCACAAAGCAGACGCGTCGGGTGCTCGAACCCGTCTTGACAGCAGCGGCACGGGCGAAGCGCGTCCCAAACACCCCAATGGACCTCATATGCGCCTAACGCACTCGGCATGCGTTTCGTGAAATTCGAGCGGTGTTAAACTTTCCACAAAGCAGACGCGTCGGGTGCTCGGAACCCGTCTTGACAGCAGCGGCACGGGCGAAGCGCGTCCCAAACACCCCAATGGACCTCATATGCGCCTAACGCACTCGGCATGCGTTTCGTGAAATTCGAGCGGTGTTAAACTTTCCACAAAGCAGACGCGTCGGGTGCTCGAACCCGTCTTGACAGCAGCGGCACGGGCGCGAAGCGCGTCCCAAACACCCCAATGGACCTCATATGCGCCCTAACGCACTCCGGCATGCGTTTCGTGAAATTCGAGCGGTGTTAAACTTTCCACAAAGCGGACGCGTCGGGTGCTCGAACACGTCTTGACAACAGCGGCACGGGCGAAGCGCGTCCCAAACACCCCAATGGACCTCATATGCGCCCTAACGCACTCGGCATGCGTTTCGTGAAATTCGAGCGGTGTTAAACTTTCCACAAAGCGGGCGCGTCGGTGCTCGGAACCGTCTTGACAGCAGCGGCACGGGGCGAAGCGCGTCCCAAACACCCCAATGGACCTCATATGCGCCCTAACGCACTCGGCATGCGTTTCGTGAAATTCGAGCGGTGTTAAACTTTCCACAAAGCGGACGCGTCGGGTGCTCGGAACCCGTCTTGACAGCAGCGGCACGGGCGAAGCGCGTCCCAAACACCCCAATGGACCTCATATGCGCCCTAACGCACTCGGCATGCGTTTCGTGAAATTCGAGCGGTGTTAAACTTTCCACAAAGCGGACGTCGTCGGTGCTCGGAACCCCGTCTTGACAGCGGCACGGGGCGAAGCGCGTCCCAAACACCCCAATGGACCTCATATGCGCCTAACGCACTCGGCATGCGTTTCGTGAAATTCGAGCGGTGTTAAACTTTCCACAAAGCAGACGCGTCGGGTGCTCGGAACCCGTCTTGACAGCAGCGGCACGGGCGAAGCGCGTCCCAAACACCCCAATGGACCTCATATGCGCCCTAACGCACTCGGCATGCGTTTCGTGAAATTCGAGCGGTGTTAAACTTTCCACAAAGCAGACGCGTCGGGTGCTCGGAACCCGTCTTGACAGCAGCGGCACGGGCGAAGCGCGTCCCAAACACCCCAATGGACCTCATATGCGCCCTAACGCACTCCGGCATGCGTTTCGTGAAATTCGAGCGGTGTTAAACTTTCCACAAAGCGGGCGCGTCGGGTGCTCGGAACCCGTCTTGACAGCAGCGGCACGGGCGAAGCGCGTCCCAAACACCCCAATGGACCTCATATGCGCCTAACGCACTCGGCATGCGTTTCGTGAAATTCGAGCGGTGTTAAACTTTCCACAAAGCGGACGCGTCGGGTGCTCGAACACCGTCTTGACAGCAGCGGCACGGGCGAAAGCGCGTCCCAAACACCCCAATGGACCTCATATGCGCCCTAACGCACTCGGCATGCGTTTAGTGAAATTCGAGCGGTGTTAAACTTTCCACAAAGCAGACGCGTCGGGTGCTCGAACCCGTCTTGACAACAGCGGCACGGGCGAAGCGCGTCCCAAACACCCCAATGGACCTCATATGCGCCCTAACGCACTCGGCATGCGTTTCGTGAAATTCGAGCGGTGTTAAACTTTCCACAAAGCAGACGCGTCGGGTGCTCGAACCCGTCTTGACAGCAGCGGCACGGGCGAAGCGCGTCCCAAACACCCCAATGGACCTCATATGCGCCCTAACGCACTCGGCATGCGTTTCGTGAAATTCGAGCGGTGTTAAACTTTCCACAAAGCAGACGCGTCGGTGCTCGAAACCGTCTTGACAGCGCGGCACGGGCGAAGCGCGTCCCAAACACCCCAATGGACCTCATATGCGCCTAACGCACTCGGCATGCGTTTCGTGAAATTCGAGCGGTGTTAAACTTTCCACAAAGCAGACGCGTCGGGTGCTCGAACCCGTCTTGACAGCAGCGGCACGGGCGAAGCGCGTCCCAAACACCCCAATGGACCTCATATGCGCCCTAACGCACTCGGCATGCGTTTCGTGAAATTCGAGCGGTGTTAAACTTTCCACAAAGCAGACGCGTCGGGTGCTCGAACACCGTCGTCGACAACAGCGGCACGGGCGAAGCGCGTCCCAAACACCCCAATGGACCTCATATGCGCCTAACGCACTCGGCATGCGTTTCGTGAAATTCGAGCGGTGTTAAACTTTCCACAAAGCAGACGCGTCGGGTGCTCGGAACCCGTCTTGACAGCAGCGGCACGGGCGAAGCGCGTCCCAAACACCCCAATGGACCTCATATGCGCCCTAACGCACTCGGCATGCGTTTCGTGAAATTCGAGCGGTGTTAAACTTTCCACAAAGCGGACGCGTCGGGTGCTCGAACCGTCTTGACAGCAGCGGCACGGGCGAAGCGCGTCCCAAACACCCCAATGGACCTCATATGCGCCTAACGCGCACTCGGCATGCGTTTCGTGAAATTCGAGCGGTGTTAAACTTTCCACAAAGCAGACGTCGGTGCTCGAACCCGTCTTGACAGCAGCGGCACGGGCGAAGCGCGTCCCAAACACCCCAATGGACCTCATATGCGCCCTAACGCACTCGGCATGCGTTTCGTGAAATTCGAGCGGTGTTAAACTTTCCACAAAGCAGACGCGTCGGGTGCTCGGAACCCGTCTTGACAGCAGCGGCACGGGCGAAGCGCGTCCCAAACACCCCAATGGACCTCATATGCGCCTAACGCACTCCGGCATGCGTTTCGTGAAATTCGAGCGGTGTTAAACTTTCCACAAAGCGGGCGCGTCGGGTGCTCGGAACCCGTCTTGACAGCAGCGGCACGGGCGAAAGCGCGTCCCAAACACCCCAATGGACCTCATATGCGCCCTAACGCACTCGGCATGCGTTTCGTGAAATTCGAGCGGTGTTAAACTTTCCACAAAGCGGGCGCGTCGGGTGCTCGAACCCGTCTTGACAGCAGCGGCACGGGCGAAGCGCGTCCCAAACACCCCAATGGACCTCATATGCGCCCTAACGCACTCGGCATGCGTTTCGTGAAATTCGAGCGGTGTTAAACTTTCCACAAAGCAGACGCGTCGGGTGCTCGGAACCCGTCTTGACAGCAGCGGCACGGGCGAAGCGCGTCCCAAACACCCCAATGGACCTCATATGCGCCTAACGCACTCCGGCATGCGTTTCGTGAAATTCGAGCGGTGTTAAACTTTCCACAAAGCAGACGCGTCGGGTGCTCGGACCCGTCTTGACAAATTCGCAGCGGCACGGGCGAAGCGCGTCCCAAACACCCCAATGGACCTCATATGCGCCTAACGCACTCGGCATGCGTTTCGTGAAATTCGAGCGGTGTTAAACTTTCCACAAAGCGGGCGCGTCGGGTGCTCGAACCCGTCTTGACAGCAGCGGCACGGGCGAAGCGCGTCCCAAACACCCCAATGGACCTCATATGCGCCCTAACGCACTCGGCATGCGTTTCGTGAAATTCGAGCGGTGTTAAACTTTCCACAAAGCAGACGCGTCGGGTGCTCGAAACCGTCTTGACAACAGCGGCACGGGCGAAGCGCGTCCCAAACACCCCAATGGACCTCATATGCGCCCTAACGCACTCGGCATGCGTTTCGTGAAATTCGAGCGGTGTTAAACTTTCCACAAAGCAGACGCGTCGGGTGCTCGAACCCGTCTTGACAACAGCGCACGGGCGAAGCGCGTCCCAAACACCCCAATGGACCTCATATGCGCCTAACGCACTCGGCATGCGTTTCGTGAAATTCGAGCGGTGTTAAACTTTCCACAAAGCAGACGCGTCGGGTGCTCGAACCCGTCTTGACAGCAGCGGCACGGGCGAAGCGCGTCCCAAACACCCCAATGGACCTCATATGCGCCCTAACGCACTCGGCATGCGTTTCGTGAAATTCGAGCGGTGTTAAACTTTCCACAAAGCGGGCGCGTCGGGTGCTCGAACCCCGTCTTGACAGCAGCGGCACGGGGCGAAGCGCGTCCCAAACACCCCAATGGACCTCATATGCGCCCTAACGCACTCGGCATGCGTTTCGTGAAATTCGAGCGGTGTTAAACTTTCCACAAAGCGGACGCGTCGGGTGCTCGGAACCGTCTTGACAGCAGCGGCACGGGCGAAGCGCGTCCCAAACACCCCAATGGACCTCATATGCGCCCTAACGCACTCGGCATGCGTTTCGTGAAATTCGAGCGGTGTTAAACTTTCCACAAAGCAGACGCGTCGGGTGCTCGAACCCGTCTTGACAGCAGCGGCACGGGCGAAGCGCGTCCCAAACACCCCCCAATGGACCTCATATGCGCCTAACGCACTCCGGCATGCGTTTAGTGAAATTCGAGCGGTGTTAAACTTTCCACAAAGCAGACGCGTCGGTGCTCGAACACCGTCTTGACAGCAGCGGCACGGGCGAAGCGCGTCCCAAACACCCCAATGGACCTCATATGCGCCCTAACGCACTCGGCATGCGTTTAGTGAAATTCGAGCGGTGTTAAACTTTCCACAAAGCGGACGCGTCGGGTGCTCGAACCCGTCTTGACAGCAGCGGCACGGGCGAAGCGCGTCCCAAACACCCCAATGGACCTCATATGCGCCTAACGCACTCGGCATGCGTTTCGTGAAATTCGAGCGGTGTTAAACTTTCCACAAAGCAGACGCGTCGGTGCTCGAACCCGTCTTGACAGCAGCGCGGCACGGGCGAAGCGCGTCCCAAACACCCCAATGGACCTCATATGCGCCTAACGCACTCGGCATGCGTTCGTGAAATTCGAGCGGTGTTAAACTTTCCACAAAGCAGACGCGTCGGGTGCTCGAACCCGTCTTGACAGCAGCGGCACGGGGCGAAGCGCGTCCCAAACACCCCAATGGACCTCATATGCGCCTAACGCACTCGGCATGCGTTTCGTGAAATTCGAGCGGTGTTAAACTTTCCACAAAGCGGACGCGTCGGGTGCTCGGAACCCGTCTTGACAGCAGCGGCACGGGCGAAGCGCGTCCCAAACACCCCAATGGACCTCATATGCGCCTAACGCACTCGGCATGCGTTTCGTGAAATTCGAGCGGTGTTAAACTTTCCACAAAGCAGACGCGTCGGGTGCTCGAACCCGTCTTGACAGCAGCGGCACGGGCGAAGCGCGTCCCAAACACCCCAATGGACCTCATATGCGCCTAACGCACTCCGGCATGCGTTTCGTGAAATTCGAGCGGTGTTAAACTTTCCACAAAGCGGGCGCGTCGGGTGCTCGAACCCGTCTTGACAACAGCGGCACGGGCGAAGCGCGTCCCAAACACCCCAATGGACCTCATATGCGCCTAACGCACTCGGCATGCGTTTACGTGAAATTCGAGCGGTGTTAAACTTTCCACAAAGCGGACGCGTCGGGTGCTCGGAACCCGTCTTGACAGCAGCGGCACGGGGCGAAGCGCGTCCCAAACACCCCAATGGACCTCATATGCGCCCTAACGCACTCGGCATGCGTTTCGTGAAATTCGAGCGGTGTTAAACTTTCCACAAAGCGGGCGCGTCGGGTGCTCGAAACCGTCTTGACAGCAGCGGCACGGGCGAAGCGCGTCCCAAACACCCCAATGGACCTCATATGCGCCCTAACGCACTCGGCATGCGTTTCGTGAAATTCGAGCGGTGTTAAACTTTCCACAAAGCAGACGCGTCGGTGCTCGAACCCGTCTTGACAGCAGCGGCACGGGGCGAAGCGCGTCCCAAACACCCCAATGGACCTCATATGCGCCCTAACGCACTCCGGCATGCGTTTCGTGAAATTCGAGCGGTGTTAAACTTTCCACAAAGCAGACGCGTCGGGTGCTCGAACCCGTCTTGACAGCAGCGGCACGGGCGAAGCGCGTCCCAAACACCCCAATGGACCTCATATGCGCCTAACGCACTCGGCATGCGTTTAGTGAAATTCGAGCGGTGTTAAACTTTCCACAAAGCAGACGCGTCGGGTGCTCGGAACCCCGTCTTGACAGCAGCGGCACGGGCGAAGCGCGTCCCAAACACCCCAATGGACCTCATATGCGCCCTAACGCACTCGGCATGCGTTTCGTGAAATTCGAGCGGTGTTAAACTTTCCACAAAGCAGACGCGTCGGGTGCTCGAACCCGTCTTGACAACAGCAGCGGCACGGGCGAAGCGCGTCCCAAACACCCCAATGGACCTCATATGCGCCCTAACGCACTCGGCATGCGTTTCGTGAAATTCGAGCGGTGTTAAACTTTCCACAAAGCGGACGCGTCGGGTGCTCGGAACCCGTCTTGACAGCAGCGGCACGGGCGAAGCGCGTCCCAAACACCCCAATGGACCTCATATGCGCCCTAACGCACTCGGCATGCGTTTCGTGAAATTCGAGCGGTGTTAAACTTTCCACAAAGCAGACGCGTCGGGTGCTCGGAACCCGTCTTGACAGCAGCGGCACGGGCGCAAGCGCGTCCCAAACACCCCAATGGACCTCATATGCGCCCTAACGCACTCGGCATGCGTTTCGTGAAATTCGAGCGGTGTTAAACTTTCCACAAAGCAGACGCGTCGGGTGCTCGAACCCGTCTTGACAACAGCGGCACGGGGCGAAGCGCGTCCCAAACACCCCAATGGACCTCATATGCGCCTAACGCACTCGGCATGCGTTTCGTGAAATTCGAGCGGTGTTAAACTTTCCACAAAGCAGACGCGTCGGGTGCTCGGAACCCGTCTTGACAGCAGCGGCACGGGCGAAGCGCGTCCCAAACACCCCAATGGACCTCATATGCGCCCTAACGCACTCGGCATGCGTTTCGTGAAATTCGAGCGGTGTTAAACTTTCCACAAAGCAGACGCGTCGGGTGCTCGGAACCCGTCTTGACAGCAGCGGCACGGGGCGAAGCGCGTCCCAAACACCCCAATGGACCTCATATGCGCCCTAACGCACTCGGCATGCGTTTCGTGAAATTCGAGCGGTGTTAAACTTTCCACAAAGCAGACGCGTCGGGTGCTCGAACCCGTCTTGACAGCAGCGGCACGGGCGAAGCGCGTCCCAAACACCCCAATGGACCTCATATGCGCCTAACGCACTCCGGCATGCGTTTCGTGAAATTCGAGCGGTGTTAAACTTTCCACAAAGCAGACGCGTCGGTGCTCGGAACCCGTCTTGACAGCAGCGCGGCACGGGCGAAGCGCGTCCCAAACACCCCAATGGACCTCATATGCGCCTAACGCACTCGGCATGCGTTTCGTGAAATTCGAGCGGTGTTAAACTTTCCACAAAGCGACGCGTCGGGTGCTCGGAACCCGTCTTGACAGCAGCGGCACGGGCGAAACTTTCCACAAAGCGCGTCCCAAACACCCCAATGGACCTCATATGCGCCCTAACGCACTCCGGCATGCGTTTCGTGAAATTCGAGCGGTGTTAAACTTTCCACAAAGCAGACGCGTCGGGTGCTCGAACCCGTCTTGACAGCAGCGCGGCACGGGCGAAGCGCGTCCCAAACACCCCAATGGACCTCATATGCGCCCTAACGCACTCGGCATGCGTTTCGTGAAATTCGAGCGGTGTTAAACTTTCCACAAAGCAGACGCGTCGGGTGCTCGGAACCCCGTCGGGTGACAGCAGCGGCACACGGGCGAAGCGCGTCCCAAACACCCCAATGGACCTCATATGCGCCCTAACGCACTCGGCATGCGTTTCGTGAAATTCGAGCGGTGTTAAACTTTCCACAAAGCGGACGCGTCGGTGCTCGAACCCGTCTTGACAGCAGCGGCACGGGCGAAGCGCGTCCCAAACACCCCAATGGACCTCATATGCGCCCTAACGCACTCGGCATGCGTTTCGTGAAATTCGAGCGGTGTTAAACTTTCCACAAAGCAGACGCGTCGGGTGCTCGGAACCCGTCTTGACAGCAGCGGCACGGGGAAGCGCGTCCCAAACACCCCAATGGACCTCATATGCGCCCTAACGCACTCGGCATGCGTTTCGTGAAATTCGAGCGGTGTTAAACTTTCCACAAAGCAGACGCGTCGGGTGCTCGAACCCGTCTTGACAGCAGCGGCACGGGCGAAGCGCGTCCCAAACACCCCAATGGACCTCATATGCGCCCTAACGCACTCGGCATGCGTTTACGTGAAATTCGAGCGGTGTTAAACTTTCCACAAAGCAGACGCGTCGGGTGCTCGGAACCCGTCTTGACAGCAGCGGCACGGGGCGAAGCGCGTCCCAAACACCCCAATGGACCTCATATGCGCCTAACGCACTCGGCATGCGTTTCGTGAAATTCGAGCGGTGTTAAACTTTCCACAAAGCGGGCGCGTCGGTGCTCGGAACCCCGTCTTGACAGCAGCGGCACGGGCGAAAGCGCGTCCCAAACACCCCAATGGACCTCATATGCGCCTAACGCACTCGGCATGCGTTTCGTGAAATTCGAGCGGTGTTAAACTTTCCACAAAGCAGACGCGTCGGGTGCTCGAACCCGTCTTGACAGCAGCGGCACGGGCGAAAGCGCGTCCCAAACACCCCAATGGACCTCATATGCGCCCTAACGCACTCGGCATGCGTTTCGTGAAATTCGAGCGGTGTTAAACTTTCCACAAAGCGGGCGCGTCGGGTGCTCGGAACCCGTCTTGACAGCAGCGGCACGGGCGAAGCGCGTCCCAAACACCCCAATGGACCTCATATGCGCCTAACGCACTCCGGCATGCGTTTCGTGAAATTCGAGCGGTGTTAAACTTTCCACAAAGCGGGCGCGTCGGGTGCTCGGAACCCGTCTTGACAGCAGCGGCACGGGGCGAAGCGCGTCCCAAACACCCCAATGGACCTCATATGCGCCTAACGCACTCGGCATGCGTTTCGTGAAATTCGAGCGGTGTTAAACTTTCCACAAAGCAGACGCGTCGGGTGCTCGAACCCCGTCTTGACAGCAGCGGCACGGGCGAAGCGCGTCCCAAACACCCCAATGGACCTCATATGCGCCTAACGCACTCCGGCATGCGTTTCGTGAAATTCGAGCGGTGTTAAACTTTCCACAAAGCAGACGCGTCGGGTGCTCGGAACCCGTCTTGACAGCAGCGGCACGGGCGAAGCGCGTCCCAAACACCCCAATGGACCTCATATGCGCCCTAACGCACTCGCACTCCGGCATGCGTTTAGTGAAATTCGAGCGGTGTTAAACTTTCCACAAAGCGGACGTCGGGTGCTCGGAACCCGTTGACAGCAGCGGCACGGGCGAAGCGCGTCCCAAACACCCCAATGGACCTCATATGCGCCCTAACGCACTCGGCATGCGTTTATCGTGAAATTCGAGCGGTGTTAAACTTTCCACAAAGCAGACGCGTCGGGTGCGCTCCTAATTCCCTCACGGAATTTCAGCAGCAATGATAAACTCGAACAAAGTTCAATAGATTGATTATTCTCAAAGGTGGTCTGAGCCCTTAGGCTGCCAATACATGGCTTATATAGGACCTTGGGACGTCCATAGAGTCCACAAACCTAGTACAACTCAACCTATATGGTTTTAGATCGAACTCTCACAAAAAGGAAACTAGATTTTACAGCCGTCACATTGTTTCAGCCATAACTTTTGATCCGTGATGAATTTGATGCTGGGACCAGATCCATTGCGTAGCCCTTGAAAATATCTTTCCAAGGAGTACAAGAACACCCAAATCGGACTCCGTTTGTGAAAGTTATGACCTTTTTAGTAAGTGCCTGTCAGGCTGTCCCGAACCGAATCCGAATTGAATTCTGAGTTGAATCCGAGTTTGAATCCAATTGGCCTTGTGGGAGGTACGAATTTGGCTGAATAATCTTATCCAAAACTTGTAGTTTAAGTCCTTGGTCTTCTCCCTTTTGCTCTCCCACTGAATGAGCTTTCTTCCTTCATGTCTTTGACACCTAATGTGGTTTTCCTCTTCCTTTTGCGTCTCCATTGCTTTGCCATCGACAAACCTAAGAATGCACCATTTAATGACATGAGGTAGTATTCTATTCTTATGAATAACAACATTATATTTAGTTTGGAATGAGTTCACCTGGCAATGTTTGATGCGGCTCAATAACTCTTTCCAGTTGAATAATATATTTAACTGAAAAGTACATGACACGTGCGTATCCGCATCATCCTCCCCTTCTTCAAGAAAAGCCGTCCTCGGCTTTTGATAACCTGAAATTGTACTAAACAAAGAATACAACGTGTATGCATGGTATATATATTTGTCATCAACACTTCTTGTTAGCACATCATGAACATCTGAAGGTGTAATAAACGAAAAGAACAACACATACGCATGGTATATGTAAGAGTCAATTGTTGTGCCATTTTCATTATTTTGCATAAACCGATGAATATAGTAGCAACCAAAATATGCATGCATTGCAATATTGTTTTTCACATCATTCTCCCTCCCATAAAAGAAAGTCGTCCTCGACTTTTCTATAGACAAATCATTAATAGGGAAAAATCAGATTTATTTGTTCATACATAGGAAAGAAAATTTTGAGCAGCCTCCATGCTTCAACTGCGCTACTCTGATTATTTTTACATGGTTGTACATTAAAGATCGAACAAGTAGACTTATGAAATCTTTGTAAACAGTACGTGCAATTGTTGAAATTAATCTCATTGTGATCATAACATAGCATAAAAGATTGTTTATCCATAATATGCGATTTCAATTCTGTAAGCTTATCACATGTAATGCAAATTCTGTGAACATAAAATTTGTCATCTACACCATAATCTCCAATCAAATTGAACTTATATGTGTAGGCATAGGTACTAACTAGTGATTTTGAACTTGAAATTTCAGCAACATTATAAATCACACTAGATAGCTCTCTAGGATCATCAAACATAATATAGCACAAAGAATCATTAGGAGATATTCTAGTAAGAACTTCCTTATGAGTAATCAATTCCACATTATGTAAATTGAGCAAAGAAATTTCAGAACATGGAATTGTTGGTTGATCATATGAGTACTCACAATTACTCACCTTTGCACAATTAAATTCAGCACCAATAGTGTTACCTTTGTCATCCTCCTCAAATGATGTAGGCGCTGGGTGTTTAAAATTATTAGGATGCACCCACGGGGCAGCAAGCACTTTATCCCTTCCCGTGGTTATCTCCTCCTCATTTGGCTTCAAAGGTGCGGTTGTTGAATGTTCAATTCTTCATCTTTGATGTCAACCTGCACAATGTGAGAAACAACACTAGAAGTAGATATTAATGTGTTAGTTTCAGATGCATCCTCACTTTGTCTATCTTCTACTTCTATCTTTTCTTTTGGTGTCTCTCTCACACTCTCAATTTGGATGCTCTCAACCTCACATATGGTGGAATCACACAACTCAGTCTTTTTATCACTCTCACTCAATTTGGCTATGTGGCTCTCATCCTCACATGGGTTGTGGTGTATCTTAGGAGCTATATGTAGTTTTGGAATACTATATATCTCCTTGACCGAAGGAAAGTCCATGCTCAGTCATCTTCTCATGTGTCACACTAGTAGAGGCAGCAGAATTGAAGTATGGACTGGGAGAAAACTGTGGTGTACGTCTCTCCATAAGTCTCTTCTCCTCTTGAATAGCACAATTCACAAGATCTTGCACACTACCAAAATATTTATGTTGAAGTGTAGCGGCAATCTTAAATTCAATCCTCTTTTGAAGTATGTCTTCTTTTGTAGTTCACTAATGACACCGGCTCGGCGTAATGCATCTTGTAGCTCAAAATAATATTCTTGCACTGTATTACTCCCTTGTGTGATACTCTCCAAATAGCGAAGCAATCCCTGTGCATAATAGGGTGGCACAAATTCTCTCCTCATCAGTGCCTTCAAATCTGACCAAGATTTAATGAATTCGTTTCCAGATTGTTGATGCCACCAACTATAAGCATAATCTTCAAATTCTCTAGTGGCACACATCACCTCTTGGTCTTTGGAAAGCTTTTGAAATCTAAATATTTTCTCCATTCGCCATTCCCACTCAAGATACTCCTCTGGATCTTCACTGCCATAGAAAGAATTAAAGCTATCTTCGACTTGTTGTGGATGAAGTGCCCGCATAACATCATTCACGATGTTGAGCGTAACACTTTCATTTGATGATTGAATTCAATGCGCATATCTTGTGCGAAATTGTTCATCTTGGTATTGAGTTGCGCTTTCAAGGTGGAAGAAGTAGTGGTGAACTCATTGCGCAAAGTTCCCCTCAAAGTGTGGAATTGAAAACGATCCACCGGGGTATGCTTCTCTTCCATATTATCGTATCCACCTGTCATGATTAGTGGTACAAAGAACACAAATACCACAACATATATTCGATATGTGGAGTTCACTCTATCTCACTTTTTCCTCACCAAGTAAAGTTCTTACCTTTCCAAAGTGAATTGAGGCCAAAAAGAAACTTACACTTGGTGGTGGCTACAATAGCAAGTGATGATCAAGCGGTTTAAAGTGACCCACAATTGCACGGCAAAGGATATTTAGTGGAGCTTGGTTGGAAGTGTTTATCCTACACAATCTGAATTTCACGATGTTGTTGAATTAAGTAATAATCCAAGCTAGAAAATATTGCCTATGTGCGATCCAAATGATATAAGTGAAGTATATGAGCACTGCAATGATCAATGTGACTCAATGCAAACAAAGGAATGAGCTAAAGGAAACAATCGGGAATATTAGCTCGTTTTGCACCAAGTACTAGGAGAGACGCTAGCCAATTGCAATAATATGAATTTGAGGGCACAAGATTGTCCAAAGAAATTAAATACACAAGCTGAATTTATGGACTAAGATTAACTCACCCAAATTCGCCCAATTCTTCCTTTTCTTGCTTTCTTTTTCTTTCTTTCTTTTTTTTTTGCTCAAGCCGTGGCTCTTTTTTTTCAATTGGCTGCCTTCTTTTTTTTTTTTTTGGCTTTTTTTTTTTATACTCAAGGCGAACTAGGTTTAATTGTTAAGTAAGTCCAAAGTTGTTCAGCAATGTGTAGATAATTCTAAAACAGCCCTAAAACAATTATCAAAGACTAGTCTCAAGGTTCAAAGGATTTAAATAAAGACCTGAATATGTGCAACTAAGATTCTTGTGGCCAAATCAATCAAGAAAAATAAAACCCAGATATATTCAGATGTGATATTCTTTCAAGATGCACAAAGATCTTATGTGGACAGCAAGAACAAGATTTCAAAAAGTAAATTGAATCTACTTTTTTTGGATGCTAATTGAAAGATCAACTAGCGGATTTTCAAGGGTTCAAAATAACAACGATGAAGCAACGTAAAAGGACACTAAGATCAACACGTAAACAAAATTTCTAATGGATCAAAACTTAATAAAACTCACGAAAATAACAGATCGAAACTAGGGTTTGGATTTTTTTGTTGCAATTTTCGGTTTATTGGACTATAGGACAGAAATAAATCAATCTAAAAGTAAAGGGATAAGATCCTACAGAGTAAACGCTCTCGATGCGGATGATGCGGGGTGCGATCTTCTCGGCGTAGGATGGATACTCGCGGGAGTCTTGATGAATCGTAGCTATCCTCCAATGCCAATGCAAGGGCGAACACTCTTTAATCCGCCAAAACACACTCGCGTCGATTTCGCGACCACCAGCGAAGATCTATCGTGCACCCAATTCCCAGCGGAAAGGCTGAGCGATCTTGATTGAAGAACACTCCTAATTCCCTCACGAATTTCAGCAACAATGATAAACTCGAACAAAGTTCAATAGATTGATTATTCTCAAAGGTGGTCTGAGCCCTTAGGCTGCCAATACATGGCTTATATAGGACCTTGGGACGTCCATAGAGTCCACAAACCTAGTACAACTCAACCCTATATGGTTTTAGATCGAACTCTCACAAAAAGGAAACTAGATTTTACAGCCGTCACATTGTTTCAGCCATAACTTTTGATCCGTGACGAATTTGATGTTGGGACTAGATCCATTGCGTAGCCCTTGAAAATATCTTTCCAAGGAGTACAAGAACACCCAAATCGGACTCCGTTTGTGAAAGTTATGACCTTTTTAGTAAGTGCCTGTCAGGCTGTCCCGAACCGAATCCGAATTGAATTCTGAGTTGAATCCGAGTTTGAATCAATTGGGCTTGTGGGAGGTACGAATTTGGCTGAATAATCTTATCCAAAACTTGTAGTTTAAGTCCTTGGTCTTCTCCCTTTTGCTCTCCCACTGAATGAGCTTTCTTCCTTCATGTCTTTGACACCTAATGTGGTTTTCCTCTTCCTTTTGCGTCTCCATTGCTTTGCCATCGACAAACCTAAGAATGCACCATTTAATGACATGAGGTAGTATTCTATTCTTATGAATAACAACATTATATTTAGTTTGGAATGAGTTCACCTGGCAATGTTTGATGCGGCTCAATAACTCTTTCCAGTTGAATAATATATTTAACTGAAAAGTACAAGACACGTGCGTATCCGCATGCGTTTCGTGAAATTCGAGCGGTGTTAAACTTTCCACAAAGCAGACGCGTCGGTGCTCGAACACCGTCAGCAGCAGCGGCACGGGCGAAAGCGTCCCAAACACCCCAATGGACCTCATATGCCCTAACGCACTCCGGCATGCGTTTCGTGAAATTCGAGCGGTGTTAAACTTTCCACAAAGCGGGCGCGTCGGGTGCTCGAACCCGTCTGAGCAGCAGCGGCACGGGCGAAGCGCGTCCCAAACACCCCAATGGACCTCATATGCGCCTAACGCACTCCGGCATGCGTTTACGTGAAATTCGAGCGGTGTTAAACTTTCCACAAAGCAGACGCGTCGGGTGCTCGAACCCGTCGAGCAACAGCGGCACGGGCGAAGCGCGTCCCAAACACCCCAATGGACCTCATATGCGCCTAACGCACTCCGGCATGCGTTTACGTGAAATTCGAGCGGTGTTAAACTTTCCACAAAGCGGGCGCGTCGGGTGCTCGGAACCCGTCGAGACAACAAGCGGCACGGGCGAAAGCGCGTCCCAAACACCCCAATGGACCTCATATGCGCCCTAACGCACTCCGGCATGCGTTTACGTGAAATTCGAGCGGTGTTAAACTTTCCACAAAGCAGACGCGTCGGGTGCTCGGAACCCGTCGAGACAGCAGCGGCACGGGCGAAGCGCGTCCCAAACACCCCAATGGACCTCATATGCGCCCTAACGCACTCGGCATGCGTTTCGTGAAATTCGAGCGGTGTTAAACTTTCCACAAAGCGGACGCGTCGGGTGCTCGGAACCCCGTCGACGACAGCGGGCACGGGCGAAGCGCGTCCCAAACACCCCAATGGACCTCATATGCGCCTAACGCACTCCGGCATGCGTTTAGTGAAATTCGAGCGGTGTTAAACTTTCCACAAAGCGGACGCGTCGGGTGCTCGGAACACCGTCGAGAAAGCAGCGGCACGGGCGAAAGCGCGTCCCAAACACCCCAATGGACCTCATATGCGCCCTAACGCACTCGGCATGCGTTTACGTGAAATTCGAGCGGTGTTAAACTTTCCACAAAGCGGACGCGTCGGGTGCTCGGAACACCGTCGAGCAGCAGCGGCACGGGCGAAGCGTCCCAAACACCCCAATGGACCTCATATGCGCCCTAACGCACTCGGCATGCGTTTCGTGAAATTCGAGCGGTGTTAAACTTTCCACAAAGCAGACGCGTCGGGTGCTCGGAACCGTCGACAGCGCGGCACGGGCGAAGCGCGTCCCAAACACCCCAATGGACCTCATATGCGCCCTAACGCACTCGGCATGCGTTTACGTGAAATTCGAGCGGTGTTAAACTTTCCACAAAGCAGACGCGTCGGTGCTCGAACCCGTCGACGACAGCAGCGGCACGGGCGAAGCGCGTCCCAAACACCCCAATGGACCTCATATGCGCCCTAACGCACTCGGCATGCGTTTACGTGAAATTCGAGCGGTGTTAAACTTTCCACAAAGCAGACGCGTCGGTGCTCGAACACCGTCGACAGCAGCGCGGCACGGGCGAAGCGCGTCCCAAACACCCCAATGGACCTCATATGCGCCCTAACGCACTCCGGCATGCGTTTACGTGAAATTCGAGCGGTGTTAAACTTTCCACAAAGCGGGCGCGTCGGGTGCTCGAACACCGTCGAGCAACGCGGCACGGGGCGAAGCGCGTCCCAAACACCCCAATGGACCTCATATGCGCCCTAACGCACTCCGGCATGCGTTTAGTGAAATTCGAGCGGTGTTAAACTTTCCACAAAGCGGGCGCGTCGGTGCTCGAACACTCGTCGAGCAAACACAAAGCGGCACGGGCGAAGCGCGTCCCAAACACCCCAATGGACCTCATATGCGCCCTAACGCACTCGGCATGCGTTTCGTGAAATTCGAGCGGTGTTAAACTTTCCACAAAGCGGGCGCGTCGGGTGCTCGGAACCCGTCGAGACAACAGCGCGGCACGGGCGAAGCGCGTCCCAAACACCCCAATGGACCTCATATGCGCCCTAACGCACTCGGCATGCGTTTCGTGAAATTCGAGCGGTGTTAAACTTTCCACAAAGCGGACGCGTCGGTGCTCGGAACCGTCGCGACAGCAGCGGCACGGGCGAAGCGCGTCCCAAACACCCCAATGGACCTCATATGCGCCCTAACGCACTCGGCATGCGTTTCGTGAAATTCGAGCGGTGTTAAACTTTCCACAAAGCGGAGCGCGTCGGGTGCTCGGAACCCGTCGACAGCAGCGGCACGGGGCGAAAGCGCGTCCCAAACACCCCAATGGACCTCATATGCGCCCTAACGCACTCGGCATGCGTTTAGTGAAATTCGAGCGGTGTTAAACTTTCCACAAAGCGGGCGCGTCGGGTGCTCGGAACCCGTCGAGACAAAGCAGCGGCACGGGCGAAGCGCGTCCCAAACACCCCAATGGACCTCATATGCGCCCTAACGCACTCGGCATGCGTTTACGTGAAATTCGAGCGGTGTTAAACTTTCCACAAAGCAGACGCGTCGGGTGCTCGGAACACCGTCGACAACAGCGGCACGGGCGAAAGCGCGTCCCAAACACCCCAATGGACCTCATATGCGCCCTAACGCACTCGGCATGCGTTTCGTGAAATTCGAGCGGTGTTAAACTTTCCACAAAGCGGGCGCGTCGGGTGCTCGGACACCGTCGACGACAGCAGCGGCACGGGCGAAAGCGCGTCCCAAACACCCCAATGGACCTCATATGCGCCCTAACGCACTCGGCATGCGTTTCGTGAAATTCGAGCGGTGTTAAACTTTCCACAAAGCAGACGCGTCGGGTGCTCGAACACCGTCGAGACGACAGCGCGGCACGGGCGAAGCGCGTCCCAAACACCCCAATGGACCTCATATGCGCCTAACGCACTCGGCATGCGTTTCGTGAAATTCGAGCGGTGTTAAACTTTCCACAAAGCAGACGCGTCGGTGCTCGAACCCGTCGACAGCAGCGCGGCACGGGCGAAGCGCGTCCCAAACACCCCAATGGACCTCATATGCGCCCTAACGCACTCGGCATGCGTTTCGTGAAATTCGAGCGGTGTTAAACTTTCCACAAAGCAGGCGCGTCGGGTGCTCGGAACCCCGTCGACAACAGCGGCACGGGCGAAAGCGCGTCCCAAACACCCCAATGGACCTCATATGCGCCCTAACGCACTCGGCATGCGTTTCGTGAAATTCGAGCGGTGTTAAACTTTCCACAAAGCGGACGCGTCGGTGCTCGGAACACCGTCTTGACAGCAGCGGCACGGGCGAAAGCGCGTCCCAAACACCCCAATGGACCTCATATGCGCCTAACGCACTCGGCATGCGTTTAAATTCGTGAAATTCGAGCGGTGTTAAACTTTCCACAAAGCGGGCGCGTCGGGTGCTCGAACCCGTCTTGAGCAGCGGCGGCACACGGGTGCGAAGCGCGTCCCAAACACCCCAATGGACCTCATATGCGCCTAACGCGCACTCCGGCATGCGTTTCGTGAAATTCGAGCGGTGTTAAACTTTCCACAAAGCGGACGCGTCGGGTGCTCGGAACCCGTCGACAGCAGCGGCACGGGCGAAGCGCGTCCCAAACACCCCAATGGACCTCATATGCGCCCTAACGCACTCGGCATGCGTTTAGTGAAATTCGAGCGGTGTTAAACTTTCCACAAAGCGGGCGCGTCGGGTGCTCGAACCCGTCGAGAAAGCAGCGGCACGGGGCGAAGCGCGTCCCAAACACCCCCAATGGACCTCATATGCGCCCTAACGCACTCCGGCATGCGTTTACGTGAAATTCGAGCGGTGTTAAACTTTCCACAAAGCAGACGCGTCGGGTGCTCGGAACCCGTCGAAGCGAAACAGCAGCGGCACGGGCGAAATTCGCGTCCCAAACACCCCAATGGACCTCATATGCGCCCTAACGCACTCGGCATGCGTTTCGTGAAATTCGAGCGGTGTTAAACTTTCCACAAAGCAGACGCGTCGGGTGCTCGGAACCGTCTTGACAGCAGCGGCACGGGCGAAGCGCGTCCCAAACACCCCAATGGACCTCATATGCGCCCTAACGCACTCCGGCATGCGTTTCGTGAAATTCGAGCGGTGTTAAACTTTCCACAAAGCGGGCGCGTCGGGTGCTCGGAACCGTCGACGAGCAGCAGCGGCACGGGCGAAGCGCGTCCCAAACACCCCAATGGACCTCATATGCCCTAACGCACTCGGCATGCGTTTCGTGAAATTCGAGCGGTGTTAAACTTTCCACAAAGCGGGCGCGTCGGGTGCTCGAAACCCGTCGACAACAGCGGCACGGGCGAAACGCGTCCCAAACACCCCAATGGACCTCATATGCGCCTAACGCACTCGGCATGCGTTTACGTGAAATTCGAGCGGTGTTAAACTTTCCACAAAGCGGACGCGTCGGGTGCTCGAACCCGTCGAGCAGCAGCGGCACGGGGCGAAGCGCGTCCCAAACACCCCAATGGACCTCATATGCGCCTAACGCACTCGGCATGCGTTTCGTGAAATTCGAGCGGTGTTAAACTTTCCACAAAGCAGACGCGTCGGGTGCTCGGAACCCGTCGAGACAGCAGCGGCACGGGCGAAGCGCGTCCCAAACACCCCAATGGACCTCATATGCGCCCTAACGCACTCGGCATGCGTTTCGTGAAATTCGAGCGGTGTTAAACTTTCCACAAAGCGGACGCGTCGGGTGCTCGGAACCCGTCGAGACAGCAAACTTTCCACAAAGCAGCGGCACGGGCGAAGCGCGTCCCAAACACCCCAATGGACCTCATATGCGCCTAACGCACTCCGGCATGCGTTTACGTGAAATTCGAGCGGTGTTAAACTTTCCACAAAGCGGGCGCGTCGGGTGCTCGAACACCGTCGACAACAGCGGCACGGGCGAAGCGCGTCCCAAACACCCCAATGGACCTCATATGCGCCCTAACGCACTCCGGCATGCGTTTCGTGAAATTCGAGCGGTGTTAAACTTTCCACAAAGCGGACGCGTCGGGTGCTCGAACCCGTCTGACACAGCGGCACGGGCGAAGCGCGTCCCAAACACCCCAATGGACCTCATATGCGCCTAACGCACTCGGCATGCGTTTCGTGAAATTCGAGCGGTGTTAAACTTTCCACAAAGCGGACGCGTCGGGTGCTCGGAACCCGTCTTGACAGCAGCGGGCACGGGCGAAAGCGCGTCCCAAACACCCCAATGGACCTCATATGCGCCCTAACGCACTCCGGCATGCGTTTACGTGAAATTCGAGCGGTGTTAAACTTTCCACAAAGCGGGACGCGTCGGGTGCTCGGAACCCGTCGAGCAAAATGGAGCGGCACGGGCGAAGCGCGTCCCAAACACCCCAATGGACCTCATATGCGCCCTAACGCACTCCGGCATGCGTTTACGTGAAATTCGAGCGGTGTTAAACTTTCCACAAAGCGGGCGCGTCGGTGCTCGGAACCCTTGACAGCGAGCAAGCAGCGGCACGGGCGAAGCGCGTCCCAAACACCCCAATGGACCTCATATGCGCCTAACGCACTCGGGCATGCGTTTAGTGAAATTCGAGCGGTGTTAAACTTTCCACAAAGCAGGGCACGCGTCGGGTGCTCGGAACCTCGTCGAGCAAATTCAGCGGCACGGGCGAAGCGCGTCCCAAACACCCCAATGGACCTCATATGCGCCTAACGCACTCCGGCATGCGTTTCGTGAAATTCGAGCGGTGTTAAACTTTCCACAAAGCAGACGCGTCGGTGCTCGAACACGTCGACAGCAGCGGCACGGGGAAGCGCGTCCCAAACACCCCAATGGACCTCATATGCGCCTAACGCACTCGGCATGCGTTTCGTGAAATTCGAGCGGTGTTAAACTTTCCACAAAGCGGGCGCGTCGGTGCTCGGAACCGTCGACAACAGCGGCACGGGCGAAGCGCGTCCCAAACACCCCAATGGACCTCATATGCGCCTAACGCACTCCGGCATGCGTTTCGTGAAATTCGAGCGGTGTTAAACTTTCCACAAAGCGGGCGCGTCGGGTGCTCGAACACCGTCGACAGCAGCGGCACGGGCGAAGCGCGTCCCAAACACCCCAATGGACCTCATATGCGCCCTAACGCACTCGGCATGCGTTTCGTGAAATTCGAGCGGTGTTAAACTTTCCACAAAGCAGACGCGTCGGGTGCTCGGAACCCGTCGACAGCAGCGGCACGGGCGAAACGCGTCCCAAACACCCCAATGGACCTCATATGCGCCTAACGCACTCGGCATGCGTTTCGTGAAATTCGAGCGGTGTTAAACTTTCCACAAAGCGGGCGCGTCGGTGCTCGAACACCGTCGACAGCAAGCGGCGGCACGGGCGAAGCGCGTCCCAAACACCCCAATGGACCTCATATGCGCCCTAACGCACTCGGCATGCGTTTCGTGAAATTCGAGCGGTGTTAAACTTTCCACAAAGCGGACGCGTCGGGTGCTCGGAACCCGTCGAGACAAAACAGCGGCACGGGCGAAGCGCGTCCCAAACACCCCAATGGACCTCATATGCGCCTAACGCACTCGGCATGCGTTTCGTGAAATTCGAGCGGTGTTAAACTTTCCACAAAGCGGACGCGTCGGGTGCTCGGAACCCCGTCGACGACAGCGGCACGGGCGAAAGCGCGTCCCAAACACCCCAATGGACCTCATATGCGCCCTAACGCACTCGGCATGCGTTTCGTGAAATTCGAGCGGTGTTAAACTTTCCACAAAGCGGGCGCGTCGGGTGCTCGGAACCCGTCGACGAGCAGCGCGGCACGGGCGAAAGCGCGTCCCAAACACCCCAATGGACCTCATATGCGCCCTAACGCACTCGGCATGCGTTCGTGAAATTCGAGCGGTGTTAAACTTTCCACAAAGCGGGCGCGTCGGGTGCTCGGAACACCGTCGACACAACAGCGGCACGGGCGAAGCGCGTCCCAAACACCCCAATGGACCTCATATGCGCCTAACGCACTCGGCATGCGTTTCGTGAAATTCGAGCGGTGTTAAACTTTCCACAAAGCGGGCGCGTCGGGTGCTCGGAACCCGTCGAGCAGCGCGGCACGGGCGAAGCGCGTCCCAAACACCCCAATGGACCTCATATGCGCCTAACGCACTCCGGCATGCGTTTACGTGAAATTCGAGCGGTGTTAAACTTTCCACAAAGCGGGCGCGTCGGGTGCTCGGAACCCGTCTTGACAGCACGCGGCACGGGCGAAGCAGCGTCCCAAACACCCCAATGGACCTCATATGCGCCTAACGCACTCCGGCATGCGTTTCGTGAAATTCGAGCGGTGTTAAACTTTCCACAAAGCAGACGCGTCGGTGCTCGGAACCCGTCGCGACAGCAGCGGCACGGGCGAAAGCGCGTCCCAAACACCCCAATGGACCTCATATGCGCCTAACGCACTCGGCATGCGTTTCGTGAAATTCGAGCGGTGTTAAACTTTCCACAAAGCGGGCGCGTCGGTGCTCGGAACACCGTCGACAAACAGCGGCACGGGAAGCGCGTCCCAAACACCCCAATGGACCTCATATGCCCCCTAACGCACTCCGGCATGCGTTTCGTGAAATTCGAGCGGTGTTAAACTTTCCACAAAGCGGGCGCGTCGGTGCTCGGAACACCGTCGAGACAGCAGCGGCACGGGCGAAGCGCGTCCCAAACACCCCAATGGACCTCATATGCGCCCTAACGCACTCGGCATGCGTTTCGTGAAATTCGAGCGGTGTTAAACTTTCCACAAAGCGGGCGCGTCGGTGCTCGAACCCGTCGAGACAGCAGCGGCACGGGCGAAGCGCGTCCCAAACACCCCAATGGACCTCATATGCCCCTAACGCACTCCGGCATGCGTTTACGTGAAATTCGAGCGGTGTTAAACTTTCCACAAAGCGGGCGCGTCGGTGCTCGGAACACCGTCTTGACAGCAGCGGCACGGGCGCGAAGCAGCGTCCCAAACACCCCAATGGACCTCATATGCGCCTAACGCACTCGGCATGCGTTTCGTGAAATTCGAGCGGTGTTAAACTTTCCACAAAGCAGACGCGTCGGGTGCTCGGAACACCGTCGAGCAACAGCGGCACGGGGCGAAGCGCGTCCCAAACACCCCAATGGACCTCATATGCGCCCTAACGCACTCGGCATGCGTTTCGTGAAATTCGAGCGGTGTTAAACTTTCCACAAAGCGGGCGCGTCGGGTGCTCGAACCCGTCGACAACGCGGCACGGGCGAAGCGCGTCCCAAACACCCCAATGGACCTCATATGCGTCCCAACTAATGCACTCGGCATGCGTTTCGTGAAATTCGAGCGGTGTTAAACTTTCCACAAAGCAGACGCGTCGGGTGCTCGGAACACCGTCGACAGCAGCGGCACGGGCGAAAGCGCGTCCCAAACACCCCAATGGACCTCATATGCGCCCTAACGCACTCCGGCATGCGTTTCGTGAAATTCGAGCGGTGTTAAACTTTCCACAAAGCGGGCGCGTCGGGTGCTCGGAACCCGTCTTGACAGCAGCGGCACGGGCGAAGCGCGTCCCAAACACCCCAATGGACCTCATATGCGCCTAACGCACTCCGGCATGCGTTTACGTGAAATTCGAGCGGTGTTAAACTTTCCACAAAGCGGACGCGTCGGGTGCTCGAACACCGTCGACAAAGCGCGGCACGGGCGAAGCGCGTCCCAAACACCCCAATGGACCTCATATGCGCCCTAACGCACTCCGGCATGCGTTTTCGTGAAATTCGAGCGGTGTTAAACTTTCCACAAAGCAGACGCGTCGGGTGCTCGGAACCCGTCGAGCAGCAGCGGCACGGGCGAAGCGCGTCCCAAACACCCCAATGGACCTCATATGCGCCTAACGCACTCCGGCATGCGTTTCGTGAAATTCGAGCGGTGTTAAACTTTCCACAAAGCAGGCGCGTCGGTGCTCGGAACCCGTCGACGCAACAGCGGCACGGGCGAAACGCGTCCCAAACACCCCAATGGACCTCATATGCGCCCTAACGCACTCCGGCATGCGTTTCGTGAAATTCGAGCGGTGTTAAACTTTCCACAAAGCGGGCGCGTCGGGTGCTCGAACACCGTCGAGCAGCGGGCACGGGCGAAGCGCGTCCCAAACACCCCAATGGACCTCATATGCGCCCTAACGCACTCGGCATGCGTTTCGTGAAATTCGAGCGGTGTTAAACTTTCCACAAAGCGGGCGCGTCGGGTGCTCGGAACCCGTCGAGCAACGCAAGCACGGCACGGGCGAAGCGCGTCCCAAACACCCCAATGGACCTCATATGCGCCTAACGCACTCGGCATGCGTTTCGTGAAATTCGAGCGGTGTTAAACTTTCCACAAAGCAGACGCGTCGGTGCTCGGAACCCGTCGAGACAACAGCGGCACGGGCGAAGCGCGTCCCAAACACCCCAATGGACCTCATATGCGCCTAACGCACTCCGGCATGCGTTTCGTGAAATTCGAGCGGTGTTAAACTTTCCACAAAGCGGGCGTCGGGTGCTCGGAACCCGTCGAAATTCAGCAGCGGCACGGGCGAAACGCGTCCCAAACACCCCAATGGACCTCATATGCGCCCTAACGCACTCCGGCATGCGTTTCGTGAAATTCGAGCGGTGTTAAACTTTCCACAAAGCGGACGCGTCGGGTGCTCGGAACCCGTCGACGAAAGCAGCGGCACGGGCGAAGCGTCCCAAACACCCCAATGGACCTCATATGCGCCCTAACGCACTCCGGCATGCGTTTACGTGAAATTCGAGCGGTGTTAAACTTTCCACAAAGCGGACGCGTCGGGTGCTCGAACCCGTCTTGACAGCAGCGGCACGGGCGAAGCGCGTCCCAAACACCCCAATGGACCTCATATGCGCCTAACGCACTCGGCATGCGTTTCGTGAAATTCGAGCGGTGTTAAACTTTCCACAAAGCAGACGCGTCGGGTGCTCGGAACCGTCGAGACAGCAGCGGCACGGGCGAAGCGCGTCCCAAACACCCCAATGGACCTCATATGCGCCTAACGCACTCGGCATGCGTTTCGTGAAATTCGAGCGGTGTTAAACTTTCCACAAAGCAGGCGCGTCGGGTGCTCGGAACCCGTCGACACAAAGCAGCGGCACGGGCGAAGCAGCGTCCCAAACACCCCAATGGACCTCATATGCGCCTAACTAACACTCGGCATGCGTTCGTGAAATTCGAGCGGTGTTAAACTTTCCACAAAGCGGACGCGTCGGGTGCTCGAACACGTCGAGACAGCAGCGGCACGGGCGAAGCGCGTCCCAAACACCCCAATGGACCTCATATGCGCCCTAACGCACTCCGGCATGCGTTTCGTGAAATTCGAGCGGTGTTAAACTTTCCACAAAGCGGGCGCGTCGGGTGCTCGGAACACGTCTTGACAGCAGCGGCACGGGCGAAAGCGTCCCAAACACCCCAATGGACCTCATATGCGCCTAACGCACTCCGGCATGCGTTCGTGAAATTCGAGCGGTGTTAAACTTTCCACAAAGCGGGCGCGTCGGGTGCTCGGAACCCCGTCTTGACAGCAGCGGCACGGGCGAAAGCGCGTCCCAAACACCCCAATGGACCTCATATGCGCCTAACGCACTCGGCATGCGTTTCGTGAAATTCGAGCGGTGTTAAACTTTCCACAAAGCAGGCGCGTCGGGTGCTCGGAACCCGTCGAGCAGCAGCGGCACGGGCGAAAGCGCGTCCCAAACACCCCAATGGACCTCATATGCGCCCTAACGCACTCCGGCATGCGTTTACGTGAAATTCGAGCGGTGTTAAACTTTCCACAAAGCGGGCGCGTCGGGTGCTCGGAACACCGTCGACAGCAGCAGCGGCACGGGCGAAGCGCGTCCCAAACACCCCAATGGACCTCATATGCGCCCTAACGCACTCGGCATGCGTTTCGTGAAATTCGAGCGGTGTTAAACTTTCCACAAAGCAGACGCGTCGGGTGCTCGGAACCCGTCTTGACAAGCAGCGGCACGGGCGAAGCGCGTCCCAAACACCCCAATGGACCTCATATGCGCCCTAACGCACTCCGGCATGCGTTTCGTGAAATTCGAGCGGTGTTAAACTTTCCACAAAGCAGACGCGTCGGGTGCTCGAACCCGTCGAGACAGCAGCGGCACGGGCGAAGCGCGTCCCAAACACCCCAATGGACCTCATATGCGCCTAACGCACTCCGGCATGCGTTTCGTGAAATTCGAGCGGTGTTAAACTTTCCACAAAGCGGGCGCGTCGGGTGCTCGAAACCCGTCTTGACAACAGCGGCACGGGCGAAGCGCGTCCCAAACACCCCAATGGACCTCATATGCGCCTAACGCACTCGGCATGCGTTCGTGAAATTCGAGCGGTGTTAAACTTTCCACAAAGCGGGCGCGTCGGGTGCTCGAACACCGTCGAGCAGCAGCGGCACGGGCGAAAGCGCGTCCCAAACACCCCAATGGACCTCATATGCGCCTAACGCACTCCGGCATGCGTTTCGTGAAATTCGAGCGGTGTTAAACTTTCCACAAAGCAGACGCGTCGGGTGCTCGGAACCCGTCTGACAGCAGCGGCACGGGCGAAGCGCGTCCCAAACACCCCAATGGACCTCATATGCGCCCTAACGCACTCGGCATGCGTTTGTGAAATTCGAGCGGTGTTAAACTTTCCACAAAGCGGACACGTCGGGTGCTCGAACACCGTCTTGACAACAGCGGCACGGGCGAAGCGCGTCCCAAACACCCCAATGGACCTCATATGCGCCTAACGCACTCGGCATGCGTTTACGTGAAATTCGAGCGGTGTTAAACTTTCCACAAAGCAGGCGCGTCGGGTGCTCGGAACCCGTCGAGACAGCAGCGGCACGGGCGCGAAGCGCGTCCCAAACACCCCAATGGACCTCATATGCGCCCTAACGCACTCCGGCATGCGTTTACGTGAAATT